>JARHVA010007772.1:0-520000 GCA_037957365.1 Torreya grandis
TATGTTACATTAGAGACATATACTTATATTTTTTTAATCATACAAAGATCCAATCACCTATGCCAAACAAAATTTCACTGTAGTATTGATCTAATTACTACATAATTTGATTTTATACCATGGCTATATTCTCTCACAAACTAGCAAGTACCTCTTGTTGATGGTGAATGTGTTCCTTGATAACTCAAACCTTGGGATGAACCATAAAGTTTGAACTTATGAATGGGGTTTGATATCCATATAAGTCCACAATGAGAGATGTTTGGATGAAATTTGAATAGAATTACTATACCAATATTAAACAAGTGGTAGCCAATGAACCCATTTATCTAGTTTGTCAAAAATAAAACAATGGAGATACCCTCATAGAAATTTGTTGACCACCTCTAATATTCCATCAGATTGAGGATGATAGGATGAATCATATGGTGGAAAAATATATAAATAATTCAATCCAAAAATTACTAGTAAATATGGGATCTTGATCACATACAATGATATTTGGATCACCATGTAGTTTATAAATTGTATTGATAAAATTATAAGCTATGGTACTAGCAACAAATAGATGTGACAAGGAAAAAAATTGATCATAATTGGTGAATCAATCCACCACTAACATGATAACATTTTTAAATTCAAACTATGGTAATCTAGTAATTAAATCCATGAAAACCTCTTTCCACCATTGGATAGGACTAGATAAAGGTTAAAAAATACATGGGGACTTAATGGATTCACATTTTTTCTATTGACATACCATGTATTTAGCCACATATTTATATACATCCCCATTAAGTACTTCCCAAAATAAATCTTGTTTATTTTATTATATGATTTCATAAATCTTGAGTAACCTCCTATTGGAGATGCATGAAGCTCCTAAAGAATTTTATGTTTGAGGAGAGAGAAAGATTATAGATGTATAATCTATCTTTATGCCATAATGCATTCCCCTTCCATGTAATTTTTTACATTACCCAAAACCCTAGTAAATATTTAGAATCAAATCATGGGTAGAATTTTCATTTTCCCATTTTATTATCGACTACTCTAGATAATCTACTAGAAAAATGGTGATTGTGCATAACAATGCCTCAAACAAATTCATCCATTAAAGATAGTGCATCTAACACCACATTATATTTTCATTTATTATATAATATTAAAAAATCATAGCCTAATATTTTATTCATCCATTTTTTAATTCAAAGGACAATCATTGTTATAAAAAATATTTGAGGCTATCATGATCACTCTTTACCTTAAAATGATGACCCATTAGATAAGGTATTCATTATTTTACTGCATGAAAAATAGCCATCATCTCTTCCTCATAGATTGGATTGAGCCTACTATTGAAATTTATTTAGTGAAACTAAAAGCTAAGTGGTCTACCTTATTTCACGAGCTCATCCCCCCATGCCATATTCTAATGCATCACATTCCACAAAAAAATATTTAGAAAAATTAAGAATAGTAAAAAATGGAGTGTCAAACATAGTCATTTTCAACTAATCTAGTGACTTGGTAGTTATATAATTCTACTAGAAAGAGTCCTTTATTCAACAAGGTTATGAGTGGGGATGTGATGATACCATTATTTTTTACAAACTTGTGATAGTAACTAGTTAGCTTCATAAATATTTAGAGGTTCTTAAGGGTATTAGGAACCTAACCCTCCATCATTTCTTGGATATCATTAGGATCAAAATTCAATCCTTCATGTAAAATAATAAAACCCAACTACTTCACCTCTCAAATGCCAAAATAACATTTGTAAGGTTTGGCATAATTTTGATGTTGTTATGACTGAGAGTACATGTTTCACATGTTTCAAATGGTCTTCAAAAATTTTACTGTAAAGAAGGATGCCATGAAAAAATACCAATATAAAGTTTCTCAAAAATTTCCTAAAAAAATATTCATCAAACTCTAAAATGTAGAAGGTGTATTTGAGAGTGCATAAGGCATGACCATAAACTCATAATGGACTTCATGAGTTCTGCAAGTTGTTTTAGGTATGTCTTGTTCATGGATTCAAGTTTTATGATACCCATATTGAAGATATAACTTGATAAAATTAAAAAAAACCATGCAATTCATCTATCAAGGCATCAACTATTGGAATAGGAAAATTATCTTTGATGGTGTGCTTTTTGAGTTCTCTATAATATAGGTACATCCTCCAAGTCTCATCCTTATTCAACACCATGACTATAGGGGAGGAATATTCACTTTGGTTGTGTTAGATGATTATTTTCTCTAACATCTCTTGTACCATATTTTAAATTTAACTCTTTTAGGCATATTTATACCTATAGGGTATGATATTGGGTGGTGTACTTCTAAGAAGTAGTCTGATGGCATGGTCATACACTCAGCTTGGTGGAAGTCCTTTTTGTATGTGACCAAAAACCACATAATGGTTATCCAACACCCTTAATAAATTAGGATGGTTAGAATCCTTGGTTGATTTAAACTCTATGAAAAAAGTATGCCACAAATATTTTAGCACATTTTCTATGAGTCTTCATCATTTAATAGGATATAAAAGCTATGTAGATTTATCCCATAATCCATGAAGTTCAATTATTCTACCTTCTAAATGGAATAACATGAATAGTTCCTTGAAATTTATCTCAATAGTATCCAAAGTGGTGATCCATTACACTCATAGAACAACGTCAACCCCTCCCATGGGAAAAAATATAGGAAAATCAAATATGTAGTCTCCCATATAAAGATCATATTATGGAGTTTTCCATAACAATTCATGGTACCACCATTTGAAACCATGACCTAAAATTCTAGAGCTGGGTAAATAAAATAATTCAAACAAGTTTACAACTTATAATTAATGAAGCTATGTACTACCAGAGTTAATCAACATAGTCACCTTTTATTTCTTGAGGAAACCTAGCAACTTAAAATTTTGAGGAGTAATAATATGTGAAAGTGCATGATATGAAATAGTAGGATGAGAATATTCATATTCATCCTTGGGTTCATCCAAGCTTTCACTTGAGGCCTCATCATATTTTTCATCCTCATTGGATTTTTCAAATTAAAAAAAATAATTTTGTCCACAATGATGTCCTTTCCTCTATTTGATATCAAATACCAAAAAAAAACCTTTTGAAACTTCTCTTTAATTTTTTGAGACATTATTGCAATATTGAAGCTACAAATCCTCATAAAATACATACCAAGAAACTGAGAGACCCTTATTTTTCATTTGAACACATAACCATTGATACTAAATAAACTACTCAAGTTCCAAATATAAAGAGGCCTTGACCACCTTTTGTGAAAATATAGTCTGATGTCGATAAAATAAATTTTCAATTTGAGTTATCTAGGTGATTGCATCATTACCATCAAACTTGTGCAATTATAATTTTAGAAACATTAACTTCATACCAAGATTGAAATTGTGATTATTTGGATGAGGAGAAGTAACTCGGAGTGGTGGAGGGTTATTTTTCAAATACTAAGCCACAAAGTTGGATAATTTCCTAGTTATTTATTGTAATTTATCTCACAAGCCATTTAGGCACCTTCTCCTCCCTATGATGTCCCATTTAACTGCATTGAGATCATCTTTTTACACCATGCCATGTAACTCTAACTAGAATTGTTAAACTACCTCCAAAATACATGGATTATAATTTATAGACTCCATGTCATCCTTATGAGGAGTTTTAAGAGTTTATTTCCATTTCGTATATTTTTTAGTGTTAAAACTAACAATGAAAATATGCTAAGAGGGTTTTATCCCCCAAAAATGTATATCAATAGATGATACTATTGTGATCATCCCACCAACATGAATCTAATGACTATTCATGTGAACAAGGATACAAAATTAAAGGCCAAAAAGTTACCAACATAATATACTATTCCATTTTTATTATAGAGATGAATCTAATGACTACTAATTTGCACAAGATTAAAAATTTTCTAGACTTATTTTTTAATTTTTTTAAAAAACACTTCAAACAATAGCGTAGTGATGGAAAAGTTAAATTATTCCTAGATCGTAAGTTGCTTTTTTATCCTTCAACTCAAAAGATATGTGAAACACCAGATCTAAAAAAATCATTATATAAACTTTCCCAAATTAAAGTTATGATACCAATTATAATGAAATTAATATATGTCTGTATAGTATAATAATATATCACATATATGAGAATAGAGTTAATATATCCATAGTAATAATTGATATAAGAGCATAATGGGTGATAAATATAACTAAGACAATTTGAGTGACAACCTCTAGAATAATTCAATAAGTGAAAAATTCACAATATGATGATTGAATACTAGACACTACCTCCTATATAGTCTAATTATCCACAATTATCCCATAGTCCAACCTTACTAAGAACATAGAGAAATGTGACAAGATAATATAAGAGGTGTGTAAGACACAAATCAGCTATACATATCTTTGTCATTGCCACACTTGCCCAATGCATTGATTATTGATTATTTATTGACACTATTACAATTTGTGGATATTATGATTCATTGCAAAATATTTTACTTGGTTTTAAATTATTCTTTATATAAAATTATATTATGTACTTACATAATTTTGATGATGATCAAACATTATTGATGCCTTTATGTATTTGGTTTTTAAAGATGGTGTATAATTTTAAAGGTGAAGTATGTAATAAATTTTAGATCATGAATGTAGTGGTGTCATTACCTAATTTGAGTCTTTATATTGTTAATTTTAAGTGGTGTCAGTTCATTTTTATTATCAGTCTTGTGTTGAATAAATTCATTTAATGTTTTAGTTTATCATATTTCTATATTGTTGTTATTTTTGGAGTATCCTAGTACACATTTAGATGAAAAAATGTTCATTATAAAATTAATGTGAAGAGTTTAGATATGGATAGATGCATATATCATTAAGATGAAAATAAAGGTTGTTGAAGTTCATAATTTATTTGATAATTTTATGATTTTACACTCAAAAGATTATTTTAAATCTGAGTGGCAATGGTGAGTGATAATAGAAGTCTGAAACTATAATATTGAAAGTCCATGATAGGACCAAAGTAATTAAATAAGATGGAATTATTAAAATAAATAAACTATGTATATCTTGTACTAGTCCATGAAAGGAATAGGGATGAATCAATATTAATCCAAGACATGTCCATGATTTATAGAACTGAAGTGATGGAATTAGTTAAAATAACCATAATTCATAAAGACTTAGGTTGATGGCATGTTTTGATTTACCATGATTGAGTAACCCCAACCATGAAAGGATTTGGTGATTGACTTTGGGGTATACTCTATTACGGTTATCATTTTGGTCATTTCATTTTGATGGCATGGTAATTAGTGTGCATGGTGATTTTTTGTTGTTGCATGTAGGAATTTTGTGATTATGGAATTTAGACATGTGATTTTTGAGGTGGTAGTTCATCTGGTGGAATGAGGAGTTCAAATAGTTATAATTTTAATAACATAAAAATGTAGTATAAGAAAATAAAGGGGGAGAGAAAATGGTTTTGGTAAAAAAATAAGGAAAAATCAGAAGATATAGGATTTGAGTTGTGTCTTTCTAATATCTCTTTACATCATAATACAAAGTAAGTGAATTTTTTAACTTTGTTTTAGAAAGCAATGTGTTATTGGGTGATTACTTACTTTAAAATAAACCGATGTCTTAAGGTTTGGAATCATATGGGATATTAAGTAGACCTAAATATATTTATTATTTGTAAAAAATTGGTCAAACAAACCCTAATAGGTGAGTGTAGGATAATACCTTGGCCATAAATGGTGTATAGGTAAACTCAAAATCTGAAATAACCCTTTGGTTGCTCTACTATGTTGTTTTTGTGTGAGTCTTTTGGATGATGTTTAGGTCTCAAAACCAATTTCTTTGAATTTTTATGTGACTATTCATATTGTAACTATGTGTGTGTGTTGAGATAAGTTAGGTTAGGTTAGACTTATTGTTTCATGGGTCTTGTTTGGATTGAACCTTTGACTATTATAAAACCTTTGTTTAAGACTATGACGTCACTACAATCATGATTTTTGGATACTTTTAGTGTTACAAGCTTTGTCTTTGTGTACCCACTTTCACCACCAACTGATGGTTGGGGTGGATTTGGATACTTATCGATGGTTGGGTTTATCATACACATGAGGATAGATTGCATGCTTGGTCTCTCTTTATGGATTTAGACATGGAATAAGATATTGGATGTTTATTTTTATTTTAGCACATCATTGCATTTTTGATGTGGAATCTTCTATCATTAATAACTTTTTTATTCTACTAGGATGTTTATCCATTATAATAGACTTTTGATTTTTCATAATAAATAGAGCTTATTTTGTATTGGTGTTTTATTATTTTCAGTGTATAAATTCATATATTTTTTTTTAGGGAAAATAAGGATCTGTGATCATTTATTCCAAGTGGCTTGGAAATTATTATATATAGATTTAGACATAAAGGATTGTTTGTTGTTTGATCTATGTGCTATTTTATTTAACTTGTTGATCTATGATGTGCTAGAAAAGTTATAAATTCTATTTCTATGTGATAATATGAATTGGAGTTACATAAGGAATAAAAATAATGAGTAATAAATTATAAAGGTTTTCAAAGATTAAATTATTAAGCTCATAGTTTGAGTATGCAAATTCAACTAAAATTGGTTATAGATAGTGTCATATATAATTATAATTATGGTACTTGATTTTAATTTATAAATGAATATTAATATTCATTACTATGATTTTTTTATGACCATGTTTTTGTATAATGGGAAGGTCATGGTTTGAATGGCACTATGGAAAGTATTTGGGTTTATACAAACTATATTTTGGACTTGGTTGCAAGTTATTATTTTGGATTTATAAGCGGAGTAAATCTATTTGGTATTTTAATATATTCTATATGCTATGCAATGAGGAATATTAATAATTTGATTTGAATCCACTGATCCATTCTATCTCTATAAGTTTGAAAATTAATATAGATTTAGGTTTTGAGTGGTGTTATGATAATGACATGGTTTAAGTGTTAAGTTGATAACTGTTGATAGTGGTTTATGCAATTTTTTAAAATAACCAAGTGTCCTTGTGAATCAATGCATAGTATGGATTGATAATTTAATATGAATTTCATTTGAAGGAAAATATGAATATATTAGTTATATGTTTATCATAATGTTAAATTAGTTAAATGGCTATGCATTGAAAAATGATTTAGTTTGAGTCATTAGATTAATTCATTTATGAATTTTTTAATTTAGTATTACATAGGAGTTGTTGTTAGTATTATAAATGTTTTACATTATCCAATTATATTAATATTATATAAAAATTTATGAGGTTTGACATTGATTTAAATCATTAACAAAGTTAATAGCCCTTGGGCTATTATGGGTTGTAACATGGCTATGTTGATGTTTGTTTCAAGGGAAATTTATATAAAGATTATTGAGACTCTAAACTTAAGATGAAAATATTTAGTTGTAATATGGATGTAGTAAGTAATATTTATCATTTATAGGAATTCATTGGAATGGTACATGCATATGGGTCAAATGTTTAACATTTAATGGAATCAATTGTTATATATCGACATTTATATATGATTTACCTATCTATGAATAAATATAATGACTTATTAGTATCAGTTCCACTATAAGGTTTGTGTAAGCAGTATTTAAAGAACTTCAATGGTGATAAGGACCTAGCTTCTCATTTTGTATTGTTTTAGCAATATATGAGGAAAATGGGAATTAGTAAGATGATTTAAAATAAAGAGCAAGTTGTAATGAATCAAGTTCTTTAATATTATTGGTTGTTTATAAATTCTACTTCATAATTATATGAGATTTATGTTTGACTATTTGTTGGTATGATAGAGAATATTATTTTATCCCTTGAAGTATTAACTTGATTTCTAATTGGTTTTTGTTCATTGACTTGTTCTTAAGAGTTAATCGATATACTTTGTGTATTTACATTATAGTGGAAATTTAATTAGTAAATATTATAATGTTATGAGCTTAAAATTAATACATTACCTAACTTCTCTCAACTATATTTTGAAATATAAATATGTAAGTTGTGGAGAAAGAATTAAATGTTTGAATGTGCATTTTGGTCAAGTAAATAAATATGTAAGTTTATTAGTACATTGAAGAACATGAATAAAATAAAGTGGGTCAGATTCTAGATCATTAATGGTTTGGCATTGTTCTAATAAATTAGGCCATGATCCCTTTTGATATTTAATTTCATATGATTAAATAGATGTTGATGTAATAACATCTAAAACATAAGTCATTATTGTGATTAATATTAGTCCAGGGGTATGCTTGAGTGAGGACAATTCATATCTGATATATGTTGTTTATGTTATGTTCTAATTAAAAATATATGGTTTATGGTTTTTTATAAACTCATCAGAATCATCGATAACTACACCATAGGCCTATAGGGAATTGAACAAGATCTTTATAAGTTAATGAATATTTCTATTTTATTTCACTCATATTTATTATGTAGCTGTTTGGTGTGGTTAATTCTATAAGTGTTGTAATTTTTAAATGAACATTTAATTCTTGAGGATCTGTAAGTGGTTTGATGACCTAATATGATCTCACAAATGGCATTTCAGATGTGTAAGTATAATACACATCTAGAATATGATCTAATGAATATTATATTTATGGATGTTTTGAGTGTACTTTTGTGAATGCACTTATTTAGTTTATAATGATAGCTGATGTTATGTGTTAAAAAAACATTCTTTGTTTCTAATCTATGTATCTATGATGTAATGATCATTAACTAGTTTATTTGAAGCCCTAGCTATTTTAAACTACTGATAAAGGTGGTTCATTGTGGTTACAGACATAAATGGAACTGATGACCTCATGTAAGTTTAAAAGGTGTCCAAACTTAAAGGACACTAACATGGAGTTCAAAATTTATGAATGATTGCTTTGCTTTACTTCATAGTTAAGTAAATGTTATTTATATTTCAAAGTTTGATTAGTATTCTTTTGATATAGTGTTCCTAGATGCTTCCATATATAACTTTTATTATGTAAATATGATTTAATTTTCATCATGAAATATATTTATGAAAATTTTTAGTTATTAACTACCTTATATGTGGGTTGTGCTAGCACAACTTCCTTAAAAGTAGGGTTTTTAAAAACATGAAATTTTGGGGTTATGACAATCCCAAGACATTCCATAGGTTAAGGACATAGTAGGGTGAGGTAATTTTACTCCAATTACACTATGAATTTTAATAAATGTAGAAGGTATATCCAAACATGGCCTTCATGGAAAACATTATCACTACTAATCCATCTAGAATGAACACAAGATTTATATACACTTATCATACATTTATTTCACTCCAACATAATTAAACCAACCATTTATAGATAGGAAACAATGATACCAATAACAAACAATAAAAACTATAACTTACAATGTGAATTTTAATTCAAGACTAATCACTATGTTTTTATGATGCCTTCTACCTTGCACAAGACCTATATTTATTATTTCTCAATTTTGGATTCCACCAGGAATTTTAACTTGAAACTATTCAACTTCAATATTTTTATATGGTGATGAAACCACTAATGTAAGTAAATTGGTTATTTTTAAAACACCAAGTTAGTTACATAACTATTGGAGGTTGTTAAATAATAGCCTCTTACAAATACTAGCATTTATGTAACCACCACCCTAGATATAGTGGAAGTTTTGTTATCTATGATAAACCACTCCATTTCAACATATGAACCTCATTGAATTCATCACTATGAATATATCTGGATCATCCACACACTTAATTTTTCATTGTAATTTATTTGATCTAATGTTTTTAATATGAAATTCATTACTAGAATGAATTAAATCCAATTAAGCAGAATGGAAACATCTAGTATACATGAATAGTACATTAGGATATAAATTTGGATCATACCTAAAAAATTTGAGGATTTTATATCCATAAAATATTTAAAAATTATATAAGTGAGGAAATTTATTTCAAACATCTTCTCTAAAATACTATTTGTCCTTTTTGGGTAGCTAACCCTTTAACTCAACTAGCTAATGTTCTTGCACTTCTCTTTGTAATGTCTTTTCCTTTTTATACAATACAACATCCTCATCCAATTCCAACTAGATATATGGAGTGATTTATTAAATTTAATGGATCACTAACCATTCATATTAACTATATAACATATAAGTCTAAAAAAATATGTAAATTATCAACATTGACAACTAAATAGATCTTTATATAAGGAGACAAATTGATTCTAAAATTAATCTTTCCTATATTTTATATAAGCTAAAACAAACTATACCTAAGTGGTTTAAAATTATTATACTTAGCTTAGAGTCTTTGTCTACTCAAGTAAAACCATGTCTTGTCTCTAACAAGGAAACTATGCTCAATCCTATGATTATCATGTCTTTCTTTATACTTGGCTCAAGACTCCTTCAATATATTATATAGTTGGAGGTGATTTTGATGAATATTCTTAATTAATTTATCATATTTTTATACATATTCATCCACTTTCCCATTGATTTTGTATGACATTCTAATAAAAACATCAAATGCACATAGAGGCAAGTAACCAAAATAATTTTCAAAAGTAGATTTACTAGTAGAAGAATTCACTGGTATGTTGTAGGAATGTTGAATATATGCCAAGTTTCCATCCCAAGCCATAAGATAATTACTATTATACCATATGTACAATTTTTTTCTTCATGATATCAGGTTTCCTATTAGTTTGGGAGTGAAAAGAGAATAGACCATTTTAACTTAGTATCTATCTTCTCGCACAATGTGCCTCAAAACATCCCATGAAACCCTAAGTCCCGATATGAAACACTATAAGTAGGAAAAAAAGAAGAAAAATATTAATTAAAAAATACTTAACTTCATCACCACCTTTGACAGTGTTATTAAAATATATGAACATCTTACTAAACTAGTCCAAAACCATAAAGAAATAGTCATGCCACTTCATTGATATAGGCGACCTGCCTAAAAAATGCATTGAAATGCTTTTCCATGGCCTAGAAGGAACTATTAGTGGGATATAAAAATATAAATTCATATTACTAGGATTGATGTTACTATGTAATACACACCCTCTTATAAAATCTTCAACACAAACTTACATATTAGGCCAATAAACATACCTCTAAAAATGTGCAACAATATTTATAACACAAACATGTCTCACATCTTTTAAATTGTGTGCTTCCATTATTAGATGAAATAGTTACTCCTTAGGCACATAAATGTTAAAAAATTGTAGATAAATACATCTCAAAGGTAATAATACTCCTTAGATTCAAAACATGTAGCTTGGGACTTTTTTTAATTAAATAAATGCATTCCCAAAATCTACATTGTGCTCATATCCTTGTACATAAAAATCACACATAAAAGGCTCTAGAAGAGTATGGTTACCATGGATTAAAGAAAAGGAGGTCTAAATAACATGTCAGTTAGTTTACCATTCACACTTTTATTATATATTATAGCTAAATGATATTATTTCAAAAATTCCATCCACTTATAGTATCTAGTTTTTTGAAGTTTGTCTTAAACTTGAACATATTGGAGAGGTTGATGATGTGTACGGCTAATAGTTTTCTTACCCATGATAGTGATTCCATTTACTTACTAATTATACAAAAAAATATAATTATTTTTCATATGTACAATAATTTAGAATTACACCATGAAATTAATTTGAAAGGTAACATACCTTCTTACCTCACTAAAGTAGGACAACCTCCATAACATAGTCAGTCTCATCCATTTACACCACAAAGGGTAGCTAAATGTTAGGAAAATATAAAACTAAAGCATGGATAATCTTATGTTTGAACATATGAAATATAGTTTATTTCTTCTTACCACAATTAAAATACCTATATATTTTTGTAATTTCATGAACATGTGATACTATGGAAGAGATTTTATCAATGAACTTACTCAAATATTGAAGTATAGACAAAAATATCCTTGTATCTATCACATTGGAATAATTTGGCTAAATCATTAAGGAATTTACCTTATTTTGATGAATCCTTGATTACATATCTCCAACAACAATCACCGAGCAGATAGGTGATTGTTGAGAAAACTCACATTTATTTTTATTCAACACTAACTTGTCATTCTTCAAATCTTGAAAAAATTGTTTAAGATGATTAATATGGTCATATAAAATATTAATAAAAACAATAATATCATCCAAATATATAATGATTAAGGAATCAATAAAATTACTCATTACCTCATTCATTCATCACATGAAGGTAGATGCTGCATGTTTTTAATGTTGTTTTATAAATTTCCTCTTCCTTAATCCACACTTGGTGATACCCAAGTTTCAAATCGAGCTTAGTATAACATTTTTCATGATTAAGTTGATTGAGAAGGTCATAAATCCATGGAAAAGGGTACCTATTCTTGATGGTTATCTTGTTAAGTCCTTTATAATCAACACACATTCTCCATGAACCATTTTTTTAGGTACTATAGTAATTAGAGGGCCACATGGATAATTAATAGGATTTATTACACCTTGATTAATAAAATACTATATTTTATTTTACCTCATTGTATTCCTTCAATAAATTCCTATATAAATTTAGATTTGGAAACAAACTATTGGTTAGCAATTGAATTCCATGATCAATAGGCCTAATTGATGGCAAGACCATATGATCATGGAAAAATTCATTGAAATGATACACAAAATTTCAAATATGTGTCTAATATTTGTCATTAAACATGATATAATAAATATTTTATGTATCCCCATGTTCATCTTGAAAATGTAACAAAAAAAGAAAATCAAACTTACCAATAGAGTTAATAAGCTTCTTAAAATTAGATGCACTTACCAAAGAGATTTTAGAATCACATTTATAGGATAAAATGATGTTTCACTTTCCATCATTCACCAAATGGTATCAATTTAACCTTATCATTAATATAGTTTAAGCACTAAAAATAATATCTAATGATAAAACAATGGACTTGTGACCAGTCCTTTTACATGCTTAGCCTATGATCAATTCCCTAGTATTAAACTACTATTCCTATACTTATATGTAGATGAGATTATATCTATAATAAATTAAAGTATTGAACATTTATATTATTCATTATAAACATCCTAATCTCACTATTAAATTATTTCATGCTTCTAATTTAGTTGTCTCTATTATTCAGATAAGACCACTCCTTTAGAACAATCTCATTCGCTAGTAGTGTCTAAATCCATTGATCTCATCTTCCCATAAAATAAATACTAATTTATAAAATTAAAATTTACCTAACAGGTCACACCACATGTCTCATTCAATGAAATCCCCAAAATACCACTATATAATCACATTTTTTATTCATTTGTTCACTAGTTGGCTAGAGGCTTCTATATTACATATAAAAGAAATATTCTAATTACATATTGAGAGGATAGTGTTGGAGAGTTATCATGATAATTTCATGCTGGTGTCATAGAGATGTCCTAGTGAGTGGATTAAGTTCCTTAATGGTCTAATTGATAATTACAATGTGTGCAATGTGTTTGTTCTAGCGTGCTTATAGTATGTTTGGTTGATCTTCAATATTGACATAGCTTTAGAGGATTAGGGATGAGTATGAAGGTTTTAAAATGTGAATGGGGTACCTAAGATGTTATCTATGCTTGGAAAACTTGTGTGAATAATTTTAATTCATCTAATAGTCCATATTTCTCATCTAGACACTTTAGGTCCAGTGATGGATAATCTGAGTTGGTAGTTTATTGACATCATCATTACCAGATGGGAAGGAGTCAAGGGGAGTTGGTCATATGGTTGAGATCATTATAGTCCATAATTATTATCAACTAGATCTAAATTCATGCATTTAATCATGGTTAAAGATATGATGGTGCAATGTTGGCTTCTAAGATAAATTTTACTATTTTCCCATACGCAATGTGACCAAAAAGAGATAAGTAAGTAAGTTGATGATGGAATATATTTCACATGTGGATGTTTTAGGAAAAGGTGATTATATGGGTTTGTTTAGTTTTTAACTTAGCGTAATTTTGCTAATTTCTAGATCATGTGATGTAGCATTTTAAAAGATATTCTTATGCAAAATTGGGCTCCTAAGTAGATTGATTGTGTTTTCCCATACTTAGCCAATTTTGTAGTGTGGTTGAAAGAGCCAAGTGATAGTTTTTAAAGTGTTAAATATTTCATGTGTAAATATTTCAATAAAATATGATCATATGGGTTTATTTAGTTTTGAGCATAGATGATTTTCACTAAATTTGATATCTTGCACTGAATCATGCCAAAAGTTATGGATGATCAAAGTTGGACTCTCAGGCAAATTTGGACATGGTTGGCTCTATGATAGAAGTTTAAGATAAGGAATGTTAATGGTATTTTATCTCACATGTATGATATTTCTAGGAGTATTGTGTCACATGATTATATTCTCTTATGGAAGGAGATCATTCGATCCAAATTTGAGATCCTATGGGTTAGCACAAAAGAAGTTATTAAGAATAAAAAATGGATACTTAGGCTTATTGACAAGGTTCCCATACTTTATCATTTTTACAAGTTTTAAATCTTGAGCAAGATCGATGGTGCACATTTCCACCATGGAGTCAAGAAGTAGTGAGATGAGTAAAGATGCATGACATTTAACATAAGATAAAAGGTACATGATAATGATCTAATGGTGAGTGGGTGTTCATATAGTTTGATCAATAGTGAACATTGATCATTATTGACCTTGTTGATCCATAGAAATCAATAGAGTGCATTAAGTCAACATTTTGAGAGGACAGAAGATGAGGTCAAAGTAACTATGGTTTAATGTTTTAGTTTTATGGTCTATGCATTAAATATCAAATATTATCGATGGTGTGAGACTGATCATAAGTTGAGAGTCCACAAGATTTGATCATTGTGTTCAAAGATTAACTATGATCATTGCTATTAAAATATTTTAATTTTACACAGGAAAAACTAAAGCTCCATATTTTGATCATATCTTTCACTAGAAGATGAATTTTCTCATGTAGTAAAAAGTGAACTCCTAGAGGAATTAAAGGGCATATAGAAATATAGATTTGCATATTAGAAAGTGTGTTTATAAATAGTTATGAAGCTCGAAAGATGACTATGTTTTCATATATGTTCTACAAGTGACCTGAGAAGGTCATTACAGCTTATTTTGATGATGTACCAATGTATCATGATGGATTAACTATTGAAACATGTTGTAGACTCCATGAGGATGCTCTATGTGGATTTTGGAGGTGTGATAAATTTGTCTTGAGTATGGACAATGCTTAAGAAGTTGATTATGTGTTTGTTTATGGTGACTATGTGTATAAGGTCTATGCTTGAGTTGTTTGAGCATATGCATAGGCAAGCCAAGTTGATTGTGATTATTTAAGGATGTCAAATGGGACATAAAGAGTGAACCCATGTATTTGAAAGTGGTCATATGTTCTTCATTTATTGAGGGAGTGCTAATGGGTGAATAGGACTCCATGACATCTATAAGAGGTACAAGCTCTTTGTTTAAAAAGGTGTATCTCATTAAGGGTGACCCACAGATGCTATTCTTGACCTATGTAGATTTTATTGAGCCTTACATTTGAATTATATATGTATTAAGGGTTAATACATGCCTAATGGCCAACCAAAATCATGTTGATCAAGATTGTTATATAAATAGTAGAACCAAACATGATGGGTTATAGACTCTATGAATAACAAACTAAGGAGAAAATTGAGCGAGACTTTTGTGTGTGTTGGGGAATTAAGAAATGGTAGACTGCCCTGAGGATGAGTTTAATAATATATTATATAGAGGACTATTTTTATGACCTATTGGTCATAATTCTATTGTTAGAGTATATAGATTGATGTTTGAGTGTGAGTGAAGGTGAAGTGTGATTAGTAGAGATCCATCATCAGGTGTTGTTGACATCAGTTCAGAGCTAAAAGTGTTTTAAAGGTGATATTGTGCTAACTCAACATCTAAGGTGTTTGTCGCCTCCTTTCAATGTAAAACAAGAAAAAAGGTTTGGTTATTGTTGCAGCTCAGATAGATAGGTGTAGTATCACATTGTGGGATTGGAGTCTCAATAAATAGGGATTATAGTTCCTTGATCAATTGCAGCTGGTCTAAATTAGATCTTGTGTTTATAAGATAATATTCCAATTATAGGTTCTGGTGGTTTTTATTCCTCATGACGATTTCCCACATATGTCTTGTGTTATGTGATTGATATTGTATTATCTCTCTTGCTCAT
This sequence comes from Torreya grandis, assembly GCA_037957365.1. Taxonomy (NCBI): domain Eukaryota; kingdom Viridiplantae; phylum Streptophyta; class Pinopsida; order Cupressales; family Taxaceae; genus Torreya; species Torreya grandis. The sequence continues at coordinate 16,404 of JARHVA010007772.1, forward strand.
TGCTATGAATGTTGTTTATGATTCATGAAAGCTTATGGTAGTTGATTAAATATATGTAAAATATTAGAATTGAACTCAGATTATTTAGGCTCATTGATTCACCCCTAATTTTAGTGATTATACCTCTAACAATTGGCATTAGAGAAAGGACCCTTGGTAAAAGCTTGAAAAATTGAAGGTAATCCAAGGTACAATGGCCAGTCAAAATATGTAAGGTGGTTTCTATACTAAGAAAAAACTAATGTTCAATGGATCCAATTATGTTTTTTTTAGTGTTAGGATGAAGACCTACATTATATCCCTATGGTTTGATGTATGGTAATCTATTCCGGATGGTTATATTACTCCTATTATTCCTCTATCTAGTTTTATAAAGAAGAAACTATTTGAGAACAACTCTAAGGTAATGAATGCCATCACTTGTGGTCTTACATAAATTGAGTTCACCAAAGTAATTCATTACACATCTACCAAGTAAATATGTGATAAATTGAAGACAATTTTTGAAGGAGATTCAAAGGTTAATCTTGCTAAGTTATAGACTCAAAAAAGGCAATTTAATAGTCTCAAGATAAATAAAGAAGATTTTGTTGAATCCTTTTTATAAAGAGTTGATGACATTATGAACATCATTAGAGGTCTTGGAGAGAATATTGAAGAGAATAATATTGTCTAAAAGGTATTAAGTTATCTATCCCCAAAGTTTTATCCAAAATCATTTGTTATATAAGAGAGTCATGACCTTACTCAGTCGAAGATGGATCAATTGCATGGCACCCTTACTACCTATGATATGAGGAAGAATGATGACATACTACCAAAGAAAGAAGATGCATTCAAGATAGATATGAAGCCTAAGAAGAAGTTACAAGGTAATAAATCTAAAGAGGATGACATATCTAACATTGATAATGATTAACTAATTATTTTGATTACTATAAAATTTAACACTAGCTCAAGGAAGTATAAGGGTAAACTACCATTCAAATGTTTCAACTATGGAGAGATAAGACATTTTTACTAGAAGTGCCCTCATAAGAATGAGAATAAATTTGATGAAGAGCATGATGAAGGACAAGATGAAGATAAGAATACATACAAGAATAAAGGGTTCATAAAGTATAACAAAAAAAAGAGATCTTTTAAGATCAAGAAGAGTCTTTACACCAAAGAAGTTTTCAACTCATCAAATGAGAGTGAAGATAGTGACCCAAGATACGATCATGAAGATAATGATTCTATTGAAGATGAAGATCTATTCATGGATGAGGAAGGAAGTTTATCACAACAAAAGGGGTCTAGTTGGAGTTATTTAGATGATGATGAATATGAGGAGGACTATGAGACTGCATTGACTAATGCTTATAAATAAATGAAGATTTGGAAGAAGATCAATAAGAAGATGAAATCAAATCTCAAGGACTATGAGGAGAAATTTAGTGTGTATGAGGAACTATTGAATGAAGACACCAAGGATCATGAAGATATGATTAAGTAACATAGTTTTCAATTGGAAGTCTTGTCTACAAGTCTAAAGGCTAAAGAAGAAGAATGTGAAAGGTATGTAATAAAAAATTAGTCATTAAAATCTGAGTTAGAGAAGGTATCTAGTAAGGTAATGTCATTTATGAGATTTGAAAAGATCTTATGTGATATAGATAATATTTTGAGTGGTTAAAATAATGATAATAATAGAACTAGTCTCAGATATGAATAAGAATATAATATTTTAACTCAAGAGAAGGTGAAGACTAATGTGAACTAAGACAATCATACTTTGAAGAAAAATCATCATAAAGGAATGAAGGTGTTGGTCGAGTAAAGAAAAATTAGATCAGATAACCAAATGCCATGAGGTATGAAAGATTAAATGTTTACTATTATACATGTGATTAATTTGGTCATAGGGATAGATAGTGAAATAGACCTGTTAGAAATGAATTTGCATGGGACTATGATAGGGGTCATCAGTCAAAAGATGTGAATATAATCAAGTTCTTTAATTATCTTAATGTGGAACACTTTGAAAACCATTTTCCACATAAGATTAGACAAGGTGAGTCCTCTTCAAAATGGGGAGGTTATTTTGTTTATCATGACATAGGACACACTAATTTTTTTTTGTCCAAATAAGGTAAGGAAAGATATGTTTCTTATTAAATATATGATGTGCTATAATTATGAACATAGAGCTTAGATTTGTAGGTTATACAACCAAATTCCTACCAGATAAAATATATTTAATCACGATCCTAGAGTTTAAGAAAGAAGACAAGGTAATACATGGAAGCCAAAGGTGAAAATTGTGAGTCATGATGAGAATACAATTCCAAGTAATTTATTTTCTATGGTGGAGAATGCCTCAGTAGTTGACGATTACCAAGAGGTCTCATTGTCTACTCATGTTGAGAATGAAGAGATCAAGATCAAAGAGAAGACCAAGGTGTTGATTGAGGCCAATTCTAAGGTATGTATGGATCCAAGTGAACATCTTACTATTTTTGATCATGTATCATGTAAATAACAACAATTATCTATGTCTAATGATGAGGTTCCATGTTGCAAGGAATATTCTTCAGATGAAAAGGTATGTAATAAATATGTGTTGTCTCCACATGTTTTAAATTGAATAATAAAAGAAAAGGAGAATGTTTTATTAGTTGAGGAAATTATTTCTCCTAAACCAAAGAAGAATATGAAGAACTACAAATATTAGATGATCAAGGAGGAGAGGGAAGATGAGGATTTGTTTTTGTTTTAGGAGCATTAAGGTATAAAATGTGTCTCTATCTATGCTTCTTAAGAGAATCCTTTAAAGTGGAGAAGCAAGTGTTGTTGTAGTATTTTTGAGTTAGAATAGCCTATAGGGTTAGATTGAAGGTGAAAAATATGATTATGCCAATCATAAAAAGTATTTTGTTAAGGGGGAGTAACAAGTTCATGAACCTATTTTAGAGGTTTATGAAGGAGATATAGTACAAAGTCAGATTGGGTGTTTCCAGGTGACTTAATGAGATTAATTCAAATGTCAATAAGTGTTTGGTGCCTTTAAAGGTCTGTGTATTTCTTTGTGGTGTGATCCAATGGTTTTTAGGTTTGAAGGTATGTATGTGCCAATTGAGTATCTTTTAGTGCTCTTAATTTTCTCAATTTTTGGTTTAAAGACAAGCATGCCTAAAATGGGTTATAGGATGTATGGGTTCCCAAAGGTATGAAAGCTCAACTTTTGGTCCATAAGTTTTTGATGGGTGTCTCTAAGTGTGCAAAAAGTTTCAAAGATGTGTATTCACTAGAAGGAGGTTTGTTGACCCTATTTGCTTTGAGTTTCTAGGGTTATGGGAATTGATAGAAAAGTTATTTGATTTTTGATTTGAGGTTTGAGGATTCTTAATATTTTGAATGGGAAAAATGAGTTTTCAAATCAAGATTCATAGAGAATTGAAGGTTTTTGGTTCTCAAGTTATTTAATGTTTTGTCAATATGGAGGCCTAATTTGTTAGTTGATTTTTGAAGGAAGTATGCTACATTAAATGATCTTGGTGATACAAATTGGCGTGTTTGAGGGGGAATATGATAATTCTCTAGATATGATGTTTTAGGTCCTGAAGATGTGTCTACTTAAAATTGTGGGCTTTGCAAGCTTTTAGGTAGGGCTACAATGAGGCTAGACAAACCTAGATTGAAGAAGAATTATTTTTAGTCATTTTATCAAAAAGAGAAAGGTATGAGTATTTATAGATATGTTTTTAGGTGATTTCAATCCATGTTTCCTATTTTGTATAGTGTAAATGCAAATTTAGTGATCATGGAAGTGTCTTGAGAAAGAAGGCTAGTAAGCCTACATGGTGGTTCTTCATGGTGTGTGGAGATCTAAAGATGATCAGAAGGTGTTGACATGGAGCAAGGGGTATTTGCCAAGACAAGAAGAGATAGGATCAAAGTAAGGGGAAGTTTGTATCATCTTTCTAAGATGGTCCTTTCATATTTTATAGTCCTTTTAGTCTTTCAAGATCAGTTTTTTCTCACTTTGTCATTATGTCAAAATGGGATAAATTTCATGTTGGGGAGAAAGTTCTTGGTATGAAATTCATTTGGTTGAGAAGGTGATCTATATATTGCTATATGATGGTTGTTGACATCAATGATAAAGGGGGATATTGTTTAATATTTATCATGATGATGTCATGGTGTTATCATGGATATTTCCTATTAAGTGGATGAAATGCCTTGATAGTATATGTGACGATGACAAAGTGTACAATGTGCTTGTTCGTGTATGATAAAGTGTGCAATGTGCTTATTCTAGTTTGATTATAGTATGCTTGGTTGATCTTCAGTATTGACATAGATTGAAAGGATCAAGGATGAGTATGGAGGTTTTATAATGTGAAAGCGGTACCTAATATGTTATCCATGCTTGGAGAGCTTATGTGCATAAGTGGAATTTATCTGATTATCCATAGTTCTCATCTAGACACTTTGTGTCCAGTGTTAGATAATATAAGTTGGCAATTTGATGATGTCACATACCACATGGGAAGGAGTCAAGGGAGTTCGTCATATGGTTGTGATCACTTTAGTCCCTAGTTATTATGCACCATATTTCAGGTCATTCATCAAAGTGTGGTTAAAGATATGAGGGTGAAAAGTTAGCTTCTAAGACAAATTTCACTAGTTTCCCATACTTAGCCAAATTTGTAATGTGACTAGAAAGAGCTAAGTAAGCAAGGTGATGATGGAATAGATCACACATATGGACATTTAAGGAGAAAGCAATCATATGGGTTTGTTCAATTTTTGACCTAATTTATTTACACTAATTTCTAGATCATGTTATTTAATGTGTCAAAAGATATGCTTATGCAAAGTTGGGCTCCTATGTATATTGACTGTGTTTTCCCATACTTAGACAATTTTGTAGTGTGGTAGAAAGAGCCAAGTGAGAATTTTGAAGATGTTATATCTTACACGTGTGAAGGTTTCAATAATTTATGATCATATGAGTTTGTTTATTATTTAGCATAGATGATTTGTGATAAATTTGAGATCATGCACTAAAGCACAGTAAAATTTATGGATGACCAAAGATGGCCTCTCAGGTAGATTTGGATATGGTTGGATCTATGACAAAAGTTTATGAGAAGGCATGTTAATGGTATTTTATCTCACATGCATGAGAGTTTTAGGAGTATTGTGTCACTTGGTTGGATTATCCTATGAAAGGAGATCATTTGGTCAAAATTTGAGATCCTATGGATTATCACATAAGAAAATATTAAGGATAAAAATTGGCTACTCAGGCTTATTGATAAGGTTCCTATACTTAGTAATTTTTGTAAGTGTTAAAGATTGAGCAAGATCGATGGTGTGCATTTACTCCAAGGATGCAAGAGGTAGTGAGATGAGGATAAATGCATGAAGTTTAATGTTTGAGCAAACGTACATGATAATGATCCAATGGTGATTAGGTATTTGTATAGTTTGATCAATGGGGAGCATTGATCATTATTGACCTTGTTAATCCATAGAGATTGACAGAACATATGAAGTCAACATTTTGAGAAGACATGAGATGAGAAAAATTTACTATTGTTTAATATTTCATTTTGGTGGTTTATGCATTAAATCTTGGACATGATCGATGGTGTGATATTGATCCTAAGATAAGACTCCACAAGATTTGAGCATTGTGTTCGAAGGTTAACTATGACCATTACTATTCAAATATTTGAATTTTACATAAAAAAATCTAGAGCTATGTATTTTGATCATATATTTCTATAGAAGATGAATTTTCTCATGTAGTAAAAAGTGAACTTGTAGAGGAATTCAAGGTGCATATGGAAATATAGATTTAAATATCTAAAAGTGTGTTCATACATAGTTAGGAATCTCTAAAGTTGACTATGTTTTCATATATGTTCTACAAGTGACCTAAGAAGTTTATTTTATTTTTTTTGATGTTGTATAGATGTATCACGATGGATTAAGTATGAAAAATGTTGTAGACTCCATGAGGATGATCTATGTGCATTTTGGAGGTGTGATCAATTTGTGTTGAGTATGAACAATGCTTAAGAAGTTGACTATATATTTGTTTGTGGTGACTGTGTGTATAAAGTTTGTGTTCGAGTTGTTTGGGAATACATAGAGGCAAGATAATTTGACTATGATCAATTGAGGATGTCAAAGGGGACATAAAAATTGGACCCATGTATTTTAAAGTGAACATGTGTTCTTTATTTTCTCAAAGGAATCCTAATGGGTGAATAGGTATCCATGATATCTATAAGAGCTACAAGTGCCTTATTTAAAAAGGTGTAGCTTCTTAATGGTGACCCATAGATTCTATGGTAAAACTATGTATATTTTATTGATACTTATCTTTATATGATATATTTTTTAAGGGTTAAGACATGCCTAATGGCTGACCAAGATGGTGTTGATCAATATTGCTCTATAAATAGTAGAATTAAATATGATGGGTTGTTAACTTTGTGAATAAGAGACTAAGGAGAAAATTGAGAGAGTCTTGTGTGTGTATTGGGGAGTGAAGAAAAGGTAGAGTGCCCTGAAGATGACTTAAAGAGATGATCAAATTTAATACTATTTGTATGACATATTGGTCATAATTTTATTGGTGGAGTAGAGAGCTTGATGTTTGAGTGTGAGCAAAGGTAAAGTGTGATTAGTAGAGATCCATCATCAAGTGTTTTCAACATTAATTTAGAGGTGGAAGTGTTTTAAATGTGTTTTTGTGGTAGCTCAGCATCTAAGGTGGTTATAGCCACCTTACAAGGTAAAACTTGCTAAAAGGTTTCATTGTTCTTTCAGCTTAGCTAGATAGGTGTAGTATCATTTTGTGGGATTGGAGTCTTAATAAATAGGGATTTTAGTTCCTTGATCGATTATAGTTGTTCTAAATTAGATCTTGTGTTTATAGGATAGTATTCCAATTGTAGGTTCTAGTGGGTTTTATGGCCCAAGAGGGTTTCCCATGTATGTATTGTGTTATGTGATTGATCTTGCATTGTCTCTCTAGCTCATTGCTATGAATTTTGTTTATGATTCATTAATGATTCTATTAGATAAATAAGTATTTGTAAAATATCAGAATTGAAGTTGGATTATTTGGGCTCACTGAATCATCCCCTCTAAGTGATTGTACCTCTAATAGATAGAATGTATTCTTATAAATCATGAGTCCACAAATACAAAGTATTATTAAGATAAGTTTGAATACCCTCCAAGGTCACAAGTAATTATTGAAGAACATAATTAGAATAAGATTACAACAATATTTCACACACACCATCGTAATAAGGGATAACTACATGGAGTTTGATCTCTCTTTGAATTATTGGTAAATTATTGGTATATAGGAAATACTCAACATAGGGGATATTGAGGTTAAGCACAAATTCAACCCCTAACCCATTTTTATCTATTAACAACATTTGTTATTAATTGGTTATTGATCTAGGGTTCTAAGTGAAGAATAATACGCTAAAAAACAACTTTTGTAGTGAATCAAGTGACCTTGATGACACATAAAACACCTATAGGTGAAAGTGCACTATTCAAAATTAACACATAGGTAAAAAATCCTACTAAAACCTTGCACACCCTATATATTATAGTGCATTTTATCTTTGTTCGAATATCATGAACTCATCTTGGATCATAATGGATCCCTATTCCTAGTTTAAAACAACCTCACATAGTCCCACATTCAATCACATAACCTTTTTTTCATTCCATCATGTCCAAGTACCAACTGAGTTTTTTTGCCTTTAGTAATTTCCCCTTTTAGAATATTTCTAAAAAATTTAAGTTATAAATCATTCTTATGTGATTTTTTGTATATATTGTACATTATGATTTTACTTAACAATTTATCATAATTAGATTAACACTTAATTCACTAAATTTTGATAAAACATATTTTATGAACCCATCTATTAATTAAATATTTAAAAACATAACTATAAAAGTTACAAGGGTTTATTAATTTTTTTTGTTACTTCCAATTATTGTAATAGGTTTTCTATATTTGGTAAATTTTTTGTTAAAAAAAATCTTCCAAGTTTTAATTTCATATTTTATGCAATCTAAGAAAATTATTTTTACCTCTCTTATAAAAGTGATAGACTAAGAGGTACTCAAGTTGAGCATATTGATATTTATGTTTATAATACACATAAAATGGATAATAACAAGGATATATTACTACCTTTAAATACTAATGAACAAAATTAATATGTAGATGTGCAGGAAAATACATTAAAACATGAACAACATAACCAAGACGAATTGACACTCAAGATGAACATCATGTTGTAATTATACCTATATGTGATGAGAAATCATAGTTCAATAAAGTGTTAATTATTAATAAATTTTAAGAATTTGTTTGTGAATAATATCAATATTATAACGTGATTTTTAAATCTCCTTTATAAATAAAAATTACAAGCATGGCTCAATCCTATAAGACATCTACTACTATGGGTTCCTTACCTTTTTATGCATCAATCATTAAACATTCATACCAACATCTAATATGGGTTAAACGTAAGGGTTTTCATCATATTAACATGTTAATATCTACTCAACCATTTTTTACACCACCTTTGGTTAGTACACATTCTATACTTGATACACAATATATTATGTAAATAGTTCTAGCTCCACAACTTGAGGTGTTGAAAATGAAAATACGTGCTTCAAAACCTAATCAAGTTCTTGATTCATAAAATTTATTAAATACTCAATTGTATTATAATATTTCATCATATCCTTTACCAACTAGCTTTTTGACATCAAAACTTACACTTTTGATGGAAAAGGTGACCCCAAGAAACATTTTAGAGCATTTCAAACAACACGTTCAAACTATGTGTCTAATGATACGTTGGTGACTAAGTTATTTCCTAAAATTTTAAAATAATATTTTCTATGATGGTTTAATGACTTACCACATCAGTCAATTCATGTATTCAATCCTTTAGAAAATTTATTCCTTATAGATTTTTTAATCATTATAAGTGAAAATATTTCATACGCTTAGATTGCTCAACTCTAACAAAAATCTAGTGAGCCTATTGCATAATATGTCTTATGTTATAATACCATTTTATCCATGGTGATAAATCCTATAATAGGTAATGTATTACAAGACATATTACAATAGATTTTGCTTCCACATATACATGAATATATTATTTTTAATAAGATTCTATCATTCACATATTTATGTCACACAATTAATTAATGAGAGGTCAAATTGTTTTCATTGAATGAGCTAAATTATGCAACCAATGGAATTTTGAATTATCACACAAATAATTTTAATAAGACACCATACAAGGTGAGACCAAATGAAAATAAGAGTGATCCAAAGACAATAGTGAATGCAGTTTCATAACCTACTCTGGTATTTTATTATCAACTCCTCCAAGGATAAAATCTATCAAAATTCCATAAGATCCCTATAAAGTGTTACAAAATCTATTGGAATGTAACCTCATATCGATCCCTCCCTTAAAACAGGTTGATGTGAGTAAACTTATTAGCAAAGGTTTATTCAAAATATTTTTTTCATAGAGTATCAGGACATATTACCAAGTGATGTATTATTAAGACATAATATATAAGCGTGATATATGATAAAATCATTTATGTGTGTACACATACCAATAGTACAAAGGTAAAACCAAGTGAGAGTCAAACAATGAATATAATTAGTGTTATTTCCCCTAGAAATAAAGGTTAAGAAGTAATAGATAAATCATAATTGCATTAAAATTATAATGGATATCCTCCACCAAATTATTATCATCCTTATATAAAGGTACAACATCCTTTCAATTACACTTATCACATTATTAGACCATGAGATTGTTGACATTGGTTTTTATTTTCATTATTTGTTTGTTTGGGTTTCCATTTATCATAAACTTATACAAAGTATTATGGTTGATAATGGTTTAAGTGTGAATATGTGCACTATCACACTTTTCTCTAATTTTGGATACACTAATAAAAATATAATTGTAAAAACAACAATAATAAATTGATTCAATGAACATGTTCATAGTTATATTGGTGAGATCAAATTAAAAATATAGGTTGGTCCATCACATGTGGCCACCAATATTGTAGTAGTACCTATTCTAGGAGTCTTCTATATGTAATTGGGATTTCCTTGGATTATAAAGCTTCATTAAGTAATTTTTACATTAAATATATATTGGATATACATTTTTCTAATGAGTGTTGACACATATTTTAGGCACACAACAACATACTAAGCTTTAGATAGAAAATTTATTTTTTGCCTCTCCTAAAAGGAAACAAATATTTATCCAAGGTCTATATTAAAAGTTCAAGGTATACTGGATACCTAAATAGCTAATGTTTTTACTATTTTGGTCAAGGGTTTTTTGGTATAAAGCTTAAATAGTATACAAAAAAAATTCCATTCACTGTGCTCAAAATGAATCAACATTATTTACTCAAAAAAATTATCACAGTTGATTAAAACTTATTATTTCATGGTAACTTATTAGTACTTTAAAAATAACAATTAAATTTAATTTTAATTGAAATATTTAACTCTGCATAAATAGATCAAGATTCAATTCACTTCAAAACCTATTCTTAGAGGTAGTTATACACAAAATCAAAAAATAAGTGCAGGGAGAGAGAAAAGTGAGCTTGTTTTGTAAGGAAGACAAATATGAAATTTATGAGTATAAAAATATATTGAAAACTAATTTTTTTTATTGGATAGCATATGCAAAACTGAAATTAGAAATGGTGTTAAATTTTGAGGACAAGGTTAACTATTTAGATAGAGGGAAACAAAACCATCATATACATACATAGGAAATGAGTATCAATATTTGAAACTTTAGAAGTAAAATATGATTAATGAAACACTTATTAATATTGATCAAATATTTATATGAATTACTTATATTTATCCAAATAAAATAGTTTCCTACAAGATTAAATATAACTAGAAAAATAAGAAAAATGCATAAGTAAAAATGGCTAGAATTTTTGAGCTCCTATCCATCTCTATTTAGTTAATTAATTAGCCAATTTTTTTCTATCAGAGAGATATTATTTTATATACATTCTTATTCTAATAATTTATTAATAATCAACCCATTAGGTAGTTACATATATTCAATGGGATTCACCCACTTAAGTTAAAGTTCAATAAAGATCAAGCCAAATTCTTAGGACATAAATGGCAAGGCCATGTTGATTAAGTGTGAATTGAATTATAGGTGGTTGAGAGTTGTTGGAATCAACACAAAATATACCATCTATTCATGTCATGACAATAAATTCCATACTCTTTAAGGTAATATTTAACCTGTTTGTCATTATTGATTGATCCCAATGCACAAGTCATATGTATTTGCTTAAATGTTGATTATAGGTTTGTATTTAACTATTCATCAATCTAATAAATTCTAAATTTATGATACAATCCATATTTTTATGTAGTATATAACATGGACATCATAGTACATTCTTGACCTTTTATGGTTTGACAAGTAGAGACAACCATAAAATTTGACCTCAATATTGGTAAGATGACTCAACATGTCATCTTTACCAATAGGTTCCATCATGTCTTATTCATCATGTTTGATTTTCCATGTAGTGATCTCTCATGGTTTAATAGCATTTTTTATTATTTATTTATTGTGGGACCTATCCTTTACCATGTGGATGATGATGTGTCCTCTATGAGTAGGGTTATTCTACATGGTATTTTCTCCTAAGATATTGACCTGATTATGGGTTGGGGAGGCACTACCTCTTATTTGAATGTGATATTATGAGATAATTCCATGTGGTATCATCTCATATTATCATAAGATTTGGATCCATGGGGACTTGCCTTTGGTTTTGTGATGGTGTGAGATATTGATAGGTGGTAGCATCTTTCTTTGTCACATAGTTGTGGGTCTTTGTCATTCAAATTTGATTTCAGAGTGATGTGATAGCATGATAATTTTGACAAGTGGAAACTCATCATAATTTCATTATCTTTTTCTTTATAAAGTTACAATTCATGAAATCAAAATTCAAATAAGTTCTACAAGGTTCATATGGCTTAATATAATCCCCAAAAGTTATGAATGAATCCCATGTGTAAAAAGTGAACAAGTCCAAATGCATGTGTGGAAAGGCACCAAGTTAGCAACCAAAATTTTATAAAATCAAATAAGTAAAGAAAATATGAAAAAGGTAAAAAGGCATGAAATTAAGCATATAGTTAAATCTCTATTTTTCCAAACTTATAGTTTATTTTAGCTCAAATATGATTAAAATGACTAAGTCATTTGAGAATAAGGCAATGCAAATTTTCCTATAATAAATAGGAAAATGAGTTAATTATAGGGCAAACTTTGTGAAAAGATATAAATAGAGCTAGATTATTTTCACAAGTCTATTTTTAAATAATTCAAGAATTGACCTTTATAATATTTTTAAAAAAATTATAAGATAACAAAGAAAAATTAGACTTAGGAAAATTTCAATAATTAATTCTATGAAGTTATAGGAGAATTTTTAAGCCAAGTGATTATAATTAAAATTCATTACTCAAACTTGGTTAGAATAATGAAATAAATTTCAAATCTTGATTTTATAACTTGTAGCTTCTCTTTCATTTTAAAATGACAATTAAATAGGGAAAAGTCAAAAATACCACATGATATTAAGACCAAACATCAGATACAAAATAAGCAGTATTGGGATTTAAAATAATTTAGGGTGTGTTAATTAAGAAACAAAAAATGGTCACTTTGATGGAACATAATCATAAGTATTTTGGAAATAAAATAAAACATTTGAGAACATATAATTTTTGGTTAAGACAACAAATAGACATGATTAAATTACTGGAAAGATTATAAAAGAATGACCATAAGATGACATCCAATATTCATCTTCAAGAAAGTGTGTGAAAATGAATTCATTCTTCTCATGGAATTTAAAAAGACTAATAATTAAAATCAATCCTTCAAGATATTATTTAATTCTATCCCTTATTAATTACCTAAATATTGCTCTATTGTTAGCCAACCATGCATAGAATTGATAGAGTTATATATGATTCCACTCTAGGCCTTGATCTATTGTCATTTTGTTATCCATAGCCCTAGATCACCCATAAAAATAGGTTTTTTAATTTCTTTTTGAATGTCTCAATTATGGTTGGGGACCACTATAACAATGCAAAAGATAAAATTTTAATCTTTTTCACTTGACATCATGACTACGCAAATTCATCTAAATAAGCCCATAATTTTTTAATTGTTCTTTTTGTAAGGTTTCAGTAAAATATCTTTAAAAATCATATGGTTGTTTTAACTCATCAAAACATGAAAAAATCCAAAACATTGACAATCTCAAGCTTTCAAAACTAAATAAAAATTATTCAAAGAATTTAAAGGGTTTTTTAATCCATACATATGAAATTTATGTGTGAGAAAAAGGTAGAAAGGAATACATAATATAGTTGACCATGTGCCTTGCACATGAGATAGATACTACTAGCAAGGTAGGTGTGAGTTGACATAGAAAACATGTCTCTGTATGTAAAATAAAATAAAATGATAAAGAAAAGTTAGAACATGTGGACCCATAAACCACAGTATATATTGTGAGGGAAAATGATGAGATTTATACCTAATTGAAGATTATCTTAGATAATTATGATGAAATGATAAAATAAAATGAGGTAGCTAGCCTCAAGGACAGAACTGTATTTAATTCCCAATGGGTAGGAAAGGCATTAACTATTGATTGGTGGTAGTAGCTACCAAGTGACACATAAGGATATGTCATAACTATAAAAGGTATATACATAAGAAGAGGAGAGGGGGATGATATGTGATAATGAGTTGATAGATAATTCCTATAAAGATTAGAAAGGTTAAGATTGATTATAGTGCCTTTGAACATGTTTTAATCCATGTAATATTGAGCTGATAAGTGATGGAATGATGTTTTTATCCCTTTTATCACTATATAATTATGTTATATTCTACCTCACTTTGATATATGATGTAATTATATTTAATAATGTGTCTATTGTATGTTCTTATAAGTGCATCCTTGCTACCATATTTTTTGAGGAGATATAACACACACTCTAAGTCCCAACACATGATATTTATAAGGCTTCACCATTACACATAACTACCATCAACATACACTAATTAACCATATTTTTTCCTTGGGTGAGTGTACAAGGTTTCCCCTTACATGATATGCCAGTGTGGGAAGGTTAAATATTGGTATCCTATAGGGGTTTGTGTGAGAGGACTAACATGCGACAAAAAAGATTAGATCTCCAACATTTTGGTCCCATTTATAGGACATGTTAAATTTTATTGATTTAATGGTGAGTAAAGGTGGTATAAAGAGTAGGATAATGTATCTGACTAAGTCCCATGCATATTATTATTGTGGATAAGAGAAGGTGAAAGAGACATGAATTCTTAAAGGTAGGGGAGAAATCTTTTATCATGGAGGAACCATATGAGTGTGAGATTATGAAGAAGAAAACAATGGAATTTAGTAAATAGTCATGGGAAAAAAGTACCCTAGGTATAAGGGATACTATAAATATAAAAGTTTCATGAGGACCCATGTAATATAAATATATAATGAGGGAGACTCTCACATATAAAATGTGCACTCCATTAATGAAAAATGCATGTCATTGGGTTAAAGTGAATTATGGAAGTAGAAGTTGATGTGTCCCAAAGGAGAGGACATTTGGGAAGTAATTAATAGAGGATTTCCCATTTTAATTTCTACTTGAAGCATGTTTTCATGCACACAAACTCATTTTATAAGGCTTTATCCATTTATTTTCATCATTTTTAATTTTTTTTGTTAGAGTAGTACAGGGTAGTTTTTTGGAATAATAGTGTTTCACATTCAATTTAATAATACACACACACACACAACATAATTATAGTAAGGTGAGTTTAGTGAAGGATGTATTTTGGAATGCTTATACCATATGTTTATATTTCTTAGCAAGTGTCACTACATAATTTTTGTAACCTCTCTTAGATCAAGCCTAAAGAGCAAGGCATTAGATGGGAAGAAATGAATGTGTTACCTAAGGATTGAAAAATAATAATTATGGGGTAAGGTGAAAAAAATATAAGGGAATAAATACATATACAATATAGTTGACATGCACTTGAGATAGATCCTACCAGCAACATAGATGCGAGTTGACACAAAAACCTTGTATATGTGTGTACTAGTGAGATCAATACAAGTAAGAATACATGGACCTAGGATCCAGAATAGATATTTTGGGGGGAAATGATGAGAGTTTGGACTAATGTAAGACCTTGTCATATATTTATGAAGTAAAGACAATATATGATGAGGTAGATGACCTTAAGTAGAGCACTACATTGACTAAAAAATGGGAGAGAAGAATTAACTAATGATTGATAGAATTTGAGATACCAAGTGACACAAGTTTTTGGAATATCTATAATAGGCAGAGACATAATAATAGGAGAGGGGGTTGATAGGTGATAATGAAGTGTTACATAATTCATAGAAACAATCAATAGGTTAGGATTGATTATAGTGCCTTTGAACATGTTTAGATACATGTAATAATGAGTTGATAAATAATGAAATGATATCATTATCATATTTATGACTATAAAAAGTTTTTAGATTCTACCCCTTAGCTAGATGATGTATTTATATTGAATTTTGTGTCTATGTTATGTTTGTATAAGTCCATATTTTTTGTTATATTTTTATGAGGAGATATAACACACATTCTAAGTCCTAATACACAGTTTTTATAAGTTTTCACCATTACACACAACTACCCTTGACCTAACCAAGTTTACCCTCTTCATGACTTAAGTGAGCAAGAAAGGTTCCCCCTTATGTGATACTCTAGTGTGGGAAAGTTAAGTGTTAGTATCCTATAGGGGATTATATGAGAGGTATGTCATGTGATCGATAAGAATAAATGATCAATATTGGAATAACACTCAATCTATAACTACCAATATCATTATTTATCTATTATTTGATTATCCTATACCCAAAGGATTCAAAAAAAATATTAGATTTCAAAATTCGAGACAAAAATCAAGGGTTAACCTAAAAGTAAAAATTAACAAAATAATTTAAATAAATGAAACATAAAAATGAAACAAAAATTATGTATAGGGGAAAAAAAATCAAACTCAAGCCTAGAAGTAATGCTTGAGTAACTTCACATTGATAGGCAATGGCATATTCTCACCAGTTAAATTCTTGAGTCTGAATGCATTTTCACCTAAAATTTTAGAGCTTTGGAAGGGAGATAGCCAAATGACATAAAATTCAACACATTGACCCATTTTTTCAAGATCCGTATCCTATAAAAGAACTACATCAATAATTTTGAAGGCTTTTGTTTTATCTCTTTTATCAAACTAGTGTTTGATGACTCCTTAGTGTTTTTCAAAGTGTAACAAGATAATTTATTTATTTTTATTTTAATTGCATCAAATTCAATCACCTAGCTTCAATTTTTCAATCAATTTCAAGGTAATAATTGATAAATTACAAGGTGGGAATCCTTATATTTTTAGGAAATATTGTGTCTTGGCCATATAGTAAATGATACATAGATGTGCCCGGAGATGAATTAGTTTATTTTTCATCACACCAAAGTGCATACCTCATCATATTATGCCATTCTTGAGGGTTCTTATCTAAGATATTCTTAATTACATATAGAAAAATCATTTGTAGACTTAACAATGCCATTATCTTGAAGATAATAATTATAAGATAATTTAATAATTATCATGTTGTATTAGGCCCATTCAATAAATTATAGAGAGGAAAAGGCATGGCCATTATCACATACTAGAACAAATGGAATTTCAAACTTTGTAAATAATTGTTCTTTAATAAATTTAATCGCTATTTCAATTATGCATTTTATTGAATGCTTGAATTTCAATCCAACATGTATAATAATTAGTTTTTATTAGAATAGAATTTTTTATAAATGAGGAAGTTACATTGATAGCTCCATTGAATTCCAATTCCTACTTTGCAGAGGGACACACTTCAATGATAGGTTGTAAGGTCATGGCAGGGTTTCACTCTTTATTTTTTTAAAATTGACAAATATGACAAATTATCACATATGAGTGAGTGTATTTGAAAATATGGGGATAATAATAACCTATATTAAGTATTTGATGAGCTATAACACCTCTTTCACCAAGTCCATTCTTAAATTTTCCATGAAAATCTTTTAGTTCTCCAAGCTACTTCTTATTTGTTTTCACATCTCAGGTAAACACCTTCATGATTATTTATATATAATTTCTTGGTTTTATCATGAAATTTATACTATTAAATCACATCATTTTTATTTTATTTTACTTAAATTGGCTTGGACAAGAATTATTTAAAAATTAATAGAATAGGATCTTGATACCACTCATCATTAGTGATAGACTGTATAGTATATTATTGACATACAATTTTGAAATCAAATTCATCCATTATTTTACTTAGTCCTTGACTTATTATGGTGTTCATTAGATGAATATATAAATAAAATTATTTTAATTTGGTTATTAATTTGTTTCTTATTCACCTAGCTCATTTTTCATCATCACTTTTACAATAAGGGCATATATAATGGAAAATACTTTGGTGCACAAGACGTAATGATTAAAATTACTAATTACTTTAGTTAATGCAAAATATTATCTATCCATAATAGATTAGCTAAAACCAACATTTATAAATAGGAATATCATGAATTATACTATTATTTCATCACTCACTTCACTTTTTTGATTCAAAATAGTAACCCCTAAGTGTTTTGAGGTAAAAGAATATGTATAGAAAGCTTGTTCATAATATGCACCTATCTATACTCAAATATTGATAATTTATTTATTTATATTATGATGAAATCTATGATTAACAGTCTATTCAATTTTGGTGTTCTTATTCAACATTTTTTATTGACCTAACTATTTGAGCAAATATTGAAATAGATTTTCATGTAAAATTGATCTTTCCACACAATAAATTTAGTTATTTTATACTACTAGGCATGGGAATTTTTATAATCCATTAAACTTTGAATAGATTTAATGATATACCATTTTAATAAATGTCATGGCCCAATATATTTCCTTCCATAACTTCAAATATGCATTTATTTATATTTAAATAGATGCCATGTTTTATACATATTTGTAGAATTTTTCTCAAGTCTTTCACATGGTCTTTTCTATCTTTGGGAAAGATGTATAGATCATCCATGTAAATGAGAATGAAATAACCAATTAAATATTTTAATGTAATGTCCATTTCACACTCAAAATTATCACTCATAAAATTAGACCAAAGATCATTCTTATATATTCAAACATTCTTCATTTTACCATGAAAGATGTCATGATTTCATCTTCTATTCTACCATGATGTGATTATAACCCAAATAGTCATCCAAGAATGAAATCATTTGGGAACCATTTCCTATTTTGAATACTTCATCCAATGATGTCAATGGATATTTATCATTATTATAATATTGTTCCAAATTTATGAAGTCTATACACACATGAATTTATTTAATCTTCTTCCAAACTGGAACAATATTTATGACCCATGTTAATTGTCTAACTCAAAAGAAGATTCTTTATGATAGTAATTTCTGCACTTATTTGAATATTAGTGGCTCTAGTAAAATTTTTATGGGTCCCTATCTTTAAATAAAAGGATTGACTTTATGTTTTATATGAATAGTACAAGTGAGCATTAAGGTGTCAAACACCTTTAATTCATCATAACTCCAAGCTATGATGTCTCTATTATATTTGAGGTCTTGTGAAATTTCTTTATTTTTTTTGGGTAGAGGATGTGCCTAAAATAATTTTCTTGAATAATTTACAATCCCTAAGTTACAATATTGATGGAACATACCTTTGGAAGGAATTATCTTTTATTTCTCTACTTGATAGTCCATATCAGATAGTCTTTCAAATGAAATCATACCTTTCAGTATGTTATTTGTCTTTTGGTTCATCATGCCAATTTCATCCTACTTGTGATCATATCTATCATCTTATGTATGATTGGAGATTTAAAAACTCATGAATTGGTGATGAAGTCAGTTATATGTTGATCATCATTGAATACATTAAAATTTATCACATTGTCTTGAATGGGAGGAGTAGACCCTAACTCTATAGATACATTTTTCAATTTTTAGTTTGTAATTTGTTCCAAGGTACACATAGTGATTTTCAGATCATCAGCTATGAAATTTATTATTTTAGGGATAAATTGTATGTCAAATATAGTAAAAATTTTCAAATATATTCCATAATCATCTCTGACATTTTAAAAGGTGTTTTTCATTATGGGAATATTAATTTATGGCTTATCTAACCATTAACTCTAATTTTATTAACACGTTTTAGTATTTAACTTTTTTCTTGAAGGAAAATTGAAGTCCTTGGATTAATGCTTCATATTCAATGATATTTTTTTGCATGTTAATTTCAATATGAATGAAGCTAAATAATATTTTCCCTTGGGATTAATTATCAGTTGTTTGGACTTGTAACCATCAAACTTCAAAGTCCATATATGATTTCGAATGGTAAATTTATTATTTTGAGACACAGGGTGTCATAGGGATGTCATTTTCATCATATTTCCTTTTGAAATTAATAATATATACAACTTTTTATTCATTTGATAATGATATTTTAGTTTGTCCTTTAACATATATAGTTTGGTTAGAGATAATCAAAATAACGACATCTTTAATTCTAGTCATGGTCGAATTTTATCCTTGACATGGAAAGACAAATTCAGATTTACCTACTTTTATTTCCTTTAAAATTACAAATTTAGGAGTGGAAATGGATGATAATATTTACTCAAATGCATATATTTTATTTTATTTTTCTATTTGTTCTATCTCTCTAACTTCATCCTTAAATTGGTTATTTTGAGCTTCATATTCTTCTTGTATGGAAAATATGTTAACACTAAAGTTTTCACAAGTCATCCATTTTGGGACAACCACTATTGTGTTTATTCTAGTATCATTAGTATCATAATTATTCTTATGTCCTTAAACTATTTCTTGCTTAATAGGTACAACAACACTAGGGAATAATATTTATTCATCTTTTGATCTACTTCCAATCATATAGAATCCTATCTCATATTCTTCATATGAGATATGATTTTTCTTGTTATATTATGTAATTAAATATGTGATTTTAATCTCTCTTTTAATATTTATTTGATTAGGTATAACATACCATGAGATCACATATGAGAGAATTTAGCCACCATATAACTATTCAATGTTCAAAACCAATATCTACAGAGCAAAATTTCATATGCATGAGGTATATCTACAACTTGAATGTCAATAAAATTTTTATTCTAGGATCATAAGCTAACTACATGTGAATGTGATTAAGATCACCAATTATATTAACTTCTATTATGATCAGTTAGACTACTCTTTCATTTGATATAGTAGGAGTTGGTCCTAAATTTTGCATACTGAGAACATCACATTACCGAAGGCACCTAAATCCACAAAACAATTATGTATTTTTTCCCATAAAATTCAAATTTTTGAAATAAAATGAGTTTAAATATTTTATTTATAAATGGAAACATCTGAATTACCTAATATATTTATATATTTTCCTTTTGGAATAAATAAATTCTTCAAAAATAATTCCTTTTGATAAATTTTTTGGAGCAATTCAAACATTGATATATTAGCTTTAATATTTTTTAAGTCCTCAATAATATCATATCTTGATTTTTTTTTTCTCAAATTTTTTTTATGTTTGTGGACATAAGACATTTTTCTTTGGTTGTGAAGTTGTGTTAGGTTATTTATGAGAAAAAAGATTGTTACTAAAATTTTTGATAGGTGGGACTGAGTGTTGTTTGTATGAGTACATATTCTGAAACATGTGTTCATATTAATCCTCAATGTGTAATTGTTTATTTGTTTAAATTTTTGATATGTGTGAACTTCATCCAAATTGTCTTCTAGCTCATTTTCAAATTTTAATGAAAATTCATAGGTTTTAAAGACTACGGTTGTGGTTGGGTTTCTTTTGATTTAATTTGGGATGGTCTCAAGTATTGGTACTATTTATAAATTATCCATTTACTTTTAAAATATATCTGAATATAGTTTAAAAATATTTTTTGTTTATTTAGATGTGATCAACCATATTATACACTCTACCCAAAGTGGTCAAATCTAGATCTTCCAAATTTACCTAGTTTCGCACCATATTATTTTCTTAGTTTTTATTGTCAAAAGGGTTGGACAAATTTTCATTTTTAGGGAAAGAATTCCATTGGTGATTTTTTATTTTGAAATTCAAATTTATATTAAGGGGAGGATTCATGGGTTGATTTTGATGTTGTGACACTTGTCTATACATTTCAAACATGTCATTAGTCAATATCTAAACCATATACTATATATTTCCTATTTCATGATTTATATTCGTACTTTAATTATTTATAACATTAATCTATGTAATTGTGTTAACTACAAGTGTTGCAACACTTATAAATGTAGGATCAACATGTGTCATCTAATTAAAAATCAATCTAGTAGTGGTTTAACCATTTAAAAACATTGGGCTCACTTGATGATTACCAATTAACTTATCATGGTGATTCACATAAGGTTGATTAATAATACCATTATAGTATATGAGAATAATTTATTTCCCATTGGCTTGAGGTAACATTTGATTGAAAGGCACATTCATTTTGATTGGTATATATCTCAAAGGAACATGATTTTGGGTTGGGTATATTGTACTTGGGATTGAGTTCATGAGTGGGTTTTTTTTGTATAAGTGCATAATTTAACATTGGAATTTGGTTATATGTACCCAATTTTTCTAATGTAGGTAATAGACCAACACCATACCTTTATTTAATAATTTGTTACTCAATATTAATAGCCCCATTGTATGATAAATAAAATGTTCCTAGAGATATTAGAGTCCTTATAACAAACATAGAAATCATGGGATCAAAAACTTTTAATTCTATATAAATAAAAATAGGTTACATATGTATATTGGGGTTTTTCAACCTCTTGTATGGTTTATAGAAACAAATATTGGAAATACTCATGGGTTTATTTGTTTCATTATGGGTAATTTTAAATGATGATTCAAGATTATAGGGTCAATAAGAACTCTAAATTATTTGACAAATATGGTTTTGAGGTTGTTATAAGATGTAATAGATCCATTAGGTAGACCAAGATACCAACCATTAGTTAATTCATCTAAGGTGTAAGGGAAAATTCAATAAGATATGCCTTCATTTTAGATTTGAGTTCTAATTAGGTCATATTTGAATGTTTGGATATGTTCCTCTATTTTTTGAATTTTACATTTACCATACCTTGGGAAAAAAATTCTATATTTTTAGGTAAGTCATGGATGGGTCCTAGAATATGCATAGGACAAATACCTCATCTAAGCCAAGAAACAACCATTAGAGTATTTGTGGGGATAGAAAAAGGGTTGACAAAAGGAACAATAGCTATAGCAAATTTTTTGGTTGAGTAAATATGCATAGTTTTGGATTTCAATTTATCAGTATTAGTTTCTCTATGATATATGAGGTAACTCAAAGACACCATAAATGGAATTTGACATTTTGTTAATTTTCATATTTTTTAGTTTGACACTTGGAATGTCTCAATATGAGAAAGTCTATTAAAATGTTTAAATATTAAGGTGACCTTCCTAGTTCCAATTTTTTGACTTGTTGTTTAAGCAAACAAAAGGTTATGTAAAGCATAAAGGATGGCTAAAAATATTATAATATGAATTAAATTTTCTTTTCTAAAAATAAATTATAAATCATAAGTTAAAATTATCATTAGGACCTCCTTCTAGTGTTAATATATTTATGTGCATTTTAGGCACATGCCAACATACTAATCTTTATACATAAAATTTGTATGTTGCCTCTTTTGAAAAGAAAAAAATATTTCACCAAGCTTTATATTCCCATGTCATGGCATACTAGACACCTCAATGAGTGATTTGTTTATTGATCTAGTCAATGGGCATACTAGTTTAAAATATAAACAAAATAATGGAAATTTACATTAACTTTGTTCAAAAGGAATCAACACATTAGATTTAATATAATTATCATAACTGATTAAAACCAATTATTTCATTATAACTCATCAATTCCTTAACATAGCAATGAAATACAATTTCAATCAAAAGATTTAACTATGCATACACATAACACAATTCAATTATATTCTAAAGTTATTCTAATAGGGGGTTATAAATTATATAAAAGACAAAATATAAGGGTAGGGAGAGAAACACATGAAAATGTTTTATAAGCACAAACAATTTGACTTTGTTGAGTAGACAAATCTATTAAAAAGGAGTCTTCTACTTGGATAATATATTAACAACTATAAACAAAATGGTGATGTATTAGGACAAGGTTAACTATGTAATCATAGGGAAACAAAGACACCATATATATGCACATGCAATGAGTGTCTGTCTCTATATATTTATAAATAAAAGATGAATCATGAAGCACTTATTAAGATAGACCAAATATTTATATGAATTATATAATCCAAACAACATACACTCATATGAGATAAAATATGAATAAAAATATGCATAAGTAAAAATGGCTAGACTTATTTTTATCTTTTATCTATCTCTTATCTCTATTTTTATCTTATCCAGCCCTTTTTTGTCAAAGATCTAGTCTTTTATAGACATTCCTAGTCTAATAATTAATTAATCATCCACAAATTAGGTGGTTGTAGATATTAAATGGGATTCACCCACTTAAGTCCATTTTTAATGAATATATTACTAAATCCTTAGGACATAAGTGTTAAGGCCATGTTGATTAAGCATGAATTAAATTTTGGGTCATTGAGAAGGGTTGGAAACAACACAAAAAGACTAATTACTCACACCATGAAAATAAAGACTATCCATATTTAATGTGATATTTAACCTATTTCCCATCTTATCTTGATCCCAATGCACATAAAATATGTCTTTGATTAAATAATGATAATAGGTTTGCATTAAACTATGTAAAAATCTCATCCATTCTCTATTTATGAGATAATACATAGTTTAACATGATAGAAAGGATGGATAACACAATCCATTATTATTATTTAATGGTTTAATGAGTGGAGATGGACATAAAATTTGAGCTTAGTATTGGTAGGATGATTTGATAGTTTGGTTTATCCATTAGGATCCACCATGCCTTATTCATCTCATTTCCTTTTCCATTTGGTCATCTATCTCAGTTCAATGAGATTTATTTTTCTCTATTGTTTATGGGACCCATCCATTTACATGTTATTTTTGATGTTTCCTTTATGAGAAGGGTTATGTTATGTGGTAATTTATATTAAACATTTGCCTTAATTATGGCATGGGAACGCATTGCCTCCTCTTTGACTAAGATGTTGAGAGATCATGCAACATGATGGTATCTCATGTTATAGTAAGTTATGGGCCTATGGGTACTTGAATTTTATATTGAAATAATATCATGTTAAAAGATAATGATAGGTGGAAACATATCATAATGTTGAATAGTTATGGATCCTTATCATTGAAATTTTGTTCTAGAGTGATACAATTACTTGAAAATTTTGACAAGTGGTAGATCCTCACAATGTCGCAAGATTTTTATTTATAAAGTTGTGAGTCACAAAATATAAATTTGACTAAGTCCCAAAAGTTGTGAATGAATCCTGCATGGTAAAGGTGAATAAGTCCAAATGCATGTGTGGAAAGGCACTGAGTCAACAACCATGATTTTATCAAATCAACTAAGTAAAGAAAATCCAAAAAAGGGAAAAGGGCAAAAAATTAAGCCTATACCTAAAAATCTATTTTTACAAAATTATAATCAATTTTATCTTAAATATAAATAAAAATCAATTCATTTGACAATAAGGTGATGAAAATTTTCTTGAAATAAATAGGAAAATGTGTTAATTACAATGAAAAGTCTGTAAAAAGCTCTAAATAAATATATATTATTTTAAAAAGTCTAATTTTAAATAATATAAAAGGTCATATTTAGCATTTTAAAAAATATATAAAATATCAAAGACCAATTAGACTTAGGCAAATTTAAACAATTAATTCTATGTAGTTGTAGATGAATTTTTAGGTCAAGTGCTTATAATGAAAAGTCATCATTCAAACTTGGTTTAAACAATCAAATAGATTTAAAATATTAATTTTATTTCTATAAATTTCTTGTTCATTTTAAAATTACAATTTAATAGGAAAAATTCACAAATATCACATGAAATCAATACCTAACCTAAGAAATAAAATAAGGGGTACCATGTTTTCAAAGAAATCAAGTCATGTTACGTAATCAACAATAATGAGGTCATCACAGTTCATGATATTAAATAAGAATATCCTTTACAATAAATGGATAGTATTATTAAAAAATAAATATTAATTGAGAAACCTAAAAGTGAACTAAGTTCTTGGAGTTATCCCTAAACTAATTTAAAAGGAGTATATAGAAATGACAATTCAAAAGGGTGATAATCATATCCACATTCGACCAATTGGGTGCTAAACTAAAATATAAACATACACTAGATTTATTATGCTATTAATAAGATAACTATTTAAATTAAAACTAATATATGTATTAAAATGAAAAAGAAGTGATATAAATAGTTGGTTTTAATGATAACATAGTATGGGATTTAGAATTGGTATAATGTAGCCTAGAAGATGATTCTAGAATAGTTGTCAGATTATATATTGAATGCTTTTGGAGCTCTAAACACTAACATCATCTTAGTAAAGTTACATAAATGCTTTTATCTAGGTTCAAAATAAGTGTCATGTAAAAAATACTTGTTTTAAAAGGATTGAACCACCTAGATGATTTTAGGTTTATCTTCACCTTCACTCTGGTGTATTCATATTTGCATCATGGATTGTCACTCCTCATGAAGTATCAAAATCCTAGTTCTTAATCTTCATTTTGACCTTTGAAAAAAATGGGTTAGTGAGTAGATGGTGTTGGCATAACCCAAAATACCACTCTATTAATAAGTATTTCATACATATCTAATAATACAAATAGGGCCTTAGACTAATGCAGTTTTCCCATATGTGTCAACTTATGTGTGAATCATGAAATGTGTGAAAATAATTTGTAATAGTGACCTAGATTATAACTTGTAAAATTAGGCTCTTTTACTCGTTAAGTAATTTATACCTTTAGATGTGTTGTCTATATGATTTATATAGAAATAGGAGAAAATGGGGAAGCTTTGCTCAAGTAAATGCTCTTTGGTATGAACACTAGGTATTTTTACCATGTTGTGAGGTAAATAATTAATGAGGGTTTATATTTTATTTATATCAATCCCTTTGGATAAGTAACCACATTAAATTACTTAGCTTAACCATTATGATACATTTGATTTATAAAATAGATGACTTTAAGGAACTAGAAACTTACGTCAATTCATGACACTAGTGTCAATGCTAGTGTCTATCCCTTACATTAATGTCTAGAGAGTAGGAAAGTAAGTATAGATTTAAAATTTGTATATATGGAAGATAATTAAATTTTAAGAATTCTAGGAAAAATAGAAGGCTTGTGCCCTCAACATAAGATTAGTTAGACTAAAATATAGGCCAAGGGGCATAAGATAGAGTAGATGTGAGACTTAAAGAAGAAAGAAAGTCTTAAAACTTATAGGAAAAACCAAGTTATAATTTTTCCATTTGTTCAATATTGAGGCTCTATATAATCTATAAATATCATCTATATTCCAAACCTTTAATATAGTAATTAAGTTTCTTGTTTAAAGTAAATGAATGTCTACCTAGGTGTGTATAACACACTTTGTCTTTTTGTGTGCCCATCTTGAGTGATTTACTAGTGACTAACCTACAACCAAGATCATGTTATAGTATATAATAATTTCATATAATCTATAATTTAAATTACTTGCAATTGATTAAAATTGAAAGAATAAGGTTTAAGATTACACTTAAGTGTCGATGAAACTACCATGCCTATTGATAAGTTGATTGGAAAAAGATGTATCATTGCAAAAATATAAAACTAATATTAGGAAAAACATATAAAAATATTTAAATTTCATATATCCAATGAGAGATAAATATACAGAGAGATATTGGAAGGTGCATGCCCCTAACCTTGGAACAAAGGTGAGTTTCCACTTGGTAATTGAGATGAACTACAATCCAATGATACTTATAAAATAGTGAGGATGGAAGATAAAATAAATTATAACCTAATAAAATGAAAATATTTAGTGATTTAATCACCTCAACCATACCAAAAAGTGAAACAACTACTATAATAGACTAGTTCAATAAAGTTCTTAAAAGTTTGACTAGGGAATCCATATGTAAAAGTCTATGATGTTGTAAGTATCCATAAAATAGTTTTGAAATCTGGAATTGGTTTTTATTTTTAAATATTAAGAAAAAATTACATAACACATGCACATTAGATAAGTCTCATGTTGAAATTATGTATAACAATGCTAACAATGTATATAATTCTACCATAACTATGAATTTGGATCATATAATTGTGTGTTTTGGCCAATTCAAAAAATTATGTGTGGAAAACATGATTCCAAATTATTCCCCTATTATATATGGATAAATATGAAAATTGATATAAGTATCAATATGGAGAACATGTTTCTAAAGCATACCCCAACTATAATCTGGAGATGCTAATTCCTAAATATGTGTGGAGAACATGCTTTCAAAGCATGCCCCAATTGAATTTGAAAAATATGAAAAGTGTGGATAACATGCCTCTATGAAAATGTCCCACTAATATTCCCCCCTTTGAGGTGAGGGAAGATATGAACTAGTAATTACCTCACCTCAAAAAGATAAGACAATTATTTAATCTATGAATGAAACTCTATAGCATACAAAAGGAACATGTCTATGTAGATATAAAATTTAAAATCATAGGAAAAATGTGATCATATAAAGGCATAATATGCATTATAATGATCATGTAAACATTTATATAGTAATAATACAATCTCAATAAGCAAACAAGCACATAGACAAGATAACTCAAAATCAAGTCAAAAGGCAATGGTCTTAAGAGACCACAAATAGGGGGCATGTTCAAATGTTTCACAATCAAAGGGATATTACTTAGTTAAATGTCCATAAAATTAAGTATGACATATTCAAATGTACATACAACAAATAATGACATATATAAATTTACAAGAAAGCATTCATAGCCACAACAACCAAAATCAAAGGAATATATTCAAATGATCAAACAAGGAATATAATAACAAGACAATACACTCAAGTAAGTGCATAAAGTAAATCATAAAAATCCATCATAAACATGTCATAGTATCCCATGGATTAAATGTTTTAATAAAAAAATGTCAAATATATAGCATATCGAGTACCTTGTGTAAGATATGATCATGGATAAAGCAATACATACGTACATATGTAATCTTAAAACATGGTAATGAAATGTGATCATAAAAACATATAACATATGTGTATCAAGATCAAATAAGTAGATGCTCCCAATTTCTACATGACATGATTAGAAGGAAGGCCCAACATCCTAAATATGAATAGATCATGTATTTGTGTAAGATTTTATCACACTCAAATATAAGTGTGACACACATGTGTGTATGTAAAAGTTACTAAATATTACATCTGCCAACATGGAGATAACACATAGATGCTAAGGAGACAATAAAACTTGTATGTGTTAAAAATATTTTTGAGTTTCTAAAGTTTTTTTTATTTGTTTGGTATTTTTGGGAATGTTTAAAAAGGAAAGATCATCTTATGATGTCATCCAATGGATGGTCATAGATATCTCCCCACTATAAACATGGTGTAAAAATCTTATGATGTTATCAAAAATCACAAAGAGATTCAATATCTATCTCTTTAATATTAGTGATGCTCTACATATGTAAAATAAGACTCTGTGGTTGTGAATTAGTATTAGGAGTAGTATGAGTAGGGTTTTGTGGAATCCATCATTAAGTGTTCTATGGATTCTTTGGAATAACCATAATAAGAACATGTGTAGATAATTTGGATATTTGAATATGGAGTGTAGTATATGGGGATTATATAGAATCAACTCTATGTATCTAATGTAATGTTATATCAAGTAATGGCTACCTCGTAAAGGGGATTTTTTACCCTTTTATAGTGAATTAACCTTAGTAGACTTGGTAATTAACTATCTGGGTTTAAATATCTATTGTTCAAGAGGATGATCATACGAAATTCCATCAATTGTAGCTACATGATTGGAATGAATTTATTTAACACACCCATGCACTATTAAAGGTAACGTTCAAAGTGTATGGATACAAAGTCTTCCTAATAACATATAAAATATACCCATAGAAGGTATAAATAAAAAGGCAGTAACCACATATTTAGGACCAAACTATAAAGGTAGGTCAATCTTGCTAATAACCTCTAAGATGTCCCATCAAATACTCTATTTGATATAGTAGAAGGATGTAAATCATGATGAGTATAACCAAGGTGTGTAATTAATGTCATGGTGCAAACATTTTCACTTTCACCATTATCAATCATAACAATGTGTTTAGGATGGTGATCAAAGAATGATCAAATGAATAAATAATGAATATCAGTCATCATGTTTAATCTCACTATCATCAAAAAAATAGAGGGTTTCCAAACCATCAAATGTATATGTCATGTATAAGTACCAATAATACCATTTATTGGATTCCCATAATGTGATAGAGGAGGATGTGTGTTATATGCCATTTACACTTATGGATCTTTCTTAAAAATGTCTTCTAAAGGATTATTAAATATTTTATGTTTGTGGTGATCACCAGGTTATGAACTTGATTCCTTTGAAGGATCCTCAAATGCATGATTTTAATCATTAATAAGAACTTAGATATTGTTTTTAAGGTAAAACATATGTTTTTAGAATGCCTTAGTTCCTGATGATAATCAAAATAAGCATTTTCATCATATCATTTGGGTATAGGTTGACTCATATCAATCTTGATAGGATGATGGAGAAATATAAGCTAACACTCTAGTAACCATGGGAGTAATTAAGCTTGGGACTCAAGTAAACATCAGAACTATCTCCTTAGTGCATTGGATAAATCAAGATGACTATACTATTATGAAACTATGTTAACCATGGTGTTTTTTTCCTTGTTAGGCTTAGGACATTTTACCTTATAACTTGGTTTGATTGTAAATTCGGTACTAGATGTAGATGCAACTAGTGTTTTTACTACATAAGCTTATTTAGAGAAATAAGCTTCATTTCATGATCCCATACAACATGGAATAATTCATTAAAAGATTTGAAATTTTTAAAAACATTGGACTCATGTGAAGGGGCAAACAATCTTTTCTTGAATATGTCCTGTAACTCCTTATCTACCATATGATTGGTCATTTTAGATAGAATTATCTTATATCACAAGACCTATTCATCTATAGGTTTATTGGTTTCTTTTTTTACTTTGGTAATTTGACCATATGAAACCTTTTCAAAAATATTAGTGGATAAGTGTGTTAAAAATTAGTGTATAAGAGGTTTGAATGCTTATTGCAATTAGTGAGGTAAATCATAGAACTACCTCAATGCATAGTCCTTGAGACTTCTTGGAAATAATTTGGTCAAGCTTTCTTTATTGGAACCATAATCAGGGAATGATGCATAAAAGGATTGAATAGTCTAAGCATAATCACCTTTTCCATCATAAAATGGAAATTTAGGTGCAAAAAATCTAGTTAGTAAAGGGTGTAAATATATCTCAAGTGAAAAAGGGTTATGTAACACATCTTATGAATCAATAGCGTTAGGGGATTTTAAATAATTTTGTTCAATATTTGTAACCTTGGCATACAAAGTATTTATAAATTAAAGGAGTGTTTAAACTTTACACCCAATGGGTTTAGATTAGTAAGTTGAGTAGCCACCGAGGGGGATGCAAACATGGTTTGAGTAGTAATAAGCATTGAAATTGATATTTGTGCTAAAACAATTAACAATTCCATGGTAGACGTAGAAATAATAGTTTTGAGAAATAAAGTTTGGAATAAATAATATATTATTACACTAGATGTAGGTGGATTGATAAGTATGGAATTAGTTGTAGTACACTCTAAAGACTCACCATCACTAGGTGAATAAGCCTTATTTTTATTATGTTTACTTATTTCATCTCTTGTAACATACAAAAAATCATACATTAAGCTCTTGTTATTATTGTCATGAGTAATAAATGATTCTTTATCTTCCATTTATAAATGTTTTTTTTACACTAACATTTTCCATTTTTTCACAAATGAATTTTTTTAAATTTGTAATAAAGTATAGTAACTAGGAAAAATCATTAAAAAAAATTAATATTGGGTTTCATGTTCAAATATTGGGTTTACCAAATGTTTAATCGTAAAAGTAATATAAGTGATTAGAATTAGCACTAGATTAATTTAAAAGGGGTGTATAGAAATGACAATACACAAAGGTGATAATCAGACCTATAATAGGCCAATTGTATGTTAAACTAAGATATAAACATACACTAAATTTATTATGTTGAGAATAGGCTAAATATGGAAAGTAAAACTAAACTATGTATGGAAATGAAAAAGAAGTGATATAATTAGTTGATTATGATCCTAACATAGTGATGGGTCTAGAATAGGCAGAAAATAAGTTAGAATATGATTCTATAATAGTCATTAGATTTTGGATTGGATGATTCTAGAGCTCTAGAAACCAATGTCAACTTGGGATGATTGCATCGATGTTACTGTTTGGGTTTAAAACAAGTGTCCTATATATAATACTCAATATAAAATGATGTGACAAACTTGATGCTTCTAGTTTTTTATTCATCTTTGCTATGGTGTATTCAAATTTGGGTTATGGTTTATTATTCATCATGAAATATCAATGCCCTAGTTATTCATCTTCATTATGACCTAGGGGAAAAATGAGTTAGTGAGAAATTGGTGTCGAGATGACCCAAAATACCCCATATAGGTGTTACCTATGTAGATAATACTTCTAATAGGTACTTAGATTGATGTAGTTCTCCCCTACATGTTGGCTTATGTGTAAATCATGCAATGTGTGTAAATCATGTACAATAGAGACATATCTTGTAACTTATAAAATTGAACTCTTGGGATTCTCCTTAAATATTTCATACCTATAGATGTGATCTTACTATGATTGATATATAAATAGGAGAAAATAGGGGATCTTTGCTCAAGTGAATGCTCTTTGGTATGAACACTAGGTATTTTTCTTGTGTTTATAGGTGAAGAATGAATGAGGGTTGATATTATATCTATATCAATTAATTTGGATAATTAAATCACATTAAATCACTTAGTTTTACCATTAGGATACATTTACGTTTCACAATAGATGACTTTAGGGAACTAAACACTTGTGTTGGGTTAGGATACTAGTGTTGATGCCAGTGTCTATACTAGATGTTAGTGTCCAAGGAGCAAAAAAAGTAGGTACATGTTCAAAATTTGTAAATATGGAAGATAATTACATTTTAAGCAATATTTGAAATGTATAAGGCTTAGGTCATTAACATAAAGATGGTTAGACTATGAGATAGGCCAAGGGGATTAATATAGAGAATATTTGAGACTTGCAAAAGAGAAAAAGGTCAAGAACTAAAAGAAATAATCAAGGTATTAGTTTTCAAAGTGTACAAAACTAAGGTTCTATATAATCCATAAATATCATACACAAGAAAAAATAATGAGGTTATAATATTTCCTGGTATTCAATAGGAATATCCATAAAACCAAAGTCTATTGTTATTAAAAAATAAATATTAGTTGAGAAACCTAAAATTATCTAAATACTAAGATAATTTAGAATAAAGTGCTGAACATTCCAATAAGACCTATACTTTAAAATATAATTAATTGGTGATTTGTCATAAATTATATAAATCCACTCTATACTCTAGCACATCCTAGATTGATTTTATAAGGAATTAATAATGTTTCATAAATAACATCAACAAAAAAAATTTATACTCCATGATGGGATAAGAATAGTCATATACTTCACAATGTTAAAAAAATACACAAGTTACTACATATTATCATCATGACAATGGCATTTAGGTTACTAATCCAAATCAATTTTCATATTTTGAGTTGAGACCCATTACTTCACAATGGCATGATACTTTCCACTCATGAGAGGTAATATTCCCTATGTTAGATACATTACCTATTGATTTTGAGGCTCTTGTATGAGTCATTTGTTAGTATTATTCCCCTTTTAGTGATGTATATTAAAAAATAAAAAATATATAAAATATTACAAAAAAATATGAAACTCAACACCTATGCATGATATCTGTAGTTCATTCACATTAGTTGTTTTATGATTCAACATATGCATCACTTCTATTCATCTAGTTTTATATTAATTATGATTCACAAGTGTAATTTAGTGAGTTTAAAACATATGGGTTGTCACTTATAAATGCAATTATAGGTGGTGATATAGTTTGACCCTAAAACTTTACATAGATAAAACTATTATATTCTAGATAGTAACATATTGTGCTCTCATTCGATTCCAATAGAATTTTCCTAGTGAATGTAGTCTCTAATTTATCAAATTAAAAATAGGCACAAGAATTATACAATTTATTTACATCAAAAAAAACTCATTGTGTGCATCTTTTACTCAAGTTTTATCACTCTAGGAATATCACTTTTGTTCTTACTTCTGTACAAGACATTGTGCAAAATCTTTCCATATTTGATCACTTACTTTAAACTTGTTATCTTAATAGATACTTGAGTTTACGAATATTCTAATTTAAAAAATTGACTATTTAGATCAATTTCACTTATACATTTATGTTTATCATATTTTTTTATGTACTTCATACTTTTTGTGTATTTATTACTATACATTATGGAAATTTAAATGCCTTTCTTTTTGGCTCTAATATATATTGTCTTTTTATATATGTGTAAGTGAAATTTGAACATGTCCCTTGTATGAGATCCCTTGGATTTCATTCTTTATTTTTATGCTTTTGTGTGTGTCATGGCCACTAATCTTGTTTGATATTGTTATTGAATTTATGATGCCATGGTCAATATCATGCATCTCCATAGTTTTTTTATGCCATGATCAATATCATGCATCTTCCTTGAGTAGCTATATATTAGTTTAGATTACTTAGTTATGATAATTTATTTAATATGTTCATAATTTATAACATCTATCTAGACATGACACTATGTATTCTTGGTTCTACATGTACCATACATCACTATTTATCTCATATTATTAATATGATGCCATGATCTCAATGCTATCATTATTACTTTAGTTTTCAATATTTTCTATCAAATCATTTACATAAATTTGTATTTTTAGATTAGTTACTATGTAGGCATTATAAATCACCTCAAAAGAGAGGTTATACATAGTGGCCTGTCTTAGAGACTAAGATTAAACATTTCAGTACAATGGAGGAAGAAGATTATACTTGCTTAGTTGCTTGTAATGCATATATATGTTTTGTACAAAAAGAAAATTTATATATCACCACACCATTTAGACTATAATGTAGGCCGTAATTATCTAGAATAGTGCGATTTTTTCCCAAAAGTTTTAAAAAAACATTTTACATATTTTTTATAATTTTACTCCATCTACAAAATAATTTATCAATATTACTCAAAAATAGGTTTTAGATTTATACACATAAATACTTTATATTTTTCTCTTACTGGGGGCATCATTCATGGCATGTGTTCCATAAGTTTACATAGTTTAACTTATAAATCCACTAGATATTACTCAATTATCTAAATCAATATACTTAGATATCATAATAAAGGCATGTGCATGTCATATGATCACTTTCTTTATCAGTTTTTCTCTAGCTTTCATAGAAGGAATGACAATCCATGTCATTTTCTATGTTGTATACAACAAACATAAATCATTTTATTTTTTCTCCATTTTTATAGTATAAATTAATCTTATTCTATTTATAGTGGTTGATTCACCATTATTCACCTGAATGATCCATTGGAATTCTTAAATGGAATCCAAGCTACTTTACTATCATGAGTTTTATGATGATAGATTCAAATTAAATATTGATTTAATAATCATCTTATCCTACCAATGAGTATTGGTGCATGCATGGTTGAATCTATGTGCCTCAACAAAAAATAATATCCAAGGGTTTTATCCTATCCAATCGCTAATTTTTCACTATAAAAACATAATGGTTCATGTACATGAAAAATTTTATTCATTATTTGTAATTTTATCTATAATTTTATTGTATTGTATTTCATATTATATCTTAAGGACAAATTTATGCATGTTTCATTATAATTTTTCATGAAGCGTAGTTCAATGTGTGGTATACATCCAAGCCTACTCAACATAGGTAAGCTTATACACACACACACACACACATGTGTATATATATATATATATATATATATATATACATGTATGTATATATACATGTATATATATATATACATGTGTATATATATACATGTATATATATACATACATGTATATATATATATATATACACATGTATATATATATACATGTATATACATACATATATATATATATATGTATATATGTATACACACACACACATATACATATACATATACATACATACATACATACATATATATATATATATATATATATATATATATATATATATATATATATACATACATACATACATACATACATACATACATACACACAGATATATATATATATATATATATATATATATATATATATATATTACTCTAGTAATTTCACTTTACTACCTTACTAGAATAAAGGGGGGGATTTAGTCAGTAAAATTAATATTAAATGCTAAAAGAATGAACTTGTGACTACTCCTTATACACACTAATCTTATGCTCAATTCCATGGTTTTAAACTACCATTCCTCTAATCATATATATATATATATATATATATATACATCATACATACATACATACATACATACATACATACATACATACATATATATTACTCTAGTAATTTCACTTTACTACATTACTAGGATAAAGGGGGGGATTTAGTCAGTAAAATTAATATTCAATGCTAAAAGAATGAACTTGTGACTACTCCTTATACACACTAATCTTATGCTTAATTCCATGGTTTTAAACTACCATTCCTCTAATCATATATATATATATATATATATATATATATATATATATATATATATATATATATATATATATATATATATATATATATATATATATATATAATTTCACTTTACTACATTACTAGAATAAAGGGGGGGATTTAGTCACTCAAACTAATATTCAATGCTTAGATAATGAACTTGTGACTACTCTTTATACACACTTATCTTATGCTTAATTCCATGGTTTTAAACTACCATTCCTTTAATCATGTCCAAATGAAATTATATATATATATATATATATATATATATATATATATATATATATATATATAATACTAAACATTAATATTATTCATTCTAGGTAGCCTAGACTCACTATTAGACTAATTTACACTATTTATTTAGCTATATCTAATATTTAGATAAGGATACTCCTTTAGGAAAATCATACTTGTTGTTAGTGTTTGAAACCATAGATCTCTTTTTCCCACCAAATAATGGTTAATCTATCACATTTAAATTCACCTAATAGGTCATCCTACAAGTTTAATAAGTCCCATTTGATGAAATCCAAAAAAGACCACTATATGAGCACATTTTTTATTCATGTGTTCACTATTTAGAAAGAGGCTTCTATATTAAAAACAAAAAAGAAATTCTAATTGCACATTGAGAGGAAATGATTCCAAAAATCCTAAATATCTCTAATTTAAGTTTTAATACACTTCCAAGGTAAAAGTTCATTATTGAAGCACATAATTACACTATGATTTCACTAAAATGTATCATTACACAATTATTTCACACACACCATCAGAACATGGGATAAATACATGGAGTTTTATCAATATTTGGAGTATTATAATGTAGGTATCACTCAACATAGAGAGTATTGAGGTCACACACAATGTCAACACCTAACCCATTTCCCCCATTTTATTACATTTCTTCCTCATTGTATATTAAGATAGCATTCCAATTTAATAATAAGGTACACATAGACTCCCATGGTGAATCAAACAAACCCAAACACACACAAGAGCTATAAGTGAATGCACACTGGTTAAAATTCACATAGTGGTAAAAAATCTACTAGAGCTGATGCACCCTACAAACATTAGTGCAGGCTAGCCTTGTCCACATATCATGGACTTATTCTAGATCAAAATAGATCCCTATTCCTACTTTAAAACAACCTAATATAGTCCCATATTTTAACACACATACTATATTGTAGTCCGTCACATTTGAGTGGTAGCTACCTTATTTGTCTTTTCTACTTCCCCTTTTAGCATATTTATAAAAATATTAAGTTCCAAATTAGTATTATGTGATTTATGACATATATTATACATTCATATTTTACTTAGTAGTTTTTCATAATTTGATTAGAACTTTTTTAATTCACTAAATTTTGATAAAATAGGTAGCATCCTAGATATACAAGGGCTACCAAACACTACATCACACACATAAAGAAGCACAACATCCATGGTAATTTCATCAATGAAATGTTCATTAATACCAAAATTAACTTTCCATTATTTTGTCATGTTGACATTGACAATTTTATTCACAAAACCCAAAAAATATGGAGTTGGATGATTGTAAGTGTCAAACCCAAATTTATCAAACAACTCCTTGCTAATCAAATTCACTTGTGAAAAAGTATCAAAATAACATACACTTTTTTTAATTCATTTTAGTTTTAATAATAATAATAAAAATACCCAAACATATCCAAATATAACTTGAAATGATCACTCTTTTGAGCACTAATACTACCCAAACATACCTCTTTATTGATGGAGGTACAACACAAAGTGCCATCCACATTAGAGATGTAACTGATATTCTCACCTTGGAGATAAGACATAGCCTTCTACTTATTTTTTTATTTAACATATGTAATTATACATGGATGTTCCAACAATTATCCTTGGAATGACTATCAACATCACATTTTTGATAATGTATTTTAGTATCCTTATTGGGAATAAAAGTAACATTATGCTTGCCTTTTCATTTAACATTACTCTTTTTTCTTAGATTTTCATTATTGATTGGAATTTTTTTAATAATTATTTGGATCATTATTATTTTCTATATATAAATATAAAAATTGATAAAAATCCTCATTTATATCTAAAGGCTTGTCCAAGAGGACTTATCTCCTCAAATGTCTATGGAGTCTACTTTTTAAATGTTTTATTTTGCTTTACCAATGAGCTATAATAAACAATATATGATTGAAATAATAAATTAGATTACATAATATATAAAATATAAGTGTAAAATATAGTAAAATAAGAATCTAAAATGAGCTATAAATAGTAACTTTTAATGAAATGTGTAGACCTATCTTGGATCTCTTTTATGCTAATTATGTAGTTGAATCACTAATATATAATTGAATGATAATATCTCTAAATTGTGTTACATCCAAAAATATAATTATATAATATACTGGGATAGGGACACACTAGGTGGATAGGGGCATATTATGGAATTTTATATTGATTATTCCTTCATCTATGTTGACTATGTGGATTATTGTTATTTATGGGTTCTTAATACAATCTAATTGGGTCTATCGATAACCTATGAGTGTCGATTTGATGCACATAAGTGTATGCAATAAGAAATCATAGTTCCTACACATAAACCAAATATAAATAAAATAAATTGAGGGTTATCATGCAAGGGGAGTAGCTGAGCTATCCTAAAAAAAAATCTCATAATCTGAGTGATACCTACCTATCCAAAAATGACCTTAGGTTAATATAGTTCTACTTCCTAAAGTGAACATGTGAATCTTGATATTTTATATATGGATGTTTCTAGTAAACTAAAATGAATGCCCTTGACCTACAATAAAATATATTCATAATTTTCCTATTATTTTTTTGATAAATCATAACTTGAATTGGAAATATTAGTGCCATTTTTTTCAATGTGTAGTAGAATTATCAAATGATTTCTAAATGTGTTTTTAATGACATTAATATACTTATAT
This sequence comes from Torreya grandis, assembly GCA_037957365.1. Lineage (NCBI taxonomy): Eukaryota > Viridiplantae > Streptophyta > Pinopsida > Cupressales > Taxaceae > Torreya > Torreya grandis. Next base: position 55,856 of record JARHVA010007772.1, read on the forward strand.
ATAGGAATATTTTTAATATTTATGTTATAAAACCTTGATAAAAGTGTGAGAGAGCCAATGAGAAACATCTCAAATTTTAAAAGTATCCATTAGAGTGTGGGGGATAAGGGCACACCAGTGAACAATATCAGATTGTGGCCTTATTTGACCTTGTACGGTCTTTTTGTAGAAGGCTATAGACTAATGGAACTTAGTTGATAGGAATATATAAGAAAATTAGGAATATCTAAATTATTTTTTCTAAATTTTCAATATAGTTTAATAGTGAAGGATCTCATAGAGATTTCAAATTAATGGTATGGTGAATATACCATGCAAGGTAATGATGTGAATATTAAACATTTTTTAATCACTTAATGATTAAATTTTAGTGTATTCATTTATTCCCATTTATTATAGTAATGTAATTAATTTAAATTACTAGAGTAAATGGGATGAAAACTTAAGAGTGAATACACACTTTATCTTTGGATGTGTATCTTGATTATGCAAGGTGCCTCAATACAAAACTTGAAATAATACCACTAAAAGTAATTACTTTCCATATTTAGAAACTGAAAATCTAAAACTTGAATTTTGAAATTTAAAATGAAAATAAGTAAATAATACAAATAAAATAGATTGTAATATATTTTCATTAAAAATTTGAAAAAGGAGAAGTGTGTGCCCCCTTGTTGAGGCATTTAGAGAAATATTAAACATTTGGCAAATTAAGAGTAATCAGTCTCAATTTGAAATATAGTGAAATCCTTTGATTTGGAAAGATTGCATGTTCTAACTCTCACATGAATATGTAGAGTACTCTTGCATAATAATCAAAGGGGTGGAACCACAAAAATTGGCCCACTAAAGTGTAACCATAGATTTTGAGTGTTACTAAACTATAATCTTCCCCGCTTGTAAAATGAGATGAATCACACTGCTACAAATGAATCTATATTCTATTTGAATTTTTGTTACATTTTAAACTTTTGAAATTTTCATGTAAAAATATGAACATGACTGAATATCATTCCCCATGTATCTCTATTATATTGATGTAAAATTCCAATTGAACTTGTAATTATTTTAAACCTATAATTGAAATTATTTTTCACATGCCCATACATATGCATCAAGTATATGTGAATATGTATTCAATTAATTATAAGAATGAGGGAAAATGCATGTCATATGCCCCCATGATTTGAAAATTCATAATCATACTATAATTCTAAAACTTGTATACTATTATAAAGATTAAATTTGTCGCTCATGAGAACTTGAATTCTCAAGGCAAGCCCATTGTGATGACCCACTTTTGAGATGAGAGATGTAGCTTGCAATTCACTGATATCAAAATATAATTATATAATATGTGAAAAATATAATCATATAATAACATGTGAATATTTGAATTTGATTGTATCATAGTATTGAATATAGTATTCAATTATATATGATACATGTGTTAGATATAACATTGAAGCACATAAGGAACATGTGCATGGTATGTATCATGACACAAGAGTAAAAGTAAAAAATAGAAGTAATGTGTGATATTAATAATAAAAATATAGTGACAATTAATGTCACATAATATCACAAATTTTTGATATAACATCACACATAAGGCTTAAAGCCACATACAAGGGACATGTTAATTTTGCACAAAAGATCAAGGCCAAGGGCAACACACAAATGGAGTAAAGAAGGAACATGTATGTGATATAGACACAAGGACAAGGGTCACACCCAATAAGTAAGATAGTCATAAATTATCATGTAATAAAGTAATAATGTAAAAGTAAGCATAGATAAAATGAGACTAGTATACATTAATCAAGTGTATCAATGACAATGTTAGAAAAACCATATCCACATAACACAATGTTAAGTATGATTTATAATTAAAAAAAATTATTATATATAGATCAACATAGTAGAGAGGTTTTGGATATATAAAAATTGTTGAAGTGCTCATGGAGAATAAAGAGATGCATCTAACTTAGTAAGGTTGTTTGGCAAGATAGAAGCCTAAAATTAAAAAACCATGTAACAGTATGTCATGTATCACACTAACATACCTTGTGAAAAGCATTGTCTATTGAAAAATAAAATATGATATCTACTTAACATGAAATAAATAACATGTGTAAAAAAGTAATCTAGAAACATTTCAAATGCTTGTAGGTCATGATTTTTTAGTTTTTAAAATATATATATTTTTTTTGAATTTTTGACATATATTTTTTTTTGAATTTTTCCATGTTTGATTTTTAATTTTTTTAAAATATCATAACTTAAAATGTTTGAAAAGTGCTAAGAATCAATCTTAGAAAATATAATAAATGGGAGGGATTTGAACAATGTACAACAAAGTGCTAACTCATAGAGTAGGAATAAGGAAAGCAAGAAATGTGCCCCCAATGTATGTGTAGAGGATTCATAACAATGTATCATAAATGATTGATATAAAATATAATGTACACACCCATAGTGGGTGATAGAGTAGGTGTGCTCATTGAGAATGCAGGATTAGATAGATGGCATAATGTAGGTGCAAAGGAAGCCATAACACAATAAATATGCACTAGTAGGAAAGTGGATTGAAATACATAGTAAACATTGAAAGTATTTTAAGATAGTTGTTTGAATTGTCTAAAATAGTTTAAAAATTAAGAAGGCAAGTTATCAAATTGAAAATAAAGATAATGGCTATAAGAATGCTTTGAATTTAGGATAGAAGAGGTAATAACAGAGTGAAAGAAAATAAGTTGTGATAAAGAAGAGTGTAAGTAGTTAAATAATAACTTCATTAGAGGAATGTTCCCATAGAGTTCCTAAATTAAGGGTATATCTACCTACTTTATTTTATGATAATACACCAATTAGAATAGGTGACATTATGTGTATCTATGTCTCTGATCTATTATATTATATCATAAGTTATGTATGATGAACATCAGTCATAATTATATTAGATGTCCTTGTTGGAGTATGACATGAATTTTGTTCTTGTGTTGTGATTATGTTATCTTTTTAAATTATGATCACTATACTATCTTGCTAAAATGTTAAATAATCATAATTAGTACTGAGTGTATCTCCCATTAATATTTTCCATGATTTTTCAAGGATTGAATTATATTTAAGTAAACTAGGATCAATGTGAAATAGTGATGAACATGAATTATAACTAAGAGTGACTGGTAATGATAGATCATATGCAGTACTTTGGTTCTATAGATTTATTGAGATGTTGTGTATCATACCCAAGATATATAAGAATAACTAGGTTGTATATATTAGATTATTTAAGTGAGTAACCACAACATCAGTGCATTCTTATCATACATAAGTGTTCTAGTGATGATAGGTTATAGATAGGAAACATGTTACTTTGGTGCCTCTTTTTTAGCCATATTTTGAGGAGTAACCTTAGAGATTAAATATTCCATTGAAATTCCTTTATTAAGAAATTATTTTTTTGAAAATAATTTGATCTTGATTTGGTATATTTACCTATGTATTTTTATCTATTTTTTTACTTTAATTACTCCTTTTTCGCTTTTCCTGGGGATATGTGATCATCATATTGAGAGAAGTATTTCAGTCAAAAACTTGTGATATAGCCTATGATATACTATTACAATTATTTGAATTATTTTGTAGATTTTTTTGATAATAAATGAGTGATTTTACCTTATTTTGTATATAATAAATATATCTATATTTTTCCACACCAAAAAATGTAAATAAAGAATGAGATACATATCCATCTTTATCAATGGAATTGAAATTTAAATTACATGGTTGATCATCTATTAATTATTATGTATATTAATCATCACTATTATAGTAGTCCTCAATGTGACAAAAGGAATATTTGGAATTGACTAATAATGGTAGTTCCATAATAGGCTCATCTACATTTGTAGGATTTGAAATTTGTTATTTCTCTTCTTTGATAGGCTCTTTCTATTTGTGTATAAATTTTCACTTTAATTGTATCTTCCTTGATAGTTTCCTCTATTTTATTTTGAGTAACTTCTGTTATATCATTTAGGTTACTTGATTCACCCACTTTATAGGTAATAATTTTATTGCATTGGAATTGGTTTCTCGAGTGATATGATAAAGACCTTATCAAATTGTGATTGTATAATTTGATAATATCATAAAGGTGCATCATAGACTAGAATTATATACTCATGTGTATAATTTAAAAATTAGATGCATCTATAGAATGTAGATGGTATAGCCTCCATTGTATTAATCCAAGGTTGAACCAAAAGTATGTTATATTGTAATGAATCAGGTATGACTTGAAAAATAATAGATACCATTATAGGCCTAATAGTGAATTGAGTGTAATAGTTCACAATATTTATTTTGGAGTGATATAAAATCCATGTATATGATTCTCATATTATTGAATATTATCCTTATTAAAGGCAATTTATGTATAAATTCATAGCTAAAAATATTTATCCCAAAACCATTGTTAACCAATGCATGATTTACTAGATTTCCATGTATTTGAATTTGAATGAATAATCTATATCCTCAATGACTAGATTTCTCAATGATATGTTTGGAAGGTATATCCTCATAAAAATTAATATTATTATTAATATCATTTAAGATATACATAATAGAATAAAATGAAGTTAGATGTATATTCATAGTAAGAGTGGTATCTTAAAACATTACATATAATATATCCTTATAAGCTAGTTATTTTTTTTTATAGATTTAGAATACAAATTTTGGATAGAGTATTATGTAATTGGTCAATGAGATTATTCCCCCTTGGTTGACAAACTTGACTTTAATAAGGTTGAGGAGGAACATTGTGATTAGTAGGACTAGGTGTGGAGGTAAAGGTGTATACCCTTTTATAGTTTGAACAACATGGACGTTGGAATATAATATGAGAATTGGATGAATAATGGGAATAGATTGAAAAATAGAGGTAGGTTGAAGGCAAGGAGGGGAAAACATAAAAGCTTGTGCACATGCTCTTTGGTGTGCAATTATGATAGGAAGTAACTTGGATTGTATATTATAACAAAAGGTATTAGAAATAGGTATGATATTAGGAAATGGTCTAGGTTGTCTTTATACACAAAGGGTGGGCTCTTCTTTGTATCCAATATGTATTCTTTCAATATTATAGGAATTTTTCAAGTATTCTTATTCCCAGGTAATATTTGTTATAAAAAAACTTTATTTTGATGATGGTAAACACTCAAGAGTATAAGACATGATATTAAAACATAAGAATTTAAAAGTGCATGACATTCTATATTATACATTTTATCTTCCTGAGTAGATTTATATTTTATCCATGAAAGACATAATGGACAACATGATGAACGGGTATATAATATGAAATAATGAATTTAATTATTCTATTTTATTGAGCTTGTTATGAATTAAATAAAATAAAAAAATAAGGTATAAAGGGTGATCTATGTAAGGGTTTGAATGTTTATGTGGGATCTCAAATATACTTGCTTATTCATAGATTAATAATCACCCAATATTTTAGAATGCTAACTATAGAGGCTAAACTATGCCTATAGCCCACTATATCATCAAAAAAGGTATAATGAGATTAACTTACATGGTTTATACACCTTTTAGGTCCACCAAAAATAAAATGGATAAATAGGCTTTTCTAGTATAAAAAAGGAACCTTTGACATTTCCAATGTACTATGAGGTATGGGGAAACTAAACTCCATATAAAACACTATTTAAGACCTAAGTATTAGGAGTATACCTATACTCATGTTGAGAATAAAAAAATCACCACTTAGCCAAAAATGACAAATCTCTATGTAGTTTTACAACTTCTATATTATTAGAACAATTTATTATACATTATAATAACGTAATGTTTAATTGTAATTTCATTATAGTTTGGTTGTTGGGTGTATTTTCTATTATTTATACATACAATTGAATATTATTTAAGTTTTTTTTTCTAATTTTGTTAAGCCAACGTTACTAGTTTATATCTTGTGTAAAATTTATTTATATTGCTCCTTTCATGCAATATGACATGGTTTGAGTCTATATGCTTCTACATTACTGATTTTATGGTCTCATAACTAAGGTTTAGTAGATATTGGAGGGAATATTTATGAGGGAGTGGGTTGGTGTATATATTCTGTGTGGCATCCCAAGTGTGATGGATGCATGGTGTAATATTGTATCGGCTTAGGTAATACATACAATTTTTGAGGTAGAGTGGATAGTAAATTTTAGCTGAGGCATGGTCTTAATTTTAATAAGATATATCCAATTTATTTCCCAATATAATAATAATGATATCTATACAAATATCATCTGGTCTTATTAATATTCTCTGAAAGAGTGAAGCAGTTTTATGAAATTAGATATCATTATGTAACAAGATGCCATAACCTATAGCTACATAGGTTTTAATATGGTTTTTTAATAATATATTTAATATTTTTTTAAAAAAATTGAGGTTTCATATAATTAGGGGATAAAACTTTGTTTTAAATTTTATTAATGTTAAATTTTATAAAATTAAAAAATTACCTAGAATGACTTGAAAAAATCTAGTATAAATTTTGTATTTGATGAATAGAGACGAACATAATATTTAAAATTAACCACATTTGTATACTTAATTAAACCACATAGTATGCAAAAATAATTCCAGTCAAAAAATTTATAACTTGTGAAATTTAATTATTTTTTCATTTTTACATAATTTTATGGAAAATAATTAATTTAATTTATCATAAAAAGTAAAGAGTTTGTTCTAAAAATGGCACCATTATCTATTTTTAGTGTAAAATCTTCATGAAAAATCAATTTAAAAAAAAACTTTATATATTTTCTGAATTAATTATTTTTGTGAAAAACTAGGTCAAATTGCTAGTTTATAACAAGTTTTATTACCATATTCTAAAAACTTCATAGGAAAATACATTAGTTTATTGATCCAAAAGATAATTAAACTATGTGAGTATTATAACATTTAAAAAATTGTAATTGATAAATAAATTAGACTAGGTGATGAACCTAATGACAATGATAAGTGTCATCAAGAAGCTTTGATGCTATTAAAAAATTTAGAACCTAACGATTTAATCCTATAAGTTAGAGATGATACTATTTCTTATAATTATAGAAACATATTATAGATAGATACTATGATTTTTAATATGTTAAGGTATTTTACTTAAGAAATTTGTTGTTTTAAACTAAGATGCAAGAAGGTGGTTTTATTTCTAAATTTTAATTACAACTAAAGGACATTAGTGATTAACTGAAAACATTTCAGAAGCCTATAGATGAGCAAGACCTGATTAGTCTTGTAATTTAGAACTTGACACCATCATATGACTCATTTTTTATTCATTTCATATGGTTATGGAGATGCAAACCTTTGTTTTTTTATAATTTGTCTATGATTATCATGTTAAAAGAAAGGAGGAAAGAACATTTAGTTGATTCAACATTATTTTGTAGAGAAAGTGTATTCATGACATGGTCAAAGGGAAAGGGAAAATAATGGAATACAATAAATTATACAAAAGACACCTCTAAAATAAATGCAAGTGTTTTTAATAAGTCTAAATGGAAATGTTTTTACTGTAAGGAACCTAGTCATTTCAAGAAAGATTCTCATAAGTGACAACAAGATATGGCTAATGCATAAAATAAGCCTACATATGATCATATTATATAATAAATTGAAGAGGAAACACCTAATGACTTTGATTTTGTATCATCACATGATCAATCCATCAAGTCACATGTATTGTACTTAAAATTGAGTGCATCTCGACACTACACATGTTAGAAAGATTGGTATGTGAATTTCATTGAGGATAATAGTAGTAAAGAATTTGTTTCCTTGGGTGATGGGTGGAATAATTTTATTAGAGGTGGTGGGGATGATAATATCACTTTAAAAAATGTTTTTAGATATACATTATCTAATTTTAAACACATATCTAATATGAGAAATAATATATTATTTATAAGTGAGATAACCAAAAACAAAAAGTTTTTTATAAAGTTTAAAGGAAACAAACACATTGTAACTACACTCAATGATAAGGTAATTTATATGGGCATTAGGGAAATAGGTTTTTACAAATCATATATTCTAAAACAATAAAATGACATGTATTAGCATCAATTGAACATATTAGTATACTTTAGAATGAAATATATGATCACCTTAATTACCAATATTTTAATATGTTAAGCAAGACTAAAATGGTAAATGGACTTCCATTCAATAAAGTTAGAATTTTTTCATAGGTTATCAGTTGGGTAAACATATTTGACATTAATTTATTACTAGTAAGTCATGAAGGGAAAAATGCATTAGAATTAGTTCATGCAAATTTACATGGTAGAATGAAAACTTATACAATACCTAGAGCACTTTAATTATTGTTGATTGTTGATGATTATTCTAGGAAAATGTGGGTATATTTCCTAAATAATAAATAAAATTGTTTCTCTAACTTTTTTACATGGAGATAATTAGCTTAAAATAATCAAGTAAACAAGTCAAATCAGTCAATAATAAAAATGGAGGAAAGTTCATCTCAAAACAATTCAAATTGTACTACACATAAGAAGGTATACATAGATAGGATATAACTCCTTGCACTCCAAATCAAACTTAAGTAGTGGTGAGGAAAAATAATACTAAAATGGATATTGCACATTATATGGTGAAATGTAGAAATGTATCTTTTCAATACTAGTAAAAAGTTGTCAATACTTTAGTGTATATCTTGAATAGAATTCCATGTATATCTATGCAAAAAATCACTCCTAAAGAAGCATGGTTAGGAAGAACACTTGATGTAAGTGATTTTCAAATTTTTGGTTGTAGTTATTTTGATCTAATTCCTAATGAAAAATGAGTGGTTGGGATGCAAAAATTATATATTACATGTTTGTTTGATACAGTATATAATCAAAAGCATATATTTTACTAGATATCTCTATAAATAAAGTTTGTAAATAGAGATGTCACAATTGATTAAAAATCCCATATTTTTGAAGTAATGATAAACACACTAATATTATTAATCTATGGATAGCTACTAATGATTTTAAATTTAGTTCAAGAATCAAAGTGGAATGGGACATGAAAAGGAAGACACCGGATAATTCAAGATCTATGGAAGGATATAGTGAAGCAAAAAATGATTCACAATCAGGACATACTACTAAACACAAAAGGCCAAAGTGGTTTTATGCCACACTATAAGATGTAAAGATGATGAACTTCCACTCATAACAGAAGGTAGATCTACTAGATATAGGAAACAAGTAGAGAAAACTCACGAGCATGTCAATTTTAATCTCAATCCATATGTTTCACAAATATTTGAGCCAAATACCTATGTAAATGATGAAACAAAGCTTGAATGGGAATATACTATGAAAGTGTAATATGATGCATTAATAAAAAATGGAACTTTGGTTTTGTCCAATCTACCCTAAGGTGATAATTCCATTATATGTATAAAGTAGGATGTAAGTCAAATAGTTATTTAGATAAGTATAAATATAATATTTATGGTAAGGTATATACACATTATTTTTTCTTTCACAACATGCCCCATTTGCAACTAAAAATTGGGTCCCTATTTTCTTGTCTGACCTTTATCCCTTGGGATTTTTGGTGGTTTGCCTATTTGAGCCTTCTTTAGTTAGCCATATTTTAGATGCTATGTTTCAAGTGATTGGATGTTATTCATTTTTAATCTTTTTTTTCACATAAGAATACTTAATCCAAGATTTGCATCTAAAGTTGTTATTGTCATTTTATTCAATGTGTATTAGACTAAAGAATTTCATCTGTGTAAAATCAAATTTTAGATGTTATTGAAAATCTCATTTTAGGGAAAATCTAACAAAAACTAATGTGAATTATCTGACTTCTTGAGGTTATTTTATAAGATTTCTCTTAGAAATCTAACCCAATTGTAATTTAGTTTTGTATGAATTGGATAAATGTTTGTGATTGTTTTAATTTTAACTTGGTTAATTTTAGATTAATGGAATATATATTTCTAATATTATTATAAAAGTGGATAATTTAATCCAATAAATTATCACCTTTTTCAATCCATTTCTTCTTCAGTCTGATCTAAATTTACTAATTATTTGCTTATGTTCAACTTGCGCCTTAGTAAATTTAATAGAATGCTCAAGATTTTCCTTGAATCTAGCTTTGAGTTATTTCAAAATGCCTTTCCTTTGTTAAGTTTTTGAATTACTTGATTTCAAAATGATGTAACCATTTTATTTTAAACACTTATTTATTTCTGAATTATTTAGTCATTTTGAATTGGAACTTCATAACCATTGGCTTTTAGATTTAAAAGTGTTAACTGTGTTTCTTCATTTTATTACCCACAAGTGCCTAAGTTTATCCTAACACGACATGATTATTTATCACATATCCTTGTAAAATTGACTAATTTAAAAAGGATTTCCAACAGTCGCTAAATTTTCTAAATTTTTTTTAGATCCACATGGTTTCTTTCCACTTCTTTGAGAAACTTGGAAACTTTTGAGTTTTCTTGGAAGCCTTCAACTCTCTAGATAACTAAGATGCTACCACATGGCATGATATTTATGACCCACTACCATGACCATTTCCATACAAATAAAGATCCTCTAGGTGGGTATATTATTTTTATGCTACCACATGGCATGATATCAATGATATGTTACCCCAGGGTGGTCGGTACATTCTCAGAACACATAAGTACCTAGGTTAACAAGATGACACCATGTGCTAAAATTTGACTTCACCTAAGCCAAATAAATAATCAAAAAATATTTAACCTCAGATGAATGTGGGGAAACCACACGGCATGACCCTTCCAATGAATTAAAAACTAATGGTGATGTTATTAAGACACTAGTTTGAAGTTGAGAGCCCATTTGTCCATAAAAATTATCAAAATATAAAAATGGACTATGTGTCAAATATAAATTGAAATAATTTTAAAGAGACAACTTAATGGCAAGATTGATCATGAAAATAAAAATTCAAATACAGTCTGGGTGGTGACATTAAATTTGTGTTTAGCATGCACCTTTGGGAAAAGATAGAAAGGCACTAAGGAGGAATCCACCATGATGAAGATCATTCTCTTATACAAGGATGGTATGGTCAAAGTGTTAGTGGCTATTCTAAGGCATTTTCAACTACTTCTAGATACACTTGTATGATAAAATATAATCCCATTATCTCAATAACATGGTGTCTAGTATAAGTTCTCAACTACATTTCAAAATCCATATTTAATTCTCAGCTAGTTCTACAGAGGCATGAATTTCTTCCATTTTTAATTTTTAATTTTCAATTTTGAAACTATCTCTCACTCATATTTATAAGACTTACAAAACCTTTCTTAATGATGGAACTTTATGAATTGTAAAATAGACTTAAAAAACCATACACTTTATTTTTATGAATCTTTATATCTTTATAAATTAGTTTTGATTCTCTAATTTTTATGAGTTATGATATTGTTAAGGTGAAATTTTGTATCTGGATGATTATATGGACTCTAAACTTTGTTACTGAAAAAGGAAAATCTTGATATTTGAAGACTTTTGGGATTGTGTGTGGACATTTTAATATGCATGATGTATGTTGGTTGTGCCCTTTCCTTCTCATAGTCATTCTTCCCTAGAATTTTACACCAAATTTAGTTGGATCTGTGTTAGGTATGACTTAACCAAATATTTTTTTAATGGATATCATTCAATTAGACATCTCATCTTGATCTTCATGCAACAAAATCTCTTTCTCTTTACCCCTACTATTTTGCATTTTATTATAAAAGTGTGTTATCTTAGGGAGTTGGTATAGTAAAATCAATATATAATTAAATATTTTTCTTTATTGTTATTTCATGTGATGATTATGACCATTGTAGCATTTTTGCATATATGAATGTGGTAAACCAATAAAAAAAACCAGCTATGATTTTTATATGCAAGTCTAAGAAAGTTTGATTTATATCTAAGGTTTAAATTTGAAATTATTATGAAGAAATTATGCAACCTCTTAATGAATGTATTAATCAAAGAAACATACACCTCAATTTTAAAAATAGGCCCCTTAAAAAGAATAGTCCACATCAGCCAACTTAATGAAGACTAGCATACCAAGATATGGTACATTTAGACCTTGGAGAATAATTTTATTCATGGAATATTATACCTTTTAAGAGAGATAGATCCTAACAAACCCTTCTTATTTTTGGCTATTTAAAAAAACTAAACAATATATTTGGTGTTATACATAGGGCCTTTGAACCATGAGTTGAAATTACAGACAAATATTGAACTAAGACATTTTAGAAACCTCCAATTATATTGAGTTAAACTTGTAGACACCTAAATTGTGTCAACTCCCTTTGGTCCTAACCGACACTTTATTAATTTAAAATAAACAACTTATTTTAAATTATGACATCCCCTCGACACTTCACCGTGGACACCTCACCTTGGACACCTTACCCTTAGACCTTTTCTCACCCCATGGCTCACCTAAGACCTATTCTTACTCTTCCCTAACCTCCTAAGTAACTCTCATGCATATTTAGCTTGACCTTTGACTGTTCTCCAATGGACGATGCACTTGGTAGATAGAGAATGGGTTGTTTATCCCTTTTACTAGTTCTCTACCTGCCAACATTGGTCAACTGTCGGCCGACACCGACGGGATCATCGACATTGGTTACATAAACTGACGTCTAACGCAGAGTTAAGCCCCATTTGGAGCTCTCATCAATTAATTTCTAGACTCTCTCTCACTCAGATTTGGCTCTCTCTCTCTCTTCCTCTCAGACTCTGAGAAATCAACAAGCATCAAACTTCAACTAACGCTCCCTTGGCCACATAGACTCTACACCAGTCACTCCAGATTGGATTGAAGCATTGCATAGGGACCTGGACATCAGCCGTAATAGGCACAAGTGTTCGACATCTTGGTTCTTCATCTCAATAGAGCTAAGTATTTCTTTCGCCCTTTCATTTTAGTAATTTAGAATAACTTAGTCAAATTTCTATCTCTAAATACTACCAGACCAGACCCGACCTTCAACCACACTCAACTTTTTTACTAGAGAGGCTATAAAGCCTTCCTTTTATCTTGACCCTTTTTGACAACCTATCGTCAATACCTCATCACCATACATGGGGCATCTACTCCTATTTTTGTCTTGTAGTTCATCTAGAACAACCAACAAGACAAAAAGGGGCAAATGTAGACACCTAAATTGTGTCGACTCCCTTTGGTCCTAACCCACACTTTATTAATTGAAAATAAACAACTTATTTTAAATTATGACATCCCCTTGACACCTCACCATGGACACCTCACCTTGGACACCTCGCCCTTAGACCTTTTCTCACCCCATGACTCACTTAAGACCTATTCTTACTCCTCCCTAACCTCCTAACTAACTCTCATGCGTATTTAGCCCAACCTTTAACTGTTCTCCAATGGGTGATGCACTTGGCAGATGGAAAACAGGTTGTTTAGCCCTTTTACCAGTTCTCTAGCCACTGACGTTAGTCAATTATCGATCAACGCTGGTGGGATCATCAATGTTGGTTACATAAACTGACGTCTATCACAGAGTTAATCCCCCTTTGGAGGTCACATCAATTAATTTTTGGGACTCTCTCTCACTCAGATCTGGCTCTCTCTCTCTCTCTCTCTCTCTCTTCCTCTCGAACTCTAAGACATCAATAGGCATCAGACTTCAACTAACACTCCCTTGGCCACAAAGACTCTACACCAATCGCTCTAGATTGGACTGAAGCATTACACGGGGACCTGGACATCAGCCGTAATAGGCACAAGTGTTCGACATCTTGGTTCTTCATCTCACCAGAGCTAAGTATTTCTTCTGCCCTTTCATTTTAGTAATTTAGAATAACTTAGTCAAATTTCTATCTCTAAATACTACCAGACCAGACCCGACCTTCAACCACACTCAACTTTTTTACTAGAGAGGCTATAAAGCCTTCCTTTTATCTTGACCCTTTTTGACAACCTATCATCTACCTTTGTCCTTCTATAGACCTTATTTATCTTCCTATAACCTTACACAGACCCTTTTAACTCCCAGACTCCCTTTATCGACCATGGACACAAACCTAAGACCCATTCAAGGACCATTTCCCCTACCGACATCGACAACTAACCAACCGATGCTGGCAGACTAACTGACATTAGCAACTCTGACAGATCGATAACAAAATATAGGTACACATTATCTCTATTTCTTTTGTTTAGTCTTTCACCATTTCTTTTTTAGCATCAATCTTTTTATCAATAAGTGGACTGTCATCCCTTAAGGAAGTCTTTGCACTTTTGGAATCGAGCATATCACTTGGCAGTCCACCCTATCTCTATCTAACATTTTATTTGTTTAAGTCTTTCTTATCTATAGGTGTCATCCTCCACAACCAAAGAGGAGCTCCTTCAATTGCTTGGATATAGTGTGCAACTTCATCCGAGTATCATCTAACCCCTGACCATTATCTTTAGTTTCTTTTTATCTTTTGAATGTAAAAAGAAAAAAAATGAGTAGAAACATTATGGCACGCCTAGTGGGACCCCTAGAATTTCCTTGGGTTCATCATTCTTTTTTCTTCTGAAAAAGGCAAACTTTTCATATAGGTGCATTACATTCTCTTCTTGCATCCGTCCCCTTCTTTCTTTTTGTTATAAAAAGACACTATTAGCACAAGTTAAAAAAGAATCTTTCTTTTTCTTGTCACTTTTTACCTGCATCTTAGAGTAGTGAAAATTCATGCTCTTAACCTTTTCCTCACTTTTTTGCATCTGAACAAAACATTTCAATTTGGGTTAAAAGTTAAATGCATTTCATTCCTGCTTGAATGCATATTTAGCTCATCTAGTAATTAAACGCATTATGAATAAAGCGTAGTGCACATATGTTACACGACCTGACCACTATCACAATCAAACATCTAAACATACTTGAGACAAGGCCCGTCTAGGATTTCATCACCTAGCAGATACCTTACCCTTCCTGGTGATCCTACTTGGACTTCACAACCAAGAGGAGAACCCACTCTATTCTCTAGCAGAGTATAAACTATAGGGGAAGTATATATTGGCTAAGTGACCCAGCTTGGCTCTGGGCTCGTGAAGTGAGGGGAGAAATCTCTTAGCACCAGGCCATGTACAAACCCTAATATAGATTTTGGGCACCAAAAGATAACCCAAAACCAACCTTAGACTGCTTCTTTTAGGACCCATTCTAAAAAGCCCACTTCCAAACATATTCTTCTAAGGCATAAGTTGTCACGACTCTAAAATTTATTCTTAGGAATTAATGTTTAGAGGTTGCTTCCCTTCATCTTTTTTGCTATTTTTATCTATTTTTTGAGCTAGTAAGGACACATTATTTTGAGTTCTGAAACAACTTGGATTTTTCTCTTTTTTCCAAAAACTTTTAGTTTTTTGAGTTTCTAGAAACACACAGACACCGACATCAATTTTTTAACTGACGTCGGCAAATTTTCATCACCAAAATCAGTTTTTCCACCAATGTCAGCAACTTATCCTCACCGACATTAGTCTTTCTATTGATGTCGGTCACTGTCAACAGATTTTCTATCCAAAATAGCAAGCTAAAAACCTAGCTTTTTTGCTGTCAAACATACCTTCTGGTTTTATGAAACTGAAACATATAGTTTCTGGAACTTAAACCCCCTTTGCCTTGGATGGATTTCACACATTGTCAAGCTAATCCCTTATTAACCATGTGAGGCAACAACCACTTCGACCTTTACCTTTTATATCAAGTCCTCAACTGGAGTATATTTCAGATATTAAATGTACTCCTATCCATCTTACCCTCACCAATCAACCTTCAATTGTTCCCAAAGGGGATCACAACTTTGAGAGATTCCTTGACCATAATGTCAAGGCTCTCCAACACTATCTCGTGAGAAGCCAAATGTGAGACCCTTCAGGTAATCCCATTTATGGGATGCTAACTTCCTTGGTTAAAGCGGCAATGACATCAACAACATCCGCTACCCAACCCATAATAACTTAGGCTATTGCCTCAACCAATAACCCAACCATGGCCAATGCTCAAGATTTGGCCTCCCCATCTATTTTTGAACCTACCTCCATTGGGGTTTCTGTACCCCCTCAACAACAAACAATTCAACCAAGTTCTGCACCATACCAGAACTTGATTGTCTTGACTCCACACACTCTTGCACCTATAAATGCAGGAGTGACTACCTATCCTTTTACCAATGCCACCATTCAACCACCTTTGATAGTATCTAGTCAACTTGTGCCCTCCAAATTCATGGCACAAGCCCCCTTGACCTCATCCTTTGTCCTTATGATGAACTACCAATATGTTGCGCCTATGAAAATGCAACCAGTTATGTCATATGCCCCTCCTAACACCTTCCAGGTACCTTACAACCTAAGGGGTGCTCCACCTACCAATCCATCAGTAGATCTAATCAAGATGTTGATGGATAAGATGTCTCACCTTGAGACATCCATTTCCAGTTCAAGCAATGTTCTTTCATACGAACAAATATGTAATAAACCCATTCACCCTTCGGTGCCTATTCGACCATATCCTAACCAGTGGGAGCTCCCCAAATTTATTCTATTTTAGATTAAATAGGACCCACAACAACACCTATGAGTGTTTAGACATGCTTGTTACCTCATAGCGCATGATGATGAGTTATTACTTTGCACGTTCCCCATGTCACTTTCATGGGCCGCCCTTGACTGGTATAGCTCCATTACCAGTCATTCTCTCTTTTCCTTCACTCAACTCACCCAACTATTCCTTGACCACTTTTCAATTAACATCACCAAGAAGGTCTCCATTACAGACCTCTACTCTATTAAATAATTCGACGATTAGTCAATAGCTGACTTCATCGCCCATTAGAGAGGTTTGATTAACCAACTCTCCTTTTCTTTACCTCAACCTGAGCTCATTGAGCTCTTTTCACGAGCATGTGCCAAGCACATCTCTTCCACCTTGTGGGTTTAAACATTCTACACATTTGATGAAGCTTTCACCATGGCTAGAAAGCTTGAAATCCACACAATCAAAGAAGACAAGGTCAAATTGCGTAGTAACACAAAATCCAATGACCCTTCTTCTTCCAAACCTTCTTCTTCTAATTCCAAGTCTAAGGGATTGGAAAATGCTATGGTCCTTAGGCCATCATCTTCAACAACAACCAACCAATCTCAACCTTCAACATCAAAATACATCACAAAACAATTCCAATAATGATACATACAATGTCAATACACTCCAATAGGAGAGTCATACACTTCTGTGTTGGATAAACTCATCAAGCAGGGAGTCCTTAATCTCCCTAAAATTTGACCACCTCAATTCGACCCCTCAAAAGCCATCCCTACATGGTATAGGGAAAATGACTTTTATCACTACCACCGTATTAAAGGTCATGACACAGACAACTGCAAAACCTTCAAGAACATCATTCAAGACATGTTGGACAAGGGGGATCTTGTTTTGGATAACCCAAATGCACTAGCTAACCAAAACATGGATGTATTTAGACAACCATTCCCTAACCAGCCCCCCAGTCAGCATAACATTTAGACCATAGTCAATGACCTTCAAGAGCATAATATACGGACGGTCGACATGGTTTCTAACTAACCTCTCCCATAGTCTGAAGAGGTTAATCAACCTATCTATCCACCACAAGTAGAAGAACTCTCTTCTCCTATTTGTCCACCATAGGTAGAAGAGCCTTCTTCTCCTATTTATCCTCTATCCAACCCCCTTTCACACGTGGGAGAGTCTACTTTGACCTCTCCCATATTGGAGGATGATTTGATGGCACCAACACTAGCTGCCTTGCCCTCATCCTTCTTATCATCATTAGGGGATCATACTTTCCCCGCTATTTGACCACACATAGAATACATAACCATCCCATGCCTCTCAAACCTCACTCACCCACAAGTCAAGGTAGACTTGAACCTCACCTCGCCCAATAGTAGTCCTCACACTAAACTAAAGATGGCTACTAAACCACATTGGAGAACTCCTCCCCCACCATCATCATCACCCTCTATTTTAGGCCCACACTCTTCCACCTTAATAGGAGTGCTTCCTACTCCAACACCTATCAAAAAAAAAAAAAAATGCCTCCATTACACCCTTTACCCACCAAAAACACACTTCCTCTAAAACATCCAACACCTCACACCACAAAAGTGTCATCTACATGTGTGGTCACACCACCAAACACAACGATGATATGGCAAACTCCCTAAACAACTCCTAAAAAGGTGTTGTCAACCCCAACTACAACAAAGAGCACAAAGCCATTAAAGGATTCTTATGCATTGATGTTATGTCAATTATTGCAGTCATCTAGGATAACTCTTCCACCTATTAAACCATACCAACCTCTCGAATCAAAACCATCTTGGTTCGATGACACACAAATTTTTTGGTATCATCGCACACCTGGGCATGATATTGAGCATTGTTGTGCCCTTAAGGATGTTATTCGTCAACACCTAAAAAAGGGTTCTACACATTGAGGCTTCTTCTGACCACTTTTTTGACAAATCACCGACATCATCACATGCCTCTCAAACCTCTTCACCTAAATTAGGGTTCCATCATCAGACTATAGTCCCTTTACCACCTTCTCCTCCTTTATTCAAAATCAACACAATTGATGTGTCCACTAGGCCCCACGCTATGAAGAGTAAAGGAAAATACCAGACTTCTACACCTCTGACATATCCATTATTTGTCAAGACCTCTCAACCAACATAACCTAAGATTTTTGTCTTGGACATGTCTCGACCAACATCACTGGGGGAAATTCTTCCTAACCTCTCTAGTCCACATGATGTATGGTATAAGTGACTTGTGGACTACTTGACATATTTTATCATACCTCCCAATCTCTCTAGCAATGGATAGTGGGCTTTTATCAATAGCACTACTCGCTACACCATGCTGGGGGGACATCTCTACAAATGAGGTCAAGATGGCCTCCTTATCTAATGCCTAACAACCATTGAGACTTCCCATGTCATCAAACAAGTCCATGAAAAGACTTGTGGGGGACATTTTAGCGGTAACTTGGTTGCCAAGTGCATCCTTTGCCTGGGCTATTATTGGCCCACTATCAACCAAGACTATAACAACTATGTTTGACATTGTACCAAATGCCAACAACATACTAACGAACATCATACTAACTGACTTCATGACCAACATCAACCAAAACCTACCTACAACAATGACCAACATGTGACCAATTTGGAATGAATCAAATGGGGCAAGTTTGCTCCTAATTGACTCAAACCTTACATCGATACACAAGCATGGATTAGGGACTTATCGTCTATCTTCTTTCGAAGGCCGGACAAAATCTGAGCCTCTTAATGCCTTACATCTATGACCATTGTACTATTAGTCAAGTAATCATTCACTTGACATTTAACCTGAGCTCATCCCTTAAGCAACACCCCCATCATCATCATCCCTACTCCTTTCAACCTTTTTTCCTACAAACATTAGTCAACCCTTTTGTCAAGCATGAATGCTTTGTCTTAAAAAAAGGGAAACCTTTAAACCTCTATAGTCAAATCCATGACCAAAAGTCCAGTCAAAAATAAAACTATAAAATTAGGATGCCTATTCGAAGGTCATAAACTATAAATGTAGACTACTCCCTCAAAGGACAGGTGCATCATTATTGTAATAAAATAGACTGCTCCCTTGAAGGATAGCTATTCACAGACATCCAAACATACAACAAGCACAATATAGACCACTCCCTCGAAGGATGGCTATGACCAAATTTTGCTACATACACAACACAACATGACCATAAAACACAACAATATCCCCAAGTGGACTTCCCACATTGATCAGTCCCAAAAAAGAAAAAACTGACAAATTATTAATTTATGGACTTGTCTATAGTCATTCTCAGGGTCATCTATAAAAGAGGCAAAGTTGTCCCTGCTAAAAAAGGGTTACCCTATCTTTACATCTCACACAATCATGCCTATCACCCCAACATACTCAAGGTATTTCAAGCTCACTTAACGTCAAATGATTCGAATACTTCTCTAACATAAACTAATGGTCAACAACGTAATGCATGAATGAGGCTTTTGTTTCCAAAATCCTTATCTATGCTATCTTTATAGTCCTTGTCAATGAAAGAGAAACATGCCTTTTACTCCTTATACATCTTGGTCACATCTAACCAAACCAAACCAAACCTTTTTCAGACCACTAACATGACTTAGCCCATTCACACTAGTTTATATGGAAAACAATACACATGGAAACTATCAACCACACATAACCAATGTTATATAATACACCATCACATAATATGGAAAAGGCTATAACATCATCTACTATTCATTTTTAGCATACACCATCACCAATATGGAAAATTGCTAGGGATGAAAGACCACATTTCCAATGTTACAGAATACACCATCACATAATATGGAAAAGGCTGTAACATCATCATATCTTCATCATTTCAAGCATCTACCATCACACATATGAGAAATACTGGCATCTCTAACCTAAACAATTATCAATCACTTGGACCCTTTTTCTGAACTACATTGGTCTGATGCCCCTTACAATAGGGGCTATGTTGGTAGCACTCAATCTTTTGAGGTTAACTTAGCCATTCGCTCACTTGTCTCTCTAAAGACAACAGCCATCCATTCATCCATCTACTTAATGGACCAACCATATCACCTTTAACCATGACCAAACACCTCATCCAAAATCATGACCAATCAACCAACACTAACACTATAGAAGTCACTTTTGACTTCTCATGGGGCACACTGGGGATCACATACATCTCCTTGACCACAACAAACAACCTTTGAGCTCACTTATATCTCAATCCGACTCGACCAACGACCATGGAGATTACGCCTATCTCCTCTGACCATGACCACTTTTGAGACAACTCTACCTTCGTTATTTTGATTACATGTATGCTACCTCATGAATAGATAGCAAAATTATGTGTACCTCATATTACGACCCTCACAAGTATCGAATCACACTCCAGTTGATCCCCACTACTTGTGACATTTTCATGTTTTCTAGGAACACTTCCTAAGCCCAGGATACTTGGAACATGATGACTATTAGAGCTATAGTTATGATCATTTAACCCAATTAGCTATGACTAAATGCTGGGGACCAGTTATTTCAATTTTAGCACTCCTCAACCTTTGACTATGACAATTTGACTTATCTATCAAGTGAAGTGGTGTATGCATAATCCCAATTATTACAACGTTCACACTCAAACTTCATCATATCCATCGACTACCTATCAAATCGACAATTGATTTTAGGTTCCCTTCCCTCAACTCCCACTTTGAGGGGGAATACCTCATCACCATACCTGGGGCATCTACTCCTATTTTTGTCTTGTAGTTCATCCAGAACAACCAACAAGACAAAAAGGGGCAAATGTAGACACCTAAATTGTGTCGACTCACTTTGGTCCCAACCCACACTTTATTAATTTAAAATAAACAACTTATTTTAAATTATGACATCCCCTCGACACCTCATCGTGGACACCTCAACTTGGACACCTCACCCTTAGACATTTTCTCACCCCATGACTCACCTAAGACCTATTCTTACTCCTCCCTAACCTCCTAACTAACTCTTATGCGTATTTAGCCTAAACTTTGACCATTCTCCAATAGATGATGTACTTGGCTAATGGAGAATGGGTTGTTTAGCCCTTTTACTAATTCTCTACCCACTGACATTGGTTAACTATCAGCCGATGCCGGCAGGATCACCAACATCGGTTACATAAACTGACATCTAACACAAAGTTAAGCCCCCTTTGGAGCTCTCATCAATTAATTTTTGGGACTCTCTCTCACTTAGATCTGACTCTCTCTCTCTCTCTTCCTCTCAGACTCTGAGACATTAACAAGCATTAGACTTTAACTAATGCTCCCTTGGCCACAGAGACTCTACACCAATCACTCTAGATTGGACTAAAGCATTACACGGGGACCTAGACATCAGCTGTAATAGGCACAAGTGTTTGACATCTTGGTTCTTCATCTCACTAGAGCTAAGTATTTATTTTGCCCTTTCATTTCAATAATTTAGAATAACTTAGTCAATTTTCTATCTCTAAATACTACTAGACCAGACCTGACCTTCAACTAGACCCAGCTTTCTTACTAGAGAGGCTATAAAGCCTTCCTTTTATCTTAACCCTTTTTGACAACCTATCATCTACCTTTTTCCTTCTATAGACCTTACTTGTCTCCCTACAACCCTGCACAAACCCTTTTAACTCCCAGACTCCCTTTGTCATCCACGGACACAAACTTGAGACCCATTCAAGGACCATTTCCCCTACCGATGTCGGTAGCCTAGCCAACATCGGCAATTGACCAACCGATGCCAATAGACTAAATGATGTTGGCAACTGTGACAGACCAATAGTAGAATATAGGTACACATTATCTCTATTTCTTTTGTTTAGTCTTTCACCATTTCTTTTCTAGCATCAATCTTTTTATCAATAAGTGGACTGTCATCCCTCAAGGAAGTGTTTGCACTTCTGGGACCGAGCATATCACTTAGCAGTCCACCCTATCTCCATCTAACATTTTCTTTGTTTAAGTCTTTCTTATCTACAGGTGTCATCCTCCATAGCCAAAGAGGAGCTCCTTCAATCATTTGGATACGGTGCACAACTTCATTTGGGTATCATCTAACCCCTGACCATTATCTTTAGTTTATTTCTATCTTCTGAATGTAAAAAGCAAAAAAAATGAGTAGAAACAAAACTATTTATTAATAATTAAAATAGGAAGATAAATACTTGATCAAAGTATATTGTAGATATATTTGAGCTCTTAAAAAATACAAAGGGAAAGAAAAGGCTAAGCCCATTCATTTAGTTGGTAATTCACCAACATATATGAATAATCCTTTTGTTAGTTGATTTGTCATTACCCAACCTCTACTGATGGCTAATCCCATGACATCACTTCACCAACATGGGTGCCATGTGAATGTTCAATGGATTTCATAAGACTTGGCATAGAACCCGCACATTTTTTTTATCTAAAGTTCATAGTTGGAGGACCTCAAATAACTGAAGATAATATACAAGCATTAAAATATACCCATATTATAACATAGGTGTAACATGAAGATGTTGCATGAAGTTTGTTTCATTATTCATTATGGGAGACTACCTATGTATGGTAATTAGGATTACCAAAGGGTTTGTAACCATTTGGGATGGCTTGGAAACCATATTTGTAAACTATTTTAGGTTCCACATTGACACTAAAATTTTATACCATCAATTGTAATCGATTAAGAAATAACCAATTGAACCCATAATTGTGTTAAATTCTTAGTTCCTCAAACTATTTTAGAGGTTGTAAGACCCATACATATTGGTAGAGAGTCCAACCATATAGACCTACTTGAGGGATCTTGATCCTTTGATGTCAATGTTCCTTAAAATAACCCCAACTACTTTTGCTTCTCTATCATTTCTTTATAATGATGTTATGAACATAGAACACTAGATTGTACCAAAAGGATAGAACAATCTAGTGTCATAAGGATATAATGTATTAACTTTACCATATTTAGGATAACTATGGAAATACAATCATATCCCTATGATAAATTAAGATATTATGGAGAACACCCCACTCATGAATTCCATCCTAGGTGATATGTATGGTACCCTTAGCCCAATGTATAATCTTATTTTGATGGACTACATGCATAATGATAGGATTATATACATCTTAATCATGTAGTACCCTAGGAGAATAATCAATAATTAGTATAATGACAGATAATAGTATTGTATCCACACTAAGCACTAGTGTGTATAGTGCATTAGGTAGAAATCAATAGGTATTTCCATCCTACTTGTATCCCCAAACACCTAATAGAAATGGTCACAATCTTAATTGCATTACTACCTAGACATTTTTAAATCTACATACACCTATAATTAATCCACAACCTCAATTAGTGTGCCAACCTAACACTATCACATACTAAAAAGTGAACAACTTGAAATATATGGTTTGAAGGATATCAAATGATGCGGTCAATCTAAAAAGATAGGTACCTAATAATGAAAATTATAATATAATTAACACACCTTAAGGAATAAATTTCAATTTATAGATACCTAATAAACAATAGAATACCCAACCTAATAATGGTAATGTTCCCAATCCTCTTGACAATAGTAATTAAAACAACAATAATGCTTCCCATTATGTGAATTTTAAAAACTTATCATTAGACACATGGTGGAGAGTGCATAACATAGTTGTCCATGTAGAAACCAATTTTGCTAAGTTTATAACTACCTAAAACATATTAAAAAAGTAGATGGATAACATGGAAATTATGCCCAATCTTAATGAAAGTTAAAAACAAGATGGAGGGAGCCCATACATGACTTTAGTATTAGAAACTTATGAATTTTAATTTGAGAATGAAAATGAAACCAAAGACAATCTAGATGAATTCCACACATTTAGATAGTTCTTAAGAGGAAATAATTACCAGTTGAGGATTGAATCAACCAACCCATCCAACACCTCTACTCCTCTAAGCAATACATAGGGTTTACTCGATTTAAATTTGAACAATAATAATCTTCCACTTAAAGGAACTCCCACTTATTATCAAACTAATCAATATATTTAATATACCCTAGATGATAAAAAATAATAAAAGGTCAAACATAGCTATAATAAGGTTAAAGATCTCAAAAATGCTAAAGCTAATATAACTATGTTTGACTTACTTCATAATTTTAATCAGAGAGAGTTGTTGCTTAAATATTTTTTTGATAATAAGTGGTAAGAATCTAATAAAACTTATGATGTTCATATTTCTCTATATAAATAAAAAATAGAGACTCCACCTTTTCTCCTAACATTTAGGATTTTTATCAAAAAATTACATAATTGTTTGATTATTTTAGGTGCCTCTGGGAACATCATGCCTTATTATATTTTCTATTAGTTGGGCCTTACACCTACAAATTCAAATCAAAAGGTTTTCCAAATGGAAAAAAAAGAGTTTTTCCAAATGCAATTGTTCTTGAATTCAAGATTTAACAATTCAATGATATCCAAGTGGTGGATATTCCAAATGCTTATGACATGTTGCTAAGTTGAGACTAGTCCTTAACATTGAATGGTTACATGGAAATGGACTTTGGCCACATGTGGATACCATGGCATGTTTTGCCTGACTAGATCAGAACTTAGTGAGAATCAAAGATGACACATATGGTCACTGAGTAAAACTAAACAAATGAGATCCTATATGAATAATAAAAAATGGGAGTCTACTCATTAGATAGAGAAGAAGGGTCCCATGATAGATTCTTAATTAAAATTCTCAATGTACAATATAATATATCATTTGAAAATTCAGACCTATTAAATGAATAGTATTTTTTGTGCCTCAGGGTCTCATTTTAGGATGTATCTATAGCATGTGAGAATTTGGAATTTGATGAATTATGTGGGATTGAAGAGTTTTTAGGCTCCTCCCAAGATGAGATAGCCATGGTGGAAGACTCTATCTTGGATTCTTACATGAAATAATTATCCAAAAAGTCTTTTCCAATTGAAAGGCTTGGCATTTTATCAATCAAGGGTGATAAAATTCACCAAGAGGTGAACATTAAAATAACACTTCCCTTATAAAGGCCATTAATATGGACAATGGAAACTAATTTGTGGACAATAAATTTTTATGGATCCAAATCCAAAAGTGGTCATGGCACTAAAGTGGAATTAATAAATCTAAGAGGGAAATCTTATCTAACCACATAAAACTTATAGTTTTCTTGTACAAAAAACTGGCTAAGTATGAGGCATTGGTTCATGAACTCTAGTTTTACATGTGGAATAACGTGAATAATATCAAAGTGTTAGGTGGATCATTATTAGTTACTATAAAAGTGAGGATCCATTATTAATGAAACAACAAATGCTTGTCTAGGTACTAAAACCATGTCTAGAATCTAATGTAATATTTTGATGCCTTTGGCAATTATATTATACCTAGATAAAATAACTATATAGATAGTGTACTAGTTACTATTACAAGTAGTTTAGAGACCATTTCTATTTAAATAATGAGAACATTCTCAATATATATGGTCTCTACCCATTGATTCCTAGATAATAGTACCAATTTCAATGTCTTAAATGATGAACAAGACATCTTAGACTTCATCACCAATATAGAGGTATTTTATAATCAATTTATTAATGAAGATGGTTGAGAATAATTTGATCTACATGAGGAAGGGACTATCGATTTGAAGACCAACAACATACCCAAGGTAATGGTATCACTTTAGAGACTATTTGACATGTATTATCAAAATGGTAGATATAAGTATACCGCTATTAAGGGCATACAACATGATCAGTGCAATCTATGTAATGCAAATGATGTGAAAAGTTTGCTTCTAATCACTACCTGTACCCTAGAGGAGAAAAATATTTTTCACTATCCATCAAAGAATTCATAAATGTTATTTCATGGAGTTATGAATATTTTAAGGTCTTTAATAACTCTATCTTGACACATAATATCCCACTAAATCCTTGATTTAATCCCTTTATGTAGAGACAAAGTCCCATTAACCCATTTTTGGAACCATAGATTTTTAAAAAAGTGCATAAAATACTTACAATAAGGATCATCTTCCCAATGAGAAAATTTACATGATTTATGAACTTGGTACTAGTGAGGAAAAAGAATGGGGAGGTCAAGTTGTGTGTGGTTTTTATGATTTAAACAAGGCATTTGAAAAGGATAACTATCCCTTTCCCTCATTAGATGAATCTATGTAAATCATGAATGGAGAATAAATGATGTCTCTCCTGGATGAATATTTTAGGTATAACTAGGTAGGTGTTAACTATGAATAATGGATCAAAACAATATTCACAACCAATCAAGACACATTATCATAGAATAGAATGCCTTTTGGCTTAATTAACATAGGTGTTACCTTTCAAAGAGATATGGACATTATGTTCAAAAACATTATGGGAAATTTTATAGTTTTATACATGGATGATCTAACCATTTTCTCCAAGAGAAGGGTAAATCATGTAAAGGACTTGAGAAAAGTGTTACATTAGTGTAGAGACCATATGATCTCCTTGGACCCAAATAAATTTATATTAAGATTCCCTGAGGGAAAGCTATTGGGCCGTGTCATTCCAAAGTGGGGTATATCAATATACCTTGAGACAATAGAAGGTACTTTGAAAATTCCATTACCAAACACAAAAGAGATGATGTAATTTTTTGGAAAGATTAACTTTGTAAGCAAGTTCATCTATATATTTCTAAGATAGTCAGAACTATGAATAATATGATAAAAAAAGAATACTAAAATTGAATGGACAAGTGAAGAATAGGCAATTTTCACCCAAATAAGAGGAACAATTATATACATACTAGTATTAATCAACCCTAATTACACTTAGCCTTTTTATATTTACTCCTTCACCTCATATCATTCAACAACTATAATTTTGAGGTAGAGAAAAGGGGATGGATATGAGTGATATATTTCATTTATGAGCCCCTTTTGAGAAATTAAGAATTAAGATACACCATGATGGATAATTAGGCCTTTTCACTACTCAAGGCCATCAATAAACTACGGGATTATTTACTACACAAAAAACCTTTGTTGTTGTTCTTCACCTAATGGTAAAATCCATGTTAATATACAATGAGATGGGTGAATGAAGTGGAAAGTAAATGACCATACTTCAAGATTTTAACCTTTAGCTTCAATTAATGAAAATTATGAGAGGACATAGGTTGATAAAAATGATGGCTAAATTCAACCCACATATCACTTGCCAACAATACACTATTAAAGACATTACCGATGATGATTAGTATAAGGAATTGGTTCAATTTTTGTTGAGCATTGAGTGCCCCATACATTTAGATTCCATGTAAAATAAATTCTTGTGCATGAAAATCAACCACTTTATGATCAAAATATGGGTACTCTATAGACACAATCATGAAGACATCTATTTAAGGTGTCTTAGTATGAAGGAAACAACTAACGTGCTTAGCAACCTCCATAGAAAACATGGGACTAGGAAAAATATTAGAGATGGATACTATTATCTATATCTATTAAAATATGTATATGCACATTTCTAGAGCTACCATATTTGTTACATTGATTCACATAAGGAGTTCACTCTAGTAATTCCTCTGTTGTAATTAATTAAAGATCAACATTTAACACAATGGGGACTAGAAATTTTGTCAAAAAACAACACAAATTCATCTACAATACATAAGTTTATTATCACTTCAATTGAGTACTGCACTCATTTGGTTGAGTCTTAACCATTTAGAAATTATAAAATTGACACAATCATTTGATTCCTTGAGTAGCACACTAACATAAGGTTTTGCATGCCTTATACTATGGTATGTGATATTGGACCTACCTTCTCCTCTTTTCAATTCCTAGAATGGGAATATGATTATTAAGTAACCCTAAAATTTTCCTCTAATTATTATCCACAAGGGAACATTCTAGTTAAATCCATAAATAAAAGTTTGATAAGAAAAACTAAAAATATTTTAGAAAATAAGCTACTCTAAGCACTTATCCCTACCATATAATTTATGGCCAAGACCCTATTTTTCCAATCAACATGATGATCCCTACCTTGTTGTTTATGAGGGTTACTTGGGAGTAGATGATAAAGTAGAGGCCCACCTCTTAAATCTCATGCACTTAGATGAAAAATATGATACAACCTTATTACATTTTAATATGCATCAAGAGGTTGTTAAATGTTGTTTTGACAAACAATCCAAAATGAAAGCATTTAAATTATTTGACCTTGTCCTTAGGTAAGATAAGGCTCATGAGAAAAAGGGATAACACAAAAAATTCAATGCATTATGGTTAGGTCTCTACCAAATATATCAAATCTTGGTGAGAATGCTTTCCACCGAAGGTGTCTTATGGGTATGTTCTATTACCCATTAATTGACAATTCCTCAAACACTATTTTTAAGCCTAATTAAATTGGAAAACCCTATATATAATTTCTCTTTTACATTATTTGCTTTGTTATTATGTTTCCTTCTTATCTCTTGCTTTAGTGTAGGGATGTTACATTTGTTTTATATTGGTTATAGTTATTTTCCCCCATTTGGTAGCCTTGACTTGCTTATTATTGAGTTGAACCTATTATTTTAGCCCAAGAGTTCCCCTGCTTGATAAAGGAATTTGAATGGGCATCTTGTTTGTGAGTAACACCAATGACATTCCTATGCTCAAATTTTTAAAAATCTTCTTATAATTACATATATGAACTTCTAATTTTTCCTTTTATGTTTATAAAGTTGAGGTCTAATGATTTAAAACAAAGCATATGAATTTAGAAAAGCTTATTTTCTTATTTTAAAGATCATAGCTTAAAATATATGGTAGCTTTGGATCATGAGTTTCATTGGTCTTCAAAATCATAGATATGGTAAAACTATTGATGCCTCATGATCCCCATAATGTTTAGAAGAATCACCATCGTAATATGTGTCTCCCTCCAAAACTGTGTCTAGAAATCTTGTTAGGAATGGGGCCCACCTATCTTGGCTAATGGTGCTACTTTAAGTTTTAACAAGAAAAACTTTGATCTTAAGTAGTGTTGGGATGATTCATGTATCACTAGGAACCTTTTTATCACTTTTTAACTAATATCACATGGAGCTACCACATGGAAAGCTAGTTTTGTTCTTAAGGAAGTCCATAACTCCCTTGAAAAGAATAAGCAAATGGTTACCATGTGGAAAGTTTGATTCTTTTTTTTTACTACATAGTGGGTCCCACCCATTATTTAATTAGCCAATAGCACTACTTGAAGTTTTTATAGGAAAAAAATTTACCTTGGATAAACATCATGATGTAACTTATTAATATGGTGTTACTCCAGTGAACTAAGAACCCCCTTCATGAAGAATTAACACTAGGGTACCATGTGGTAGTAGTGAAAATAGTCAAGAGTTATCCAAAAAATAAACAAATGGAAACCCAGAAAGAGGAGACCAATGCACCATTTTCCAAACTCACCAAGCACATCTATGACAAATGTCTAACTTCCCCAAAACTTCAAAACATGGATTAAGATCCACAATTCTTTATGACTTATAGGGGAAACCACTTTCAGATGGAAGAACCCAAAATTTTGGTTTTGTAGACTAGTCAAAGGAAAAATTACAAAAAGGGAAAGCTTGAAAAATTCACAACTTTTGAAGAGCCACCTTCAAAGGCATCTTATTTTCCTCGTTTGGATGAGTCTTCTTTTTTGTAGCCTCAAAGTCTCTATCTAAATCATTTATCTCCTTAAAGGAGATGCTACTCAAGCCTTATACTACCACCCACATCTAAAACTCCAACTAGGTGAGAGGTTTCAAAATGGTCTCCACCTTAGAGACACATGCTTCTTAACCATGATCCATAAAGATGATTTAGTCATTCTACTATTTGATTAGTATCTCTTTTATTTTTTCATATGAGAGGATTATGTTGTCTACAAGGAACAGGGAGGGGAGTCCCAACTAGACCAGATGTTCAATATGCCCCTTCCCTAAACCACTTTTTATAAGGCATATAAAAATGCCTTGCACTTTGATTCTACCTTATTAAATCTCAAAAACTCATTTACCTTCACCACCACTTGAATTTAGTTAGTTACCCTTGCTACTTAGAACATCCCATCTATCATGTTATACAACTTATAGAATAGGATCTATGATTCTTGAATCTTGGGGGGCATGAAAGCAAAGACCATATCCACATATGCACTCACTTTTGTGGTCAACCACTATGAGTCCATGATAAACCCAAGCATTAGCTTCAAGTTTGCAGCCAATTTTTTTATTCTCTCCTAATAAGATACATATAATTATTGGACCATGGGGAGGATACCTACAATCTAGGAGTTGGTGGCAAGGTCATTCTTTAGTTGTATTTCTTAATCCTTAGCCAAGGACTCTTATTACATCTATTACATCTATTATTACATGCCTACAGAGTCTAAGAGACTCTTATGGGTATACACGAGATCTAATTCCTTTTCCTATAGTTTGTTATCTATATCCACCTTCTCCTTTTTTAGGCCATCAATTTTGGCTTTGAAATATGTTACATGAATTCTTAGTTAAGTCCTTTGGCTTGATTTTGCTTGAAATCTCTAAGTGGTGACATGGCTCTATAGGTTAAACCTCATCTTGATGATATCTACATCTTTAGAGTTAGCTTTCGTATTCAGGTGGTTGATAGTATCTATAAATCTTGAAGGTTCCTACTCTTTTTTCTAACTGATAGCCTACTTTGAGATAGTCCATGGTGATAGAATTCTAGGTTTATTCCATTAATTTGACCCTATCAATTGATCTAGCTTGGCTAAGGTTAATTTTGATGGTGTGTATCAAGTAATCCCCTAACTACATCTATTATTGGTACTTGATTACTTGTGGTACTATTTGTGCAATCATAAGAGATTATTTCATGGAGCTAAATAATGACCACATATGTGGTGTCACTAGGGACTTAGACATTTTTTTCTTCTATTCTTTGCCCAAGCCTCTTGGGATTTCTTTACAATCTTCAACTACTAGTGGAATTACTCATATGACTGAATCATTTACCTCATCAAGGGGGGTCTGTGTGGTAGTCCAAAAGGAATGGTCACTTTTTATTTTGAATATTGGATGTTGTTACCCTATGTATGAATAGGTGAAGGGTTAGGATGGAAGGTGAAAAAGTTAGGATCCCACAAAGATGATTTGTGGGAGATTACACCATGATGGATGCTGATGTGGTGGATGAGGGTGGAGGAGTGAACAAAAGTGTAAGTGAGGTGAGTAGCTACACAATGGTAAGTGATATAAGCACAATAGACTTCGTGAAAAGTCAATATAAAGTTAAACGTAAAGAATAAGTGTAAATAAGAAGGTAAAAAAACTATACCTTATTCTATTTAGGCTTAGGAGGAAGGTTGGAGGTTTTTGCCTCAAATCTGGGTTGAGTTGACCCAACCTCAGGCTGCCCTATAGTGTCCTATTATTATAGTAGGTGAGATGGATATAGGGGTGGTGGCTAGGAAAGAAGCCTCTAAATTATGAAAACTTCCTCCTCTTTTCTAGAGGGAGTGTCTTTTTCTTCTTCTTCTTCAACTAAATCAATTATTTTGCTTGAGCATCTTCCTCATGGGGCTCATCCTAGATGTTCTTGAATTGCTCATCAAAGTCCAAATCCTCAAAATTGAGCTCACTTTGGCTAATTTATTTCCTATAATTATAATAGCCATCCATTTTATCTTTTATATAAATTATCTAGATGAGCGATGCCTTTAGACCCTTGGTCATGGTCTTTGTAGGATCAAAATCCTAGACTATTTTTTAGATGGACTTCCATGGTTTTCAAGTATTTGAAGGGATATTGAATAGATCCTCATAGTGTTTAATAGCATACTTCATTAGTGACCTCTACATTTTAAAATATAGTTGGGGCTCATGAATAAAGTTGGTGGTGGTCTTCAGAGTGGCTATGTGGTCAGTTGGATCATAGCTCCATTAAGCATTAATCTAGTCTAGGCTAAGTTATACCAGTTTGAGCACAAGTAGGTGCTCTAGGGCCATCTTATTCTATCTTTTTCCATATACTGCATCCATAACATCATGTTAGTAGGCCAACTCTAGGGCCAATGTCTTATCTATGAGTAGGTATGGGAATTAACATGGATCTTCATTGAAAGTATGGACCCTAATGAATGAAAAATTAGCTCCAAAGAACCAATCAACTAGAATCTTGAAGCTAGTGAGCCATTCTCTCTAGTGGTCTATCATTTTGAAGGTGATGGCCTCTTTATTGAGATCAGTCATGATCAGAGATATCAAACACTCTAAAAATTCATAATAATCTTTCATGGTCGATAGTATGTGGGTCCATGCAAAGATGAGAATCATCATGTGATGATATGTGCCCATATCAATCACATTGATCATAAAATATGAAGATGATAGCCAAGATATATGGTATAAGATCAGATGGAGAAGGAAAGAGGATTACCTGAAGGTATTTTGGGCTCAAATTTTTTTTGGTTGATTGTGTATGGCATCAATGGTAGTGTCTACAAAGTCCATCTTGTAACCTTTTTCCCTAATTACTATCTTCAAATGGAAGCATTCACCCAATTTGAATTCATGGAAATTAACATCTGAGTCCATTCCAAAGATGAACATTAGCATAGAAAGGGCATCTCTCATGTCTTGTGCTATAAATCTCATGAGAGTGATGGGAAAAGATGATAATATAATCACTATGGAGAGTGAAGTTTAAGAAATCAAAATTTTGGACATGAGTGTCCCATAAATTTTTCAATATCTCTATGTCATAATTTTTTGTGTTAAGGTTATTGGGTATTTGTAGAATCTATCTCACTACATCATCACTAATGTCCATGTTTAGGTGGTTTCCTATGATAATGCCAATAGTGGAATTATATCTCTCTGCATATAAGGTAATGATGTCTGGGAATGGGTGTACGAGAGGTACCATGTATTAAGCTAGTATGGACCTCCAAATCCTAAAGCCAAATGACTCAAACTCATTATTCCATATCTTTGAGATCATGTGGGTGTGAGTTCCCTCCCTCAGGTTCTTGGTATTCTTAGTCAATTTGGGATCAAATATCCTGTATACACATAATTTTCTTCAAACTTTTATCACATATTGATACTTTATATCTTACAAGAATGAATCGAGTCTCAATCTCTCTAAGTGCACACCTTAAGGGGTATATCAAGAAAGGGGTGGGTAGACCATTGGTTCTTCATAGGATTATTGTCCCTTTTGCCACTTGTTATCTACACATTTGTCTCTTAAAAACCTTATCCCTAAGCTTGTTCTTCTCTATTGTACCCTCTCTAGTCATTTCCAACATTTTATCCTCATTTTCCATACCATAATTCCCTTTTATTAGTTGATTATACTAGGTTGATTGGGTTAACCCTATACAGTTTTGGGTGATTTTTGATTTGGAACTAGTTTGGCTCTTGGCCAACCTAGCTCATGACCTAGTGAATTATTGTCTAAAATTGTGCTAGGTCAACTAGGTTGATCCTATCGATCAATATTTTAGTAAGGGTTTAGGGTCAAATATACCTATATACACAAGTTCATTTCACCATTATTTAGAAAAGAGAAGAAGTAAGAGCTATTAGCATCTGATTATTGACCATTCTACTTGAGGAGCAAGCTTAGGGTTTCATACTTTCTTTGGAGCTATGGATCTTGTATTATGGAGAAGTATTTTAGATGAATTGATATGTTGTGTAGCCTAGAGATGATTTGTATTTTTCATCCTTACATATCACAAAAACCTCTTGTAAAGCACCTTGGCCAAGGGAGAGGTTGAGGTTCAATGGTTTGTCTTCAAAGCTAAGTATTACTAATTTTGTTCTTCCTTTGTAAGTGTAGATATATATGAATTGATAATTATATTTCATGAATTTCTACTTATCTTCTATATAAATTTATCTATGTATATGTATCTTATGCATTTTTAATTTTATTATTTCTAACCCCCACTTTGTGTCACAAGATTTAGTGAGAACTAGATTAGAATTACTTTACTTTTTGTTAGTTTAGTGAGATATTAAAACATAGGACTCCCTTAGGGTTATTGCATGATTTTTATTGACTAGAGGATTTGGAACCCTCCCTAGCATAGTGTATTATGATAAGAGATCCCCTAATTAGGTCTAGCAGATCCCCATATTATTCATGTTCCTTCTTAACAAATGTGTCCCCAATCAGAAGTGTATAGTATGATCTATCTTCTCTAAGTTAGGATTGATTTATAGACATTATTCATTTCTAATTGTATACATTCTGGTGAACCTAATACTTTCAGGTTTTCATTTCACTTATTTCATTATTTTATCATTTTTATTATCATATATTTATGATACTAGGTCAATTGTACTGACACATTTCTAACTTGTATCCATAAGTTTAACATATAGTCACATCAATATGAATTTATTATATTTGTTCAATATTTTTACCAAGTTCAGGCTACTAGGTCGACCTAGTCAACCTTATACATTTTTAGACTTCTAATTTAGAATAGTAGGTCAACCCAATTGACCCTATATATTTTTAGGTTTTTAGTGAATAGGATCTGCTAAGATAGGTCAACCCAGTCAACACAGTTAGTAGAATTTGCAAGTACAAATCAATGTTCTTCAACAAAAATCTCATCTTTGTTTGCATCCTCCAACCCACCAAGTTTCCTTTATATCTTTCTTTATCATTTCTATAATTTTTTACAGTTCTATTTTTCATAGTTTATAGTATTTAAAAATTCCCCTATATAGTCAACTAGGTCAACCTCGTCGACATAGTTCTATATGATGTGTTTTATTTAGAAATCTAGGTCTACTCTATCAATGTAGTTCATTTTTAGACCCTTACTTTTGTACTACAGAGGTGACACTATCGACCCTATTTTATACTCTTTGCATACATTGTTGATTGAATCGACATTGTACTATGTTTCAAAGATTGAATTAACCCTTATATTCGATTAATAATCTCACACATTCATTTCTAGTTTCTTGCATGCTTAGAATAAATCACATAGTCTAATTAGGGATTTTTTAATATACTATTTAGTTTCACTATTTTATATTTTATGCATACACTACCAAATCAAAAAATCTTAAAAAACATTTTAACAATTGTCTTCCCAAAGCTAACCTACTTGGATTTCATCACCAAGGGGGATATCAACTTGGTTTTTTGGCCAAGTATAAACATGTGGTTAATGGTTTGTTTTTTCTAAGCATCTAACACCTTTATCATTGTGGTGTGTGAAGTGAGGTGGTAGACCCCAATACTAAGCATGCACCATTACCAATATAGATCCCTTTCAGCCTAAACATCCTAAAGCCATCTTTAGATTGCTTTATATTTCCTTACAATCAAATTCCTATCACATATAAAATTATACTCTAATAATTTAACAACATTCAGGATGCCCACTTAGTTAGCTTTCATTTTATAAGTTAACTGATTACTCTTTGCTCAATTGTATGTTGTATTGCAAAAACTTGTATTAGCTAGTATTGGTGCAATGTTTTATGTTGTGTGCCTCAATTTTATCAACCTTATTAACCGAATTGATTGTGTGTTTCACTTCATTTATTTATTTCAAAAACATTTGCAATTTTTTTTCTTATTTTAGTACACAGTCATTTCTATCAACACAATATCTTATAGGCTATATCTTTTCCCTATTTCCTTACTAGATCAACCCTTTCAACTCTATCTAATTTCATGCCTCTATTACCTGTATTAGGTCAACCCAGTTGACTTTATATAGTTTTCAAGCCCTATTTTTTATACTAGGTTGACCCAGTCAACTCTGTATAATATTTTGTCACTTTCTATTTCTTTAATTTTTCATCTCTCTTTCCTTGTTTAATTCTTCTCCCTCATCATGAACTTTTTATTAAAGACAATACAAAGTTAAATTTAATAGACATGATGAGTTTTACCAATCTTCATAGGGTCTCCCATAAGTAGAGTTGGGATCCTCTCATAGATGAGAGTAATGTTCATATAGCCACTCACACAATGAATTATAAGACCCCTCCTCATTCATCTTCATAGCATAACCCTCTCTTCTCACTTAAATATTAACCTGAATTAGAGTATACCTCTAAAATGCTCTTTTTTATCTCCAAATCTCCTCAACATTGAGGAAAGGATCCCTCTACCATTTACCACCTCATGATTAGTGGTCAAGTTGAAGAGCCTCATTCACCTTCTCCCACATTCTAACAAGGATTTGGGGGTACTAATTTTTTTTATTCTTATCCTCTTCCCTCTATTATGACTAGTTATCATACCATGATATCTTATTCTTTAACTTATCCCACCTCCATGCCTAGTATATCCACTACCATGGTAGGCTCTACATCTAGTGGACCTCTCCCAAGACCCACTCTCCTTAACTCTTCCACTAGTGCATCATTTACTACCCAAGTTAATCATGCTTCTAGTGATTCATCTTTTCATCCCTTCACTAGTCCATCTTTTGATACAAAAGAAAAATTTTCCACTAGTGCCTCACATTCTAATAATTCTTCTCAAGATCCTACCAATACCAATAGTGGTACATGAGCCACTTATTCCAACACTAATGCTTTAATTAATTATAATAATGCAAATAAAACTCATTAGCTCTTATTAAAAATAGTTAACCAAGTGAATATTTTTCAATCTCATAATATAAATCAAATTATGAGAATGCAAAATCACCTACTCCATCTTCAAACCCACCCTAAACCAATGCCTTGGGTCATGCACAGTCAAAATATTGCCCCTCCTCCTCTTCTAGATTCCCATGGAAATATAATTCCTCAAGCTCCTTTTGTCAACAAGATAATTAAACATCTTCAAAATGAGCCTCTTACAACTCAAATTGCTAAAATTGATATAATAGGTATCAACCCTACCATTTCTTATAATGGGTCAACTGATCCTAAACTTCATCTTAAAACATTTGGAAATATATATAAAGATTGGGTTAAATTTAATACCTTTGGATCTACCAAGATCTTATCCAAAACTCTCAGAGGTGATGCTTTAGATTGGTATGATCAACTTAAAACTCATTCTATTACTAGTTTGGAAGATTTAGTGATTTCTTTAGTCTAAAAATTCCAAACTAATGATCTCTCTAAAAATGCTTTGGCCCAATTTATAAATTGTAAATAGCTTGAAAATGAAACTACCCAAGATTTTTTTTAAAGGTGGAAAATATTTTCCAATAAATGTCAACATAACATGGCCAATGATAACCTTTTTCATCTCTTTACCAATGATCATTTTCCCAATTTGAAATATCAAGTTTGTATTATCTCTCCATGTACTTTAGAGGAGGCTATTGACCAAGATAAATGTCAATATTTCCTTATACATCAATTTGAACCACCCCAACCTTTATGTACTCATATTTTACTTTAAAAAAATAGTAATGCTACCAATGATGATGTCATAGACTCTTATGTTACCATTCATACCATTCAAGTTATTATTCTTAACCAAACTTTGTAACTATCTCCCCCTTCACAATAATACACCAATCCTTCTAATAACATCGTCATTCACAAACCTTTATCCTCAACTAAATTATTAAAACATCTACCTAGGCCTCTACCATGAGAACTTGATCCCACTCATCCTACAAACTATTAGTATGATCCCAACAAGTTTTGTTGGTTTCATGCTAGTTGGGGTCATTCTCATGAGACATGTATTCAACTTCATAATTTAGCTATGGATTTTCTTCTTGGTCCTAATTTTGATCATGACTCTATCATTCAAAAATGTCAACAAGCTGATGACATTAATTTTAAGGCTCATAAAACACATACTAAATATCAAGCTTTGCATAAACATAATGCTGATTTAGATATATATTAAGACCCTCTTCCTAATCACCAACCTAATCAAGATACCCAAGACAAGTCCACCCCTTCCACCAATAATTTAGAAATTCTTGTTGACCTAAATCTTTAAGAGAATGTCATTAATATGAATAATATGTGAAGGGTGGTTGCTTTCATTGACCCTAAACCTATCTCCACTCCTCTATTATCTAACAAATTTCATGTTGTCTAAGATTATTCTCCAACTCAATTAAATGAGTTGGGGTAAGATTACATTATAAATTTTGATGATTTGATTCCAATTCCTCTCTTGGATAACACCTCCCATTGTATTTATACCATCCTTCCATCATCTTTACCTAGAATTAATGATAATCAAGCTTCTATAAACACTTATTCTACTGATTCTTAACACAAATTTTAACCAACCACTTCACCTTCTTGAAATAATTTACAACCTTGTTCAAAACCTTCATCTTCATATCAACACAAATTCCAATGCAGTTTATCTCCTCCTTCTGAGGACCTCCTTCAACATTATGCACCTATTTCTAACAACCCTCATATGGATTATGCTGAATGGGATCCTATCATGGAACTCACTAATCTCCCATCTCAAATCCCATTTATTGAACTTATGAGGACCTCTTTGCATCATCAAGACCATCTCATGAAACTATTATTCAAAATGAACATCCCCCATCCTCCCCTACTATAGGACATGAAGCAACCTTATCTAGATCAAAAGATAGCTTTTTTTTTAAAAAATATGAAGAGATGTCCATCTATGTTGATGAAATAATGGAAACTTCTCTTTTATTAAAATTTCCCATAACTTCTACGAATCCCAATGAGATTATACTTAGTATGGATGATCCTTCTCTATTTATTAGTGTCCAAATTGGTGATATCCAAGTCAACTATGCATTGATTTATGA
The DNA here is from genome assembly GCA_037957365.1 of Torreya grandis. Classification (NCBI taxonomy): domain Eukaryota; kingdom Viridiplantae; phylum Streptophyta; class Pinopsida; order Cupressales; family Taxaceae; genus Torreya; species Torreya grandis. The sequence continues at coordinate 95,486 of JARHVA010007772.1, forward strand.
GGCTTTTGGTACTTGTGTTGCATCTCTCAATTCTATAAAAATCCTTAGATATTTTGAGTGTAATCTCAATTCCACATGTAGTATATGCAAAAGATATGATCGATGGTAAATACCTCCTTTAGGTTATGTGTGGCTTCCCATTACCATCCTACCTATCATCATTCATGTGAAGGTGATGGTATTTAATTTTCCTTTATCTTATAACATCTTGCTTGACAGGTGATGGACTCATTGTATGAGGGTAATTACTTCTTCCACTTACCAATGATTTAAATTCCCTCATAATGGAGCCATCTATAGGATTCAAGGTGACACTAACCCTTACAATTTTGAACAATTCCAAGACTATGGTCTCTTTAAGATTTTTACTCTAGAGCCTTTGCCTAGTGTTCCATTATATGAGTCTCAACTATTCAAATTTCCCATAAACTCAACTTGAGGTTACAATGGTCATCTCAAACTCATTAGGAATATTATTTCTAAACTCATCTTATCTCTTAGCTTTTTGCTTCTTTGTAGCCTTAATCTTGTAAACCACCTTGTCATGATATCCCCATTGTCTTGACTAAGACTTGGTATTCCATTCATCATACCTCATCATATGACAATGTCATCCCTACCTACATCATTGATCTTCACACACTTGACTATGATGATGGTTATACCTTAGATGATCCTTTTTTATGTGGTCTTTTTTAGGCTCATGATGCTGAGATTATCCATTATCATTCTTCCTTTGGTATTTTCATGTATCTTCCCATATTACATCATTTATATTTCTTAGTTTTATCATTTTCCCTATTTATCATAGGGTAGATATGGTGTAGAAACCTCTAATTTTTAAAGAACCACATAAAATTATGGTTATGGATCATGCTATGATTGGGCCTTACCACTTTGCTAGGTACTCTGAACCCTATAGCTTCCATATCCCTAAGATTCATGTAACCCTCCTCAACCTTATGTATACCCCACCCCTCCCTCAATAGATCCCACTTTGAATCCCATTCTTGCTCTCACATTAGTTGAGTATATTATTTCTTCTTATCCCATTGTTCCTTCCATTGAGCCTAATCTCCTTCCTTCTTCACCACCACCTTCTCTTGGTGATGGATTGATTACTTTACCATAGATGACTCTATTGCCCAAAAAATGGGCTGACAAACCTTCCTAAACTAATTCCATTATTTTTATACCTCCTCTTGTGAGTACCTCTACCAATCCCACTCATAGGCATATTTATTGCTTCCATGACATACATAAGCATTCATCCATGCATTAGTGTAAATTGTGACAATATATTGACACTTTGCATCCTTCTACCCCTTAGTCCTTAGATAATCCATACCTCCCTTAAAGGTTCTACATAAGTATATTACTAAGTATGAAGAGGTGTATCATATTTGGAACCAATGTGGTACCCATGAAACTAATCATTATTTCATCCTTCAACAAGATCTTAAAGATCACCTTATATCTATTCTAGGACCTTCTACCATTCCTCCTATGGGTCATTCTCATAATAAGGCTCCCCCTTATTCTCCCATGGTTCTTCCTCTTATGGTCCTTTCATTGCCTTTTATTCCTCCACCTATGAATCCTTCACTTGTGAATCTTCCCTCACCTATGGATCTTCCCCACCTATAAATCCCTCAATTGTGGATCCTTCCCCACCTATAAAGTCTATTCTTATTCATTATTCTAAGTATCCCTTTCCCAATATCCCTCTTACACATGAAACATCAAGCATTCTTAACTTTTATATTAAGGATAATAGATGTGAAGTATTTTCCTAATTTTCAATAAAGATAGATGAGACATTAACTGCATTTCAACTCCAACTTCATAGAGATGTATAAGATGTTTTGGATAATGTGTGTGGGTAAATATATTAGTAATTATGAACACATGCATGGTTTTCTTAAGTTTTCATTTTATATTAGATGTGTGCTCTAATCTTATCTTTATCTATTTGTTATATCATTTGACATTGTGTCAAATTATTATTTTCTTACATGGTGAATTTTGCTTTCACACTCTATATTGCTTATATTGTCATTTATGTTTGTATATAAATGTCTTATTTATCATTGATTTGAATTTATTCTTGAGTTTATTTCTTATAAACTCCCTTGTTTCTTTCCATGTTTTCTTTCTTATCTCTATATACATCGATAATTGTCATTGTGACATATTTATACAAACCTTGTTCCCTTTAGTCATTCCTTCTTTACCATGTGATCAGTTAGCAAAAAATTAATCTCATTTATAACCTTCTTATACCAGTCTACCTTGGATCCCTTTATTATTTTTTTCACAAACTAAACATATACATGGTTGAGACTTGAGTTAACAAGTCAGTTCATCATTAATCCTAAGTGTTCTAGTCAGTCTTATCTTTGGTCACTTAACTTCCTTTAACCTAAGCCTAAAACTCAATTGTGTGGATAATTTTATCTCTCATGATTCCTCATTAAAAATATATATTGAGGAAGAATATTAAAAATCCTTAAAATCCTTCAAAATATAAATCATTAATAAAAGGCAATGATATGAAAGGCAAAAACATTGCAAAATTCTTAAAATGTCAAATCACACTAAAAGACATGATTTAAAGCACATCTTCTTCTAGTCAAAGATAAAACTCCATAGTTGGCCTCACAATAGAGTTGAGGTCTATTGGGATGTAGTAGGCTAGTAGATTAGAAAAGGAGAATTAAAAAAGCTTTTATTTCTACCTACTTTCTCATGTAATTACCCAATATTCATAGTAGACTGACAACTCTATAAAGGGTTCTAAGGAATGGGGAACATGTCATGGGAAGGTAGGTCCATTTTAATTTTATTGTAAAAATATACCTTCATGATATGATTTTAGTAACATGATTATTTCTTACAAATATTTATGTTTATAGTGAACAGGTTTCTTTTGTACATTGATGGTCATTAGTCACTTAGTATCTTCTCATGTCCTTAGTATGCCTCCTTTCTCCTAAGGTCTTCTCATAAGATGTCTCAGTTATGATTTTTACAATACCTTTTCACTCCCTATATTCCTCATATTTCCTCTTGAGAAATATTTTTTTGTTCACTGATCACTCCCCTAGGGATTCCATTTGTGAGTTGCATTGTAAGACCATGGATAAGACCTAGCCTTCCTCACAAACTACCATAATTTCACATTCTTATTACCGACATCCCTTATTACCATATTTTGACTTTTATTCCACCTTATTGGTGTTCCCTTTGTGAGTTTTAGTGTAAGATCACATATAGGACCTGACTTTCCTCACAAAATTTTCCAATAATCCAAGTCACAATCAAAATTACATGTGTCAAATATGAGATAAGATGTGATTGATTGTGAATTAACATGTAATTGACATGCTTCCCCACTTGATTTAATATTTTTTATGCTTAATTCATTTCTCTTTCATTGTTTTATCTTCTTATTTTCTTATTGCATGTGAGAATCCAACCATTTCTTGAATTTTTCATACTTATAATCTTAAATTAGTGTGATAAATTTAAGACCAAATTTTTCCAATTTTTTTCTCTCATACTTCCCCATGTGATTTAGTATGATTGAATGACTTAATTGATTTGTTTTCATACCATTTTTGTCCTTTTTCATGACTTCTATTTTATTAAATTATTTTCATACTTCTCAACATGATTTAGTGTGATTTTACTTATTTTAATTTGGTGCCACTCTTTTATTTAGTTAAAAAAAACCTTTTTACCATCTTGTTTACCACCATTTTGGTTCTTTATACTTAGACATTTTTCTTGTCATTACACATTTCCCAACTTGAAATAGTGTGTAGTACATTTTTGATTGATTATATTTTACCAAGTCTTTTTGCCTATTTCTTTTTAACCATGCATGTGTCCTACATAATGCTAGAAAAGAAACCAAAAATAATATCTTTCCCATAGAATATACAACAATAGCTAAATACATGTGCTATAAAGAAATATATCCAATCATCAACAACCATAACCATGATGCAAACACATATAATCAACATCTAAATGCCAAAAATTCCATCTATATATATACCATGAGTTTTAATACATAATATAAACATATACAAGACTCTATCTCTATGGTTGGGCCCCATCATGCCCATCTCATGGCCTAGCCCTGATACCCATAAATTCCTCATTTTTATTCCTCTAAATAGAATAGTGTAAAGAGGTTGTCCAAGATTGTAGTCCTGATACCTACTCTTATAGATGAGCCACTTGAGCCTATACATGTGCCAACTATGTCAGGGTCACAAAATGTATCACTCTCTTCTGGGCCTGTACCTATCCCATTTTTGTCATGATAGTTAGATGTGTAGCTCTCTCCTCAAGTAAAGCCTACCATACCTATGTCTCTCTTGCACCCACCCCTACTGATGACTACATTCCCTCTCATCTAGCCAATCATCTCCTTGCCATCTTAGCTCACTTGGTCTCTTTGATATATTTTTCACTACTTCATAATTCAAAAATGCCAAATGATTTTTGTTTCACCCTATTTAAAATCACTTTCCAAAATTCTTAAACCTTTCAAATATTTTTTGTTAGATTCATTATTTTGCTTACAACTTTATTTCTACTAATCCATTTTTTTAACCATAAAATATTCTAAAATAATGATAATGTAGAGATTATTCTACACTACTATGTGCCTATCTTCCAATACTTTTGATTTTTGGCTATTTTTTTGCACTAACTTCTATAGGTTTGCCTAATGTTTTCCAAATTTGGATGCCTTGACTTCTCTTATAATTTACTTATTTATCTATAATACTAAGGTAAGTAATGGTATGTGTTTTTCAATTATGTTCTTTCATTTATCTTATTTTTTACTTATTTTACTTTACTTAGCATCAACATTATGTGTTATCATGTTCTATTTTCCAAAGCAACATCTCATGTTGTAATCATGTCACATGTGACGAGTTTTAAGTGAGGCATATGTATACAAGTAATATTTTCAAAATTTTATCAAATACTAATACTTTTTATCTTGTAAAAACCTATCAAGTCTCTATCTCTTTGATTGCATGTCCTAAGGGGTGTATCAAAAAAGGGATGGGTAGACCATTGGTGCTTCACAAGATTATTATCCCTTTTACCACTTTTTATCTACATAATTCTCTTAAAAATCTTATCCATAATATTTTTCTTCTCTATTTTATCCTCTTTTTACTCACCTTAATCCCCTTTTATCAATTAGATATACTAGGTTTATTAGGTTGACCCTCTATAGTTTTGGGTGATTTTCACTTAGGAACTAGTTTGGCTCTTGGCTGATCTAGCTCATGACCTAGTGAATTATTATCTAAAATTTTGCTTGGTCGATTGGGTCAACCCTACCAAAAAATATTTTTGTAAGGGTTTAGGGTCAAATCCATATATATATAAAATTTCATTTCACCATTATTTAGATAAGAGAAGAAGTAAGAGTTATTGTGTATCTACTTATTGACCATTCTAATTAAGGAGTAAGCTTAGGGTTTAATACTTTATTTAGAGATATGGATATTGTCTTGTGAATAAGTCTTTTAAATACACTGACAGGTTGTATAGACTATATCTAATTTGTCTTTATCATCCTTACATACCACAATAACCTCTTACGAATCACCTTGTCCAAGGGAAAGGTTATGGCTCGGTGGGTTCATATTCAAAGGTAAGTATTCCTAACTTTATTAATCCTTTGTAAGAGTATATAGATATGTATTTATACTTATCTTCCAAGCATTAGGATTCCATATACATTTATGTGAGTATATGTTTCTTATGCATGTTTAGTTTTATTATTTCTAACCCCCACTTTGTGTCATAAGCTTTTGTTAGCACAAGATTATATTTACTTGTTAGTTTAGTGAGATATTAAAATGCATGACTCCCTTAGGGTAATTATGTGGTTGTTTCTAATTGGATGATTTGGAATCCTCCCTATCATAGTGTATTATGGTAAGAGATCCCCTAATTGGGTCTAGCAGATTCCCATATTGGTCATGTTCCCACTTAAAAAATGTGTCCTCATTTATAAGTATATAGTATAATCTATCTTCTTTGATTTATGATTTATTTATAGACATGATTCATTTTTAATTACATACAAATACCATCTACATAGTTTAGGACTAGTGTGGGGTCCTTACAATGCCCCTTGGTGACACTCTTGACATTTGGCGCTATGGGATTCAACTATGTGAAAGCATAATAATATGAATTGCTTCCTACAAATTATAGGGGAAGATATATATGACCACCTAATCTATGAATATATTGATTCCTAAGATGTACACCACTAGATGAGGATCCATAAGTCTCCATCTTATAACTATTAGAGATCTATATTGTACCTTATTTGAAAGTAGGAGTGTTTAGGTCCTACTTCCAAATCTAGCTCAACATGAGACTAACCTCAGGTTGTGGGCATCCTATAATGGGGTCAAACCTATAATATTTTTAATGAGGCTAGCTCCACTAATGCATCATTTTAGCTTGTTCCCACTACTAAAACCTACTAGTAACCAAGGAAATAGGGGGGGAGAGAGAGAGAGAGAGAGAGAGAGAGAGAGAGAGAGAGAGAGAGAGAGAGAGAGAGAGAGAGAGAGAGAGAGAGAGATAGAGAGAGAGAGAGAGAGAGAGAGAGAGAGAGAGAACATGAAAGGAAAACATAAGCTAATAATGGTGTTGAACCTAAATTATGGGTTAATCCACCTTGTTTGATTCTCAAACACTAATGAAACAATGCTAAGACTAGATCTAGGATCTAGGATTCAAAATATCTACCATACATCATTCTTTCATGAAGAGGTTCACCAAATTATCTAAGATGAGGGAAATGATGGAGAGATCTATAAAAAGACACTAACGAGTCATAGTATCCATATGCAGGTTTCAACCTAGAGATGTAGAACACTAAACATGACATGCATAATAAGATGAACTATTAACTAGGTGAGATCATAACTTGACAAGGGAGAAACCTCTACCACATATGAAAATCTGAAATGTATACACTATAACATAATAAAGAAATCTAAAATAGTCTTGTATTCATCTTAAGATATTATAAGCTCCATCTTGGCATAGTTTGGTCATGCCCAAGAGAGGAAGTAGATAAAATATAGAGAGGATCTATGTTTAAGCTCAAAATCCTCTATATATAGAAGAAAGAGAGAAAGAGAAAAGGTAACAATGTGTAGGAGAATGGAGAAAAGTCTTTGAGATCAAGAATTGAGGTGGTAACACTTGATTACTTTCTATTTGCATGCCTTAATCAACAAATAGATCTACTATTATCTCAATAATCCTCAAGATCCTCTCATTGGCTAAGAGATCGTACTAGAAGACAAGGCATTTTTATGGATATTTTTAAAGTTTATTTGAAAGAAAAAAATACCATTAACTACTTCTCCAACTACCAACTTGCTACCTTGGGACCCTAATTCCACTTGATGTGTTTATAAGGATCATGTATAGAATCAAAAATGCATCATGTCCTTAAATAAATCATGGATTGGATGAGATAGAACACACCTAAACTCATGATTGGGGGCATACAATTATTAATTAGGAGTATGACCACTATGAGGATCTATTAGACTTGATTAGGGGATCACTTGCCACAACATACTATGTGAGGTAGGGTTCCAAATCCTAAAATCTAACAAAATCACACAAAAACCTTAAAATATTCCTATGATTTAATATTTCACTAATCTAATGTGTACGAAATATTATGGCACAAAGTGGGGGTTAGAAACAAAATAAATAAACATCTAAAATAAACATGTATAGAAGAAATATACTCACATCAATGTATACAAAATTCTAATACATGGAAGAGAAGAATATAAATGCACTATTTATCTACTATTACAAAGAAGAAATAATGTTCAGAATACTTACCTTTGAATATGAACCCAATGAGCCTCAATCTCCCCCTTGGCCAAGGTGTTTTGTAAGAGATTGTCATGGTATATAAGAATAACTAAGATAAATCAACTCTAGGTTACACAACCTATCCAAGCATCCAAAAGACTTATCCACAAGATGAGATCAAAGCTCTAAAGAAAGTATTGAACCCTAAATATTTATTACCCAAGTATAATGGTCAATACGTAGATATTTATTCACACTTCTTCACTTAATTATTCTCTCTTAAAAATGGTGGTAAATGACCTTGTATATATAGTAGTACCTTACCTTAAAATTACTTGGGAATATTAGCTATGTTAGGTTGACCTAATTGACCTACCATGTTTTTGTGTCTAACTCTCTATGTTTGTGTTAAGTTAGTTGAGATGCCAACAAACCAAAAGAGATAAAAAATCTCTAAAGTATGCTAGGTTGACCTAGCACAACCAATAGGTCAAAAGGGTGATAAGGCAAGAAATGAAAGATAAAACATAGAAATTGATAAGAATAGGTAGAACTAAGAAGAATAATCTTAGGTTCAATGGTTTCAAGAGGCTAGTGTGTAGATGGCAAGTGGAAAAAGGAAAAACAATCCTATGAAGCACCAATGGTTTACCCACCCCTTTCTTAGTGCACCCCTTAAGGCATGTAGTTAAAATGATTGAGACTTGATAGGTTCCTACAAGATATAAAATGTTATTAATCAATGAAGGTTTTAAAATATTATGTGTATACATATTCCCCACTTGAATCTTGGCATGTGTCATGTAAGTACAACATGGGATGGTGCTTCAAGATAAAACATTATAACACACAATGTTGATGCACAGTAAAGTGAAGTAAGCAAAAAAAATATAAATGAAAGGATAGAATTGAAAAAAACATACCTTTAACTTACTTTAGTGTCAAAGATAAAGAAGTAGACTGTAATAAGTGTGAAATTTTCCATTTTAGAGAACACTAGATGAACCTGTAGAAGTTAGTGCAAAATGATAGCCAAAAATCATTTTCTTTGAAAAATAGGCATATAGTATTTAGTGGAGACAGATTTAAAAAAATTGGCAAATGAGGATTGTTAAGGCAAGGTTTAGAATATTTAAGTTAAATAAATGACAAAATGATGGCAAATGAATGACAAAAGATGGGCAAATGAATGACAAATGATGGAAAATGAATGACAAATGATAAGATATAAATGCCAAAGGAAATACATGAAAAATTCTATTGAATAAATGATAAATGATATTGGAAATAATGTAAAATATAAATGTCAAAAAGGAATGTCAATGTAAGATAATTTTGAACAAAGATATGGAAGAAGGTAAAGACTATGCTTATGTAAGATAGGCATGAAAGAATCAAACATAAATATTAAATATAAAAGCATGTCAAATGAAATGTAAGTCAAGATGTAAGACAAACATGAAGAAGGAATACATAAGAAGAAACATGTAACAATGGCAAAAGAGTGTGGACTCAAATGTCTGAAATAGAAGGGTAGCACAACAAATGGAAGAAAAAAATGATCTATAGTTACATAAACATGTTTTACATCTAAAGATAGATAAAACTAAAATAAAGTAATGTTATCATGTTTTTAAGAGGTGAAGAAGAAGGAAATAAAGAAGAGGGGAAAATATATTTGGGATCATAATTTGCTTATCAAGGAGGGAAAAATGAAATGGTTGGAGGGGAGAATAAAGGAAAAACCAAGGTAGAGAGATTCTTTATCAAAGTCATGACACTCAAATTAGGTTTGTCAAAACAAGAGGAATTTCAACCTTAAGGACTATGAAGAACTTCTCTTAAGCACACAAGTCTTAGGTAAATAAATGTAGTATATAGATCATCCCATGAAGGCTATATGCATGAAAAGTAAAATAGACCTACCTTCCCATAATGTGTTCCCCATTCTTCCGGAACCATTATAGAGCTATCAGTCTACTATGAAGATTGGGTACTTGGGTGAGAAAGTAGGTAGCTCCAAATATTTTTTTGAAATCTCCTATTCTAATCTACTAGCCTACCACACCCCAAAGGACTTTAGCTCTATGTGAAGCTAACTATGGAGTTTGAGTTCTAATTAGAGATAGAATATGTGTTTGTAATCACATATTTTGGTGTGAATTTCACTTTTGAGATTTATATGTTACCCTCTATATATCATTGCTTTTTATTTTCAAATAATTTGGATTTTAAACTTCTTGATGGATTTTTATACTCCTCCTCCATATGAATTTGCAAAACCAAACATGGGTGCTAAAGATGACTTTCATTTGAATACTTGGGACAAGGTTACTAAGATAGAGAAACTTAAAAGAGCATGGGATCTAAGAGTCTCATAAATCTATGTGAAATAAAAGTGCTATCTTGACTTCAACATTTTTAATCCAATGTGGAGATGAGAAAAAGGGGAAATCAAGAGGAAATGACACATGAAACAATTTGAATTACTTAAAATTGAAAAACAAAGTGATAAAAGGGATAAAATGATAGTAAATGTGTGATTCCTTATCATAATAATGAGGGAAATGGAGAAAAACATGATAAAATAGATTTTTTTACAAATTCCATATAACAAAATAAGCAAAAGCTAAAGTCTAAAAACAAGAATCACAAAGAACATGAAAAATATGGTAATTTTATGAGGAAGTTTGCGTCCTATCCATGGTATTAACTTGAAACTACATAAAATATAAACTAATGAGGGTGAAAATAAATTAAATGACAAGCAGACAAAGTGAGAAAAACATAAGTAAAAGATGGTAAGTTTGTGAGGCGTGCCAGGTCCTATCCACAGTCTTACGAATAAAATCACAAAAGATAAACCCCGAAGGGTGAAAAAATAGAAATATTAAAAGATAAATAATTTTATGTTACATCAAAGGTAAATGCTAAGAAAAGGCAAAAAGTGATCATAAATTTGTTAAGGCAAAAAGTGACATAAAAAAGACAAAAGGGGAAGAGACAAAAAATGAAAACAAATGCCAAATTTGATGTGTAAGAAATCCAAAGAACATAGAGGAAAATGATGATTCTTGGGAAAGTGAAACTAAAAGAATAAAAATGCACAAAAAAAAATAAACATGAGAGAAAAATAATAATTAAAATCTATGTTAACGTTTGTATCAAATATGAGCATGTGAAATACAAGTATATAGGGCTCAGAAGGTTTCTTGAAGTTCAATTTGTTTATTATTGTGTATTGTAGAATAAGAGTGGGAATCACAATATACCCTAGAGGGTAAGTGAACATAGGGATGGTCATTCTAGGATACCCTAAAATATAAAAGAACATGTGGATGGGCATCACAAGATGCCCCAATATGTGAGTTGGAGTGAGGTGATATTGAACCATTAAAATGATTTGTATTGGATTGGTAGGTGAATTTGGAGATAAGTAAATGTGGTGGTTTGTTAGATTTTAAGGAGGTTGAATGTGACATATGATGTTTAGGAGAGATAAAATGAGGTAAAGGAGGACAATGGATGATGTGCTTTTGAGTAGGAATTTGAACTAGGTACTCTTTTAGTTCATGTATCCTAAGAGGTTGAGATTTAATGGATTACACAAAATGTTTAAAATTATTCATGTTGGTCAAGCTATCCTTATTGGTATAGGAAGAAGGATAAATTATTATTTGAACAAAATTAGCAGATGGGGTTTGTTCATTAGGTAGATGATTTTGATGTGATTATTTTTCTTTAGATTGAATTTGAGAAGCTTGAAGATAGTCTTGATAATGTTGTTTTATGAGAATATCAATATTGAAATGTGGACTAAGTAAGGAAGAAATAAGAAAATGGTTAAGGTTATGCTAAGACTCATGAGAATGACCTATAGTAGTATGCCACCAACAAAACTTATCAAGATTGTAACATTTTAGAGGAGGTTTGGAAGGATCAAGGGTCATGGGTTTAGAAGGTGGAAATTTTATATTAAGTTATTCTAGACTCAAGGGACGGTGGGTTGGGTTAAAACTGGTTGAATTGGATGCTCCATTTTGAGGTTGGGGAGGCTTGGATAAATTAATGGTATGAGAAGAAGACTGAAAAGCTACTTTATTATTTGTTTAAGGTGTTTCAAATTGAGTCATAATAAATTCATAAGTAAATGTGTTGGTTTGTTAGATTTTAAGTAGGTTGAATGTGACATATAATGTGTTGGAGAGATAAAATGAGGTAAAGGAGGACCATGGATGATATGCTTTGGATTAGGAATTTGAACTAGGTACTCTTTTGGTTCATGTATCCTAATATGTTGAGATTTAATGGATTACACAAAATGTTTAAAATTGTTCATGTTAGCCAACCTATCCTTATTGGTATAGGAAGAAGGATCAATTATTATTTGAAAAAAAATAGTAGATTGGGTTTGGTCATTAGGTAGATAATGTTGATGCGATTATTGTTATTTGGATTGAATTTGAGAATCTTGAAGATAGTCTTGATAATGTTGTTTTGTGAGAATATCAATATTGAAATGTGGACTAAGCAAGGAAGAAATAAGAAAATGGTGAAGATCATGACAAGACTCATGAGAATGACCTATAGTAGCATGCCACCAACAAAACTTATGAGGATTTTACCATTTTAGAGGAGGTTTGGAAGGATCAAGGGTCATGGGTTTAGAAGGTGGCAATTTCATATTAAGTTGTTCTAGACTCAAGGGAGGGTGGGTTGGGTTAAAACTAGTTGAATTGGATGCTCTATTTTGAGGTCGGGGAGGCTTAGATAAATAAATGGTATGAGAAGAAGATTGAAAAGATAATTTATTATTTTTTAAAGGTGTTTCAAATTGAGTCATAGAGGCTGAAAAAGATATAATATTGATAAGGTTGACCTAGTACAGTGAAAATAGGTAGACTCCTTATTTTGCTTATATCTTTGGTTCTTCTCATCCATTTTGAAAACCATAAAATATGTTGGATTAATGATGATGTAGAGAATGATAAATTTTATATGTGAATATAAACAATATAATTTTCAAATAATTTATGAAATTAAGTACTTAAAAGAAATAGATAGTCAATTGGATCAACACTGGCCAATCCAATTAATGCACACAAAGCAAAACATTGCACTAACACTAGATAATGTAATATTTTGCACACACAATTGATAAAAGAGAAATAAAACAACTTGAAAGTAAATATATATACTTGGTCAACCTAGAATGTTGATTAGATTAAAAATTATTTTAAGTGTAAGGGGGAGATTGGCTATAAGCAAGGTACTAGATAATAATCTATGGATAGTTTTAGGTAAGTTGAAGATGAAAGAGACTATAGTGTAAATTATACAAGCTTTGTATTGGGGCATAACCTCTCAATTCACACACCAAAACAATAAAGTAATCGGTTCTTAGCCAAAATATACCATTAACCATGCTTTATTTTTGACCAAATCATCAAGTCGACTTCCCCCTTGGTGATGAAATCCAAGTAGGTAGGCCTTGGAAGTCAACTATTAAAATAGTTGTTGATGTTATGTGGTTTGTTCATGTGTGTATAAAATATAAATAGTGCAACTAAGTGATTAGCTAAAAATCCCCTAATTAGACTATGTGAACTATTCTAAGCATGCAAGCAACTGAAAAGAAAGATGTGATTAACATATATGATTAATTAAAGTTTTGATACAAGGTATAGTTGAGAAACTATATAGACAATCATACAAAATAGGTTCAATAGGGTTGAACCTATACTATAGAATTAAAGTCTAAAATTGAACTAGGTTGGTTAGGCTGACATAGTTATGTCAGAAAACACATAACACAAAACTATGTCCACAAGGTTGACCTAGTTGACTATGTGGAGGGAGTTTTGAAGACTACAAACTTGAAAATAAATACAAAAAATTAAAGATATAGATAAATATAAAATTACCTTGGGGGATCAAAGATGAAAAGGAAAAGATTTATGATCTCAAACCTTAGAGAAATTGGGAAAAAACTATAAATTGGGTTGAGTTAGTTGATCAAGCTATACAAGAACCAATTGAAAAAGTGTTGAAAATTCACTAGGTCAACTTGGTTGACCTAGTAGGCTTAATTTTAAGTCTAAAAAATATACTATGTCAAGCTAGTTGACCAAATAGTCTGAACTAAAAGTCTAGATATTTGAAACATGTATTAGGTCAAGCTAGTCGATCTAGTTGCCTATTCCTAAAAACCTACACAAAGAAAAAGAAATATTTCAATAAAATCAATCTAATAAGTTAAAATATATAATAAAAATTATGATCAAAATAAAATGAAAGAAAGTGAAAGAATTCTTGTAAGGGTTTGATTTACATTAGGTTCACCAAAATGTATGTAATCAAAAATGCATCATATCCATCAATAAATATTGGATAAGATGGGATAGATCACATCTAAATTAATTATTGGGGGCATATAATTGTTAAGAGAGAGCATGCCCAATGTGAGAATATTATAGACCCAATTAGGGGATCACTTGTCACAACACACCATGTGAGGTAGGGTTCTAAAGCCTATAATCTAACATAATTACACAACAACCTTGAAAGAGTCCTAAGATTTAATAGTTCGCTAATCTAATAACAAGAAAAGTAAATATAATCTAGTGTGCACCAAAGCTTGTGGCACAAAGTGGGGTTTAGAAAGAAATAAAAATAAACAACTAAACTAAACATGTGTAAAATACATATACTCACATCAATGCATAAAAAATCCTAATACATAGAAGAGAAGAATACAAATGTGCTATCAATATAATCTTACAAAGGAGTAATAAAGTTAGGAATACTTCCCTTTGAAGATGAACTTTCCAATCCTCAATCTTCCCCTTGGCCAAGGTGATTTGTAATATATTATCATTATATGTAAGGATAACTAAGATAAATCAGATCTAGGCTAACAACCTATCCAAGCATCTAAAATACTTAACCACAAGATGAGATTGGAGCCCCTAATAAAGTATTAAACCCTAAAGCTTTATTCCCTAAGTAGGATGGTCAATAGGTAAATGTTTGTTCATACTTATTCACTTAATTCTTCTATCTTACAAAATGACCTTGTATATATAGTATTATCTTACATTAAAATCATTTGGTAATGTTGGTTATGCTAGGTGGACTGAGTTAACCTAGCACATTTTCAAGTTTAACTCTTTAGGTTTATGATAGGTCAGTTAAAAGGCCAAAAAACCAAAATAGAGAAAAATTTCCTCAATTATGTGAGGTTGACCTTGTACAAATGATATGTCAAAAGGGTACTAAGGCAAGAAATAAAGGATAAAACATAGTAAGTGATAGGAATAGGTATAACTAAGAAGAATAAGCTTAGGTTCAATGGTTTCAGGAGGCTAATGTGTAGATGTCAAGTTACAAAAGGAACAACAATCTTACAAAGCACCAGGTTTCAGGAGGCTAATGTGTAGATGTCAAGTTACAAAAGGAACAACAATCTTACAAAGCACCAATGGTCTACCCACCACTTTCCTAATGCACCTCTTAAGGCATGCACTTAGAGAGATTGAGACTTGATATGTTCTTGGAAGATACAAAGTGTGAGTAATCAATGAAAATTTGAAAATGTTGTGTATGTAGATCAAATCCTCAAATCTTGATACTGACAGTGTCATGTCATGAATCGTGGTTAGTACCTACTTTATTGATGATGGGCCCATTTAAATTTATCACATATTTGTTTCATTTCCATATCTAGATCATAGGTTCATCTATAATCAGAAAACAAATCTAAGGCCATTAGTTTTCCTATAGTTGTCTATACTCTACTTGATGCTTGGTCTCCCTTTTAGCCACCAACATGCCAACCTTTGATACATATTAGGTCTAAAATACCTAATATATCTACAAAGCCATAATGACAATGGTTGGTTCTTATTATTTATCCTAGTTGAACTTGGTTCAGGCTCAAGCTTAGTTTCATGTATTTTCTACTAGCTTGGGTTCATTAATTTGCTTTTTTTGAGTCAAACTACTCCATTGACCTTAGTTGAAAATTCCCCACCTCAATCATTTCCATTGGTTATTAGTAAAAAGACTCAAACTCTATTAACCTTCACCCTTACTCATACCATTGAATCTCCACTAACAGGTTGAATGCATGCCATTAAATATTATGCCTAAGCTAATGCATGATTGACACTTAGAATCCATGTATTTTATCCTTAGATCTACTCATTAGTCTATCTGCTCCTACACTTACACCATATGGTGGCCTATAAGCCCCTTGACTTTTTGACCTTCTCATATATTATTGATCTTTGATACTTGATCAAATAGTAATTATTTATCTACTAAGACCCATTTTTGAACTCCAATATCTACTTCATGATCTTAAATTTGATATTTATGCTCCCATTAGATGATGTTCATGTGATTATCATTGACATTCATACGAACAACAAATTTACTCTCAAAGGATTTGTTTTTACTATGTCTTAAATTTGACATCAGCATAAGTATCAAATATGTTCATGATGTTATTAAATGATGGGCATGTGGACATTAATTGTAAGCTCCAGTGGTCTTTTTAAAATTAAATGACTATTTGTCAGGGCCTAGAATTGATGTTGAACATTTCACTCTATGAGTCCATGCATTTTACCTACAATAAATAATTTCCTTGGGTTATTTACTTTAGACTTTTGTTTAAGAAACTTTGCTTCAAGAGTGTCCCTTTAGGACTTTGTCTTGGACACTTTACCAAAGAAATGACCCTTCAGGAAAAGTGTTTTGGCCACCTTGCTGAAAAATGGTCCTTCAAGTTTTTTACCTTTGGACAACCTTATCAAAGAAATATCTTTTATGATTTTTGTTTGATCCATTTTATTGAAGAAATGCCCTTCAAAAATTTTACATTGGACCACTTTCTTGAGAAAATACCCTTTGAAAAGATTGTCTAGGTACACTTTGCTAAAAAATGATACTTCAGGACTTGGTTTTAAGATAATTTTTCAGAAGAAAATACCCTTTGGAATTTCTACATAGGACCATTTTCCAAAGAATTGACCTTTGGGGACATTTACTTTGGACCTTTTTCAAGAGAATGATCCTTTAGGTAAATTTTTTAGGACACTTTACCAAGAAAAAACCTTTTGAAAAAAGTGTTTTGGCCACTTTGATTGACAAAGTACCCTTTGGAAAAAATGTTTGGACAATTTTCCCAAAAGAAATAACACAACCTTTTTTGATGTGGACAATTTCTTTGAAATAAATAGGTCTTTGTCTTTTTACTTAAACATTTTATCCAAAATAATTCATGCCTTCATAAACTTTGTCATGAATATTTTGTTTGAAAGAATTTAACACTTAGCTAAAAAGGGTCTGAAAGAATTTAGCTTAGAAAAATAAAATCTTGAAAGATTTCCAAAGTAAAGACTTATCCCAAAAAGGTTATATACTTAGCTTTTCCCATGTTTGGAAGCCATTTTGAACTTATACTTGAAATTTTGATTGATCCTTGAAGGCCTAAAATAACTATGAAAATTTGAATCTTATTAGACCACTCTTTAATCAAGATCCTACTCCTTCCACTAAACTCTTGGACTAGGAACCTTTTTGGTATGTAGACCAATTTTGGTCAACATATGTGGTGGCTCACATGGAAGGATGCCTAATATTATTTTAGAACCTAGACATTTTCCTTATCTAGTCCATTGGGCATGGAGTCATTAGCCTCTATAACTGAGTTAAACCTCTCTTGAGGTAACAAAAACTAGAAGAAACAAAACAAAACAAAATTTCTGAGTCACTTATTGAAAGGGAAAATAACCTAGAACAAAAAGGGGACAACAAATAAAGGTGATACAAATTGCACCTAGAGGAATACATAAAAATTAGTCTAATTTGTACATGGCTAGAATCTAAAAGTATTTTCCACTTGGGTTGAATGGGAAACTATTTTGTGCACCTTGGATCTTTGAAGCATACTTGTATTTTCTTGATAGCTCTCTTCTATAGCTTTGAGCAATTGGATTCTCATGTCTTATTAGAGAAGCAACTAATTCCTCTACTTCTAATTTCAAGTTTACAAATTAAAGATGTGAGTCCAAGGCCTAATCATTCTCTATCTAAACTTGTGCACTTTGTAGGAAAAACTTTAGTTCTTCCTCATTCTAGAACTACTAATCATGAACATATAAACTAACTTGATGTGTTTCCTTTGACATATATGTAAGGTTAACCTCTAAGGGAGATGGACCTAATCTTATGACTTATTGAGGCTATTTGAGCTCATTATTAGCTTCCAAGAGTATAGAGATGCCTAAATTTAGAGAGAAAAGTTGATAACCATGTTTGAAAAGTTCAAACATGTCATCTTCTAAGAGAACAACTACCTCTTTCTTGATGATAGCACTTCTCTTATCCTGTAATGGACTGAATTCAAGAAAATAAAAACCTAAATGAAATATATCAAACAAATTAGAAGATTTAATCTTGTGAAGATGTAGTTCAATTTGAGCATTTCCAAACTAAATATTACAAGCAATAATATCAATTTGTTGACTACAAACCTGAGGCTACAAGCCTTCTTTTGACATCTCATATTGGTCAATAAACACTACTTGATTTTCAATATCAAGATGATGACTGATCATGCTCTCAATTTTAACTTAATATTCACTTACAAGATCTTGTCCTTCATGATAAATGGTAAATTCTATGTTATTCAATAAATAATGGAAAATATCATCACCTTGTCCAACTAGGGCATTCTTCTCTTGTATATCAACAACTTGTTCCTTATGTAATTGTTCTTGTACTTGTATCTTAGCCTTCACCTTACATTTATCTTGTACTTGTTACATCTTTTCATCATCATGGAAAACCAAATCATGTTTATCCTTCTTCTTGGTCACTTGAATCACCTTCATTTTTTGCTTCTTTAAATGTATCTTCTTGGTTTTCCTCACAAAGGAGAGGTTCTTTCTTAAAGCATGGCATATTAGATCCCTAGAAATATCTAAAAAGATGAGAGAGGTGTAGAGAAGTTACCATAGGTACCTATTTTCACTCCTAAATTTGATATTCTTGGATCACTTTCATTTCTTCTTCCTATTTATTTGCCTCTTAAATGGCTCTCCGTCAAGGAAAGGCTCTAGGATTTTGAGGGGAAAGCATTAGAAGCTATATGGTCTCTTATTTCACTTCCATAAGCACCACTTCCTCCTTTTACCTACTAATTTGAATGGATTTCCAAGATTAAAATGACCTAGATTCTTGAAAAGGGGAGGAAGGGGGTTGAGTGGCCTTGGATTTGCTTGACTACATGATTTGGTTCTAAGATGTGAAAGATAGAGGTTCTCTTTTGACCTTTTTATTATGATTCTCCTCTGTTTTCCTTATCTTCAGCTCCAACTCTTTCATTTGCCTAGCAATATTCTCTTGTAATATATCATCTTTAAGGTGGTAAGTGGCTTCATGAAGATAAGGACCACAATAATATTCTTGAGGATGAATGAGAGAGGTTTGCATACGTTTAGATCCTACTTTATCTTGGGTTCTCAAATCTAAATTTGCTTCACTTTACCTACCCCATGACTTCACCACTTGATTCCATCTTGGAACCTTGAAGGAATTCATAAGGGGTTCTTGAAGAAGGATATAATTTTTTATTTCAATAATAAGATGTTCCACAACAATCTACTTCTTTCTTTGACAGCTCTCTTGGATAGATCTCCAAGAAGGAAAGGTCTGAAGAACATATGAATAAATTGGAACATTCAAAGGGTTACTTGGAATGGTCTTTTAGTAAGGAATGGGTAGCACATAAGAAGGGTGAGGTGGTGTATATGTAGGCACATTATATTGGTGAGGTTAGACCTATTTTTCCTCAAGGCCTTTTATCTTATCCTCAATTCTCTAAATATAACAACCTAGATTCATCATATCACCTATGAGATTGTTCTAATTTTTTCTTTCAATAGGTATCCATTTTTATTTTATTTGCTAAAATGAATCTCTCACATGATGAATCCAGTGAGTAGGGACATCTTGGCCATAACATTTATGTGAGAACAATTATAGGGCATGCTTATTAAAGCTTATTAAGTTTACTTAAGTGCTTGTATGGATAGCTCATGATAGGGTTGATGAGGATCAGTGTTATGATGGGTTTGTTATCCATATGAAGGATCAAGGTAGTATTTTGGAATATATTAATAAAATAGGCCCTCATATTATTGGTGAGAGTCATGAAAAAGGTAGGAGTTATTCCCTTCATAATAAGGATCATGAGAAACTTGCTAAGGTTCCTTATAGCTTTGACAAAAATCTAGGTAGGGCTAATTAGGCTCATATGTAACATGAGGATCATATTGGATTTATTGATAAGTAGGTACATAATAGGTATATTCACCACATGTGTTCATATTGAACTCATATGTCAAATTAAATGCAAAAAAATAATTAAAATCTTCATTGAGACACACCTGATCTAATCATAACCAAAATTTTAATTTGGAGTCACAATTGGTGCTAATGTGCTTTCTTACAAAAACTAATTAGAGGAATGAAAAATCAAGATCTTTCAATGCTTTTGGACCTAGTCACATTAGGTGTGTAAAAATTGTTATAAATTTATACTTTACCCTAGCTAAAAGTAGGAGTGTTTAGGTCCTACTTCCAAATCTAGCTCAATATAGGACTAACCCTAGGTTATGGGTATCCGATAATGGGTTCAGACCTCTATGGTTTTTTAATAAGGATAACTCTTCTAATGTATAATTTTATCTCATTCTCACTACTAAAACCTATTAGTGACTAAGTAAAAGGGAGAGAGAAGGTGTTAGAGAGAGAGAGAGGAAAAACATCAGAGGAAAAAATAAGCTAACAATGTTGATGCACCTAAATTATGGGTTGATCCACCTTACTTGAATCTTAAAAACTAATGAAATAAGCACAAGAATAGATATAGGATTTCAAATATTTGTCATACATTAGTGTTTCATGAATAGGTTCATGAAATGATCTAAGATGAGGGAAATGATGGAAAGGTCTAGAGCAAGACACTAACCAGTCATAGTATCCACATGTGGGATTCAATCAAGAGATGTATAACACTAAACATGACCTGCATAATGAGATGAACTAGTAACTAGGTGAGATCATAATTTAATAAATGAGAAACCTCTACCACATATTCAAATCTAACATGTACACACTATAACATCATAATGAAATCTAAAATAATCTTGTATTCATCTCAAAAGGTTAAAAGATCCATTTTGGTAAAGTTTGGTCATGACCAAGAGAGGGGTAGATAAAATACATAGAGGATTCATTTTAGTAGAGCTTGGTCATGACCAAGAGATGGATTAGAGAAAATACATAGAGGATCCATTTTTTGGCTCAAAAGCCTCTATACATAGCATAAAGAAAGAAAGAGATAAGGGAACAATGTGTGGGATAATGAAGAAAATTTGTTGAGATCAAGAAGTGAGGTGGAAACACTTAAATGATTTCTATCTACATGCCTTGATTAACAAATAGATCTCCTATTATCACAATAATCCTTAATCTCTTCTCATTGGCCAAGAGATCCCACTACAAGACAAGGGATTTTTATGCATAGTACCAAAGTCTATTTGAATGGAAACAATGCCCTTAACTTCTTTTCAAACTACTAGCTTGCCACTTTGGGACCCTAAGTCCAATTGACATGTTCATGAAGATCAAATCCTCAAATCTTGATATTGATAGTGCCACATCATGAATGGAGGTTAGTATCCACTTTGTCAATGATGGGCCCCTTTGTATTTATCACATATTTGTTTTATTTCCATATTTAGATCATAATTTTATCTATAGATAGAAAACCAGTCTAAGGGCATTGGTTTTCTTATAGTTATCTATACTCTACTTGATGTCTGGTCCCATTTATCCACCAAATTGTTGACCTTTGATCCATATTAGGTCTACAAGACCTAATCTATCTCTATAAATCCCTAATGGAAATGATTGGTCCTTAATTTTCATCCTAGTTTAACTTGGTTGAGATTGAGCTTAGTTCCATGTATTTTCCACCTACTCAAGTCCAATCATTTCCTTTGTCTAAGTCAAATTTGTCTATCATCCTTAGTCTAAAAGGTCCCAATTCAATCCTTTTCATTGGTTTTTGAGAAATTGACTTGAGCTCCATTGAACTTAACCATTTCTCACACCATCATATCTCCTCTAACAGGTTAAACACGTGTCATTAGATCTTCTACCTTAGCTAGCACTCTATTGACACTTGTTACCTCCATGTTTGATCCTTGAATATACTCATCAGTATATCTACTCCCACACTTATGCTATGTGGTAGCCTCTAACCACCTTGAAATTTTAACCTACTTGCATATCATTGATAGTATATACTCAATCAAACACTAACCATTGATTTGTTGGGACCCATTGTTGAACTCTAATGACTACTTCATGATCTTAAATTTATTGATTATGCCATTCCTTTTATCGATCAACACCAACCCTCTTGATTAACCTTATGAGGTTATTATTTGTTTATTTAACTAACCCATTCCCTTATGAGTAGTAGTTAGATGAATTCTTTAATAAAATGCCATTTTAGAGTGAAATTTTCAAAATATTTGAACTAAAGAAGGCCTTCACATTATCAGATATGGTCATTTTTGGAGGGTCAAACTTTGTTATTAGTTCCTCTAGCAAGTTGAGGATCACATTCTTAGTTGTTTCTTTCAATAGAGCTACTTTAATCTACCTCATGAATTAGTTCATGGTTTTGAGTATCTGCTTATGGCCCATGTTAGACATGGGATTAATCATTTCAATGAAATATAAAACCCACTATGTGAAAGGCTCATTGATCACAATTAAAGTCAACTGCATGGCTAAATTCATTCATTTACCTATGAAAAATTGGTATTATTAGCACCTTTTCACCACTTGATGATAATCTAAGAACATAGTCAGCCAATAATATCTTGTGCACTAATTTTAGTTTTAGTTATGTTTTTAAAGAATTTGAACACCCAAAGGGGTGAAATACATACCTTATAGGATCTTAATGGATTGATTGTTTTTGACACATCATATAAGTTACACATCGAAGATCTTTTTGAAAATGACTCCCTAAACTAGTGTGTAACTAGCCCCTCAAAACTTATAGAATATTCTTTTGTGTGTGGGGAGGTCTTACAGATATTAATCAGTTTACATAAAGTAGGTCTTATCAGTGACCTAGTACCCATCAATTTCATATTGACTTACTAGAACCACTTCTGGTGTGTCTTGCTCATTTATTAGGGTGCATGTACATTGATCGAGATAATCACAAAGTCCTCTTCCTCATATTACTTTGGTTGGTCTAGCCTCAATGACATATTCTATGGTCTTGGTGATCTAATTGGCCCTCTCTTAAATGATCTCTCCCTCTATTATGTACTCTTTGATGTTGGAATGTGCCACATGTATCCTTATCTTGCTTGCCACCACTAGGTGTATAAATCTCTTGAGACCTTTGATGATGTAAAAAACTTGATTCTTAATGAAATCATACTTGGTCTCATACCCATGTAGGGTTATTGAATAAAATACATTAGGATGTCTATCCCTCCCTTCTTCTTTTTGAGTCAACATAGATGCCAAGATATGTTTTCTACCATAAACATACATGATGAAATCTTCTACTAATTTGGGATTGAATAGCTTAGGAGTGGTGGCTATTACTTTTTTAATATTTTGAAGTATACCCTTCCTTCAATGGTTTAATTGAAAGATTAGTCTTTCTTTAGCATTAATGTGATTGGTCTTACTAGCCCTACGAAGTCAGATATGAATTGACTGATGAAAGTTATCTTCTCTAAGAAAGATTTGACTCCTTTATTAATTTGTAAAGTCAAGTGCTTGATATACTTCACTCTATCTAGGTCAATAAATATGCCTTCCTTAGATACCATGTACCCTAACATCTTTCCTTGTAGGATGTTGAAGACACATTTTTAGGAGTTAAGGGATACTTCAAACTCTTGGCACTTTTGAAAAATATTCTCCAAATGATCAAATTGATATTAATTTTTCTTGGAGAATATTATCAAATCATCCAAATAGATGAAGATGATTTTGTTAATTAGGCCATTAAAGGCTATGTCCATGTCCCACTAGAAAGTGGCTCCTATGTTAGAAAGGCCAAATAGCATTTTAATATAGGTGAAGGTTCCCCACTTTATATTGAATGTGGTCTTGTGTTGATCTTACTCAATAACCCATACCTAGTTATATCCTAAGAACCCATCTAGTAAAGAGAACATTTTTTTCCACTACCATTTGGGGATCTATTCCATATAAAGAAGGGGGTAATGATCTACTAGATATGTTTATTCAAGTCCCTAAAGTTCATGTATAGCTTCATTTATCCATTCTTTTTCATTACTAGAACTAGGCTAGATACCCAAATCGAATGCTTGATTGGGTATATAATCATTGAGGCAATCAATTTATTCAGTTCTTGAGCCATGAGAGACTTGATCTTTAGGTTTAATGGCCTTTGCTTTTAGTGGACTAGTTTGTAACCTTTAATTAGGTATATGGTGTGCTAAATGACCTCATGGTCATACCATTTTAGGTTGTCATAGGTCCATGACATAACCCCTTCATATTTATTATTTAAGGATATCAATCTCTCCTCAGATTTTTGGGAAACATCTTTCCCCACTTTTAGTTTCCTTCCTTCTCCTACATCTAGCTCAGAGTATTCACTTTTATCTGTGATACAATTTCTTTTATCATTATAGGCATCATTAGAATCAAATATATTCTCTATGGTGATCATCCCCTTTGGAATTTTATTAGACTTTAGTTGCATGATCTAATCTCCATAAGCTTCTTTAATCTTTGGCTAAAACTACTTCATGAATTTTCATGACTACTAAAGAAACATAATAATTTGGGCATCATTCTCAAAAATGTACAAATTTTGATCATTGTCTAGGATGGTAGGTTAGATAATCACTCATACTACTTGTTCATTAGTGACAAAATCAGTTACCAAATCAAATTGGGAGCTGATTAATGCCATTATATCTACTTGAGCATTCATGGACCTAGGGATGATTTGTATATTGAATGTTTTAAATGATTTGATCAAATCCCATATCCTATGGTGGTAAGACCTCATGTAGACATTCTTTATAGCTATGAATCTTCTTACTTTCTTTATCACCAATTCTGAATCTTCAAAGATGTTTATCTATTTTCTACCTATGTGCTTGATGAGGCTAGGTCTTTGGACCAATGCTTTATACTCAGATCAATTATTTATATAGTCAAAATGGTAGGGAAAGGCCCTAAGGGTCTCTTTTCTAGATGGACATATCAATCAAATACCATTCCCAAAGCCATTTTTGCATTTTGCACCATCAAATTATAGAGTCCAAAATTTGGACTCATTTTTTGGTTTCTTGCTCTGATCTTCCATCTTCTTTATGACCTCAAGGATGGCTCTCTCTTCATCATATATAACATAAGTCCTAAGTTTGCTAGCATCAAAACTCACAAATAGATCATTCTCAATGAATTCATTGATGAGGACTTCCTCCTCCATGTTCCTATTATCTATCACTCTTTCTTCCTTAAGCATTCATATGTAATACATCTCTTTCTTGGAGAAAGAGGTGTGCATTAATTCAAATCATTAGCTATGTGCGTTAGATGTAGTAACTCTAATAACACCTTTAATTTTGAGCCATATTTAGTTCATAGAATCAAGTGAGACCAATCTAAAGACAAGTAACTACCTATCTCAGACATGAAATCTCTTGATAGACATAACCCAATGACTTGCAGAATGTTAATCACCATAACCTCTTGGAGAACTATGATGTTGGGATAAGAGTAAAATATTAGGGGAAGGGCCCTAATAATACTTATGATCTGAACTTTATCCCCATATAACTACATCACCCCTTTATTCAAAGGTTTTTATTGAAGTTGAAGTGCATCCAAAATTTTCTTAGGCATCACTATGGTATTGGCACTGAAATCAATCATAGAATTGTGTAAAACCTTGTTCCCTATAATAAGATTTAAATAGAATGGGGTAGATTTTATTTTACTTACCCCTAGTTTAGAGTTGATGAATGTGGATAGTGCATAGAGTTGCACATTATTTATCTCTTCCTTTCCCTTGGTTTGTGATATCTCTATAGTTGATATACCTTGTACAAGCTTCTCTTGGTCTTCCAATGCCTCTCATAGCATAGACTTCTACTCAAGGATAAACAAGACATCCCAAAGAATAACATGGGTTAGGGCCTTTTTCAATTGCTCTACCATATTAAATGACCCTTGAGATTTGATCTAAAGGTCCTTTATATTTTTTGTATTATTTCACTCCACTTTTGATATGCTATAGGTGGTGGTTAGGGTCCCAGACCTTTCGTGAAAGTTACTTTAGGCCTTGTAAAAGCTTCTTGGGTCTTGGTTGGTCTCTTTTTGGACCAAGTGTAGTAGTTTAAATAGACTTATGGGGATTTCAACATGGGTACCTCACTCACATATAATTCATATTCACCTTCTACCCAAGAGAAAACCACATACGCTGAGGCTATCTCCCCTATTGATCCAAAGACATTCCTTGGATCTAAGCCATTAGGAGGATATTTTCAACACTTGGGGATTGATATCCATAAGGAGATGAATTAGGTGCATTCCCTTGTATTAATTCATCAAAAATTAATTTGTTTTAGATTACCTCTAAAATTTTTTTGGGCTGTATACATGTCATTACATGGAAAGCACCAGGAATTTGAGTCATTTGCCAAGTTATTTTGGCTAGCAACTAATTCTCTATTTGAACTTATTAAGACTATTTGTAAAGGATTAGGAATTGAGATGATTTGATTTTTGGGCCATCTTTTATGACTCAGCACTTGATTATTTCACCTCTACCTTTCTTGATATTGATTATGATGATACAACACCTTCCCATTCTTATAATTCTAGTTAGGGGGCTTTGGGGCATAGATTATTGATGTTTGAGATTTATGATCTCATTTGAGAATTTCCACAAGATTATCTTCATGTCATTCATCTTTTTATATAGTGTGGATGAAGATTACATGCTTATCTAATTAGGTGAGTATACATACATGGAAGTATATGCTTACGTGGTGTTGATAAATTTTTATCATAGTGGCATTGATATTTATAGGAACATGGGCATTGATGATCATGGGGGAAGTTTCTTAGCATATATCAATTTATTCTCCACTCTAAATGATAAGTCATATTAATTTATTAGTTTCTATCCTCCAATGGAATAAATCATGATAGTTATGTCTAGTTGAAGGCTTTGAGGTAAAATATAGTGGATATACCCATGGGCGTTCAAGACACAATTGGGATCTTTTTCTAGGTTTTATCAAATCTAGTATTAAAATTAATAATAGCCTCTTACAATGATATATTAATAGTGATTAGCTACTATATGAGAGATGATCAATCTTCTTTCTCATTGAATCATACAAATAATATGTTTTCCAATTCATCTCAGGTGGTGATGGAGTTGGGCAACAAAGATCGATACCAATCAAGAGTTTGCTCTTTGAAAGTGGTGGCTAGTAACCTTTAGGTGATGTTATATTATGTGAGATAATTCATATTACAAAACATTGGTGACATCTTGGAGATGATATTTTATGCTTTTTAAATCCTCCTTTGTGAATTTAGGAAATGTTTTTAAGGCATTAGTAGGAATAAGATCCCATGTGATTTATGTTTACTTGTGGGATGAGTGGGCTATCACTGTTCCATGATACAAAGTTACTTGGTGGTCTTGGGATTTCCATTTTATATTTTTGTTGTGTCATGCTAGATCTTATGATCCTTTGGTGAGTTTTAGCTATCAGAGGTGGTAGTAACAAGCTTGGATTCTTCACTATTTGTGACCTTGTGACGGGCCTATGACACATAAACTCTATCTTCTAGTCAAGTAGACTAGTAGTTTCATCCTATTAGGTATGTCATAAAAGGGAACTATTGATGCCTAAAATCCTCACTCTTAGTAAACAACACCTTATGGGAAGATATACAGATGTGGGACCAAATTTAAGGTCTATGAAGTAACCTTCAAGATTTTAGAATTTGACTCTTTAAATTAATTAGAGGTGAAAAGGGGTAGGGAGAAAAATGAAAATAAAAATAAAATAAATATATCTAAGATAATGCACCAAAATTTTAATGTATCCATATAACATTTCATAAAATAGTTTGAACCTTTGAAACACTACAAATAATTTAAAAGAGCATATGCATGATTTAATGCTTGTAATATAAACAAAATTGAACACTACATAAGCAGAGAATAGAAATGATAGATGCTAATAGATCTCATTCAATTTGACACAAAACACCACATCCTCTTCATTTTTAGGTAGAGAAAAAATACAAAAGGCCCAAAGGCATAGTATAAAATATTCAATCATTCCCATGAGGGGAACCTACTAATGTCAAGAAATTGAAAATGATAAGTGTTACTACTTATATTCATAAACTAAAATTATTACAAAATGTTTCTCTCTAATAACACTTGAAAATATAAAACTATTCATAACTCCCCACTCCTTACAAATGAAAAGAGCCCTAAATATATAGGCACAATAGCCTCATGAGGAAATGACAACTAGAACCTTCTACTTGCACTCATGATGAGGTTGTTGTAACCAAATGGGAAGCTTCAGTTCATAAGCGCCTTTGGTCTTAAAAATCCTAGATATGGCACAATTATTAATGCCTCATGATCCCCATGAGGTTTAGAAGATGCTACATGGTGATGTATGTCTCCCTTCAAAATAACCTCTTAAAATCTTGTTAGGAACAAGGCCCACCTCTCTTAGCCAATGGAACTGATTGAAGTTATGATAGATAAAACTTTCCTCTCAAGGAGTTCTAGGATTATGCATGTCTCCTTAGAAACCTTTTTATAAATTTTTAACTGGCAGCATGTAGAACCACCATGTGACAAGATAACACTTCTCCTAGGGAAGGTGAGAGTTCCCTTGCAAAGAATGAGTTAAGGGGTACCACATGTAAATTTTGCTTCCTTTTCATTATAATTACATGATGGGTCTTACCCATTATTTCATCTACTAATGGTGATACTTGAAGTTGTGATAAGGAAAACTTTGCCTTGGATAAGCATTTTGATGCCACTTATAAGGTTGATGTTATTCAAGGGTGAGATAGGAACCCCTTTCATGAATAATTAGCACTATGGTGCCATATGGTAGTAGTATAAATATCCAATACTTATCCAAAAAATAAAATAATGGAACTTAGGAAAGAGGAGGCCAATGCACCATCTGCCAAACTCACCAAGCACATCCATGACAAAATTTTAACTACCCCAAAACTTCAAAATGTGGATTATAATCCACACTTCTCTTAGAATAATTGATCTAAAATGTAATATCTAAACTTTTTCCTCAAAAGGGTGACCTTGGAAACCTCCACCACATACTTTATAGCCTAGTTGACAATGGAACAAGGCCTTAGGAATGGATTAAATGTATCTTTGTTGGGGATACATATGCTTGGATGGTAGTTTAGCATTTCCCATGCTATTTACCCCCTCAGCGAAATTGTAAAATCATTTATTCTTTTATCATTTCCCATCATTTAAATAAATATTATTTATTGTGTGTGCTTGAAAAATGAATAGATTAATCACACAAACCCACACATCAATGGTCTGAAGGAAAAATTATAGCTTAGTATGTCATGTGTTGGAGGATAATTTTCTTCCTTCATGTTTTGGATTTACTTTGGAGAATATCTTACAAATAATGTTTTTGTTTGAATGCGAACCAAATATTTTTTTTATTTTTGAGGTACTGAGGAGCATCTCACAATAAGAGTCACCATTTTTTGCTACTCACACAACATGCCCCATTTATAGCTAAAAATGAGGACCCTCTTTTCTTATCTTACCTTTATCCCTTAAGATTTTTTGTATTTTTTCTATTTGATCCTTATTCAATTGGCCATTTTCTACATGATAAGTTTCAAGTGACCATGTTTTATTCATTTGTAATGTTTTTTTACACATCATAATAATCAGTCCAAGTTTTGTATCTATAATTGTAAAGATTAGTTGCCTAAATATGTCTTAGACTTAAGAGTTTAAACCATGTAAAATCACATTTAATTTCTTAAAAATACCCTTTTGGGGAAAAACTAACAAATATTTATGCAAATTATCTGATTTCATGATGGTCTTTTATAATCTTTCTCTTAGCAATCTAACCCATTTCTACTTTAGTTCAATATGAATTGGCTAAGTGTTTATGGTTATTTCAATTTTTACTTAGTCTCTTTTAGATGAATGGACTATATCTTTATA
Source organism: Torreya grandis (assembly GCA_037957365.1). Lineage (NCBI taxonomy): Eukaryota > Viridiplantae > Streptophyta > Pinopsida > Cupressales > Taxaceae > Torreya > Torreya grandis. The sequence goes on from JARHVA010007772.1 coordinate 125,769, forward strand.
AGATTATTATAAAAAGGGATACTTTATTCTACTAAATTATCCCCTTTTTGATGAATATATACTTTAATCTACTCTAAATTGACAAACTCTTTGTTTATGTTCAAATTGTGCCTTAGTCAATTTCATAAAATCTCCAGAATATGCTTTGAATCTATCTTTGAGTTCTTCATAAATGCCTTTCCTTTGGTAAATTTTTGTAGGCTTTTATTTTAAAATTATCTAACCATTTATATTTTGAATACTTAGCCATTTATTTTAGAATTCCTTAGCCATTTTCATTTAGAATTTCATAACCATTAGCTTTTAGATTTAAAAGTGTTGACTATGTCTCCTCACTTTGTTGCCTATAGGTGCCTAAGTTGATCCCTGACCCCATATGGTCATCTCTCATAGCTCTTGGTGGCCTTTGACTCATTCAAAAAGGCTTTCAAAACTTAATCAATTTTATAAATTTTTTCCAGATCTACATGGTATCTTTACACCACTCTATAGGACTTAAAAACTTTCGAGTTCACCCAAAAACATTTAACTCTATAGATCACCAAGATGATACCACATGGCATGATCCTAACAACTTATACCCTAGTTGATTATATATAAATGATTATCCTTTGAGAAGGAAAATTAGTGGGATTTTGTCATGTGTCATGATCCTAATGACATGTCACCCCTAGTAGTCCATAAATTATTAGAACACATCATTCCTTGAGTGAATGGGTGATACCACATGGTGAAATCCTGCTCCACAATATCTAAAGGAATAATCTACACATATATAACACTAGTTAAATAATCAAGGAATTTAGGGAAACTATGATCCATGAATATCCTCTAGGTAGTTTAATTCACTCCTCATTCATTCATTTATGTAGAGCTCATGCCACTACCCCATTCATGTGCATTCCATTGATAAGATTTTGTTAAAAATCCTCTACCTAAGTTCTACACTTTATTATATACCTTTTGACATTAGTCACACAATATTGTAGGGTATGAACCTCATATACACATAATCATAGACAAGTACCCACTCCTTGGGTTCTAACATATCTCAACCACCTATCAAACTACTTCAACTTCATGGCTTAACAACTGTCACAAAATTAGCCATTAACATTCAAATCTTATACTTTTCCTTTTTGACAAAAATAAAGGGGTTACTACGAATGATTGTAAATTTAATCATTTTGACCATTTATACAAAGGGAAGCTAAGATACTACACCTACCATGGAGGCCAATTCAAAAACAATAATTATTATTGCTCTTGTATTTTGCATGTTATAAAGGTGTGACATGTGTATTCTTTAGAAATAATAATGAAGGATGAATTAAACACATTAACATATTGTAATTTAATGTTTGGTATAAAATAATAACATAGATATCGTGTTTGCATGAATCTACTCTAAATGCATGATCTATAGCCATTGTATCCTCTCTCCTATTATTTGTCAATGAATATAAGTGGCATTATCTACAAGTAAGAATTAATTCTACATTCTCTTTGCATAGACATAACTCAGTTGTCCCCACACATATCTATCCTAGGCCCCATGGTGTGGATCAAATGATATTAGAGTAGAGATTTATTCAATTTTATATGTCTATAACCACAAGTGTGTAACAAGAGAGAGAAGGTTTATTAGTCAATTATGTTTTAGAGACTCCATCAAAATTCCATAGCAAAAACAAGATGGTTGTCACCCAAAATCAACTTGAGGTATCCCCAAAAGTCTATAATATCATTTCCAATTCTCTAGAGGCATAGTACATTGAACATTTTGGTTAATTCCATGTGTTAATGATTCAACTCAAACCAATATCCTCCTCTTCATCTCAATAGTATGCTCCAAAATTGTTTCAAAAAAAACCACTTTAACGTACAAGTAAAGCTTCACATAGATTTATTGAAAGGTAAAATTGATGCAAAAACATTATATATCTATATTCAATAACTCAATTTATACTTTTCTATCAACTCCTTCATTGATTATGAGAAGATTTCTTTTGCAGTACTGAAGATGCCAATTCTAATTGTTCACTAGTGGGATAGCTTTAGTGATTAACTTGCATAAAAGTCCATTTTGATAGTCTTGGAAAAAATTTATTAATGCATTGAAGGAGGAATAATACCCTATCTAACACTTTAAATATGAATACATCAAGTTCCAATAATTGTGTTAGGGTAAGGATCAATCCATAGAAGATTACACTAACATATTTCATGACTTTTCCACACACCTCCAAGAGAACTTGAGTAATAAACATAGGGAATTAAAGTAAACAAGTGGAATATCACCTTATCTCCATGAAAATATGGATTTATTGACATCTAACACATTGGGATAAGTGTATCACAATTCCATTGAGCTCAAAGTGAAGGTGAAGATGAATTAACATGCCACCTCTTCATCCAACATAGTGTGCAAGTCCCTACCAATGCATAACTCCACATTTCAACCTTTTTCATAGAAGCACAATACCTAAGATAAATTATAACAACTTAATAATAGTACACAATACTCAAAAATTCTAGTGCCTTATACTTTAGATAAAGGTAAGAAGAATTCTAGTAAAAAGTGGTGCCATCATCATCACTCATCCACTCACAATGACTCTAAAATATGTGTGTAGTAATTCCTACTCACAAAATATACATCAAGAACCAAATCAATAGACAAAACTAATCTATATGCCTCTTTTATAAATACTAGTGCCACTATGATTAACATATATGAGGAGAAAACATGTCTTCCAAACTCAATTTTGGGTGAAGGGCCAACCTCTCCATGTCATCATCAATAGTGGTAGCTATAAGATAATCATTGGGAGATATACCACATAGTGATTTGGCCTTACCTCAATTATGCACCCTAAGCTTTATTCTCTTAGGTGGATACAATAAGGGAAGTATATAATAGTCCAAAAATAATGCAATTTTTAGTATAAATTCGTGACTATGGAGGATAACTTCACTTGTGACATTGTACCTTTAGAGGTCTATAAATTTGTTTTGAGAAGATCGAATATAAAGCTACATATCAAGTCAAGTCAATATAGTTGGTTATCTACATGCAAGATTACTTATATAGACTATTTTGAGTTATAACCTTGTACCAAAGTCACCTCCATCTCTACCAAATAATGTCACAAACTTGTATCGCATGTCTAGAAGTTCATATTAATCATGATTCAACCTAATAATCTTATGCATTATAAAGTGACAATGTGCACCTTGGTAGTGCATATTATACATATGTCATCATATTATCAATAGATTGACAAGTTAGTGGATCAAAAAATATAAGTCTTCATAGAGCCTAAAGACCTTCCAACACACTACATAGTAATATGCTATGTTAATTTGGTCCTTAGATCCTTTATTCTAAATAACTATTATATCAATTATCAGTTTGGGAAATGATGAAGTCTAGTGCCAAATACATGAGATCTTCAATCAGGTAATAATTAAACCAAACTTTTCACCTTGTGTATGTTTGATAATATTTGTACCCAAGAAGGATGGGTCTTGGCAACTGTGCATAAACTATCACACACTCAAAAAAAATTGTAGTGAAGAGTTGGCACCCATTAATACACATTGACAACCTTCTATTTTAGCTCTAAGATGCATAATAATTCACCAATATCAATCTTAAGTTAGGTTATGTTCATGTTCTAATTCATCCTAAATTTTTGTGGAAGATAGCCTTCAAGAAATGGGAAGGATTGTATGAATTGTTGGTTATGGCTTTCAACCTCACCAATGCACTAGCCACAATCATGCACTTGATGGGTGATCTACTTAGGCCCTTCATAAAATTCTTTGTCATTTTATACTTTGATGACATCCTCATCTTTATCAAGACTTTTGAGGAGCATATGGAGCACATCTCACATGTCCTAAACATTTTATGCTATCACAAGTTACAAGTAAACTTAGTGAAGTGTACCTTCAATAAAATACATATCTAATACCTAAGCTATATCATTAACCATATACACATCAAATTAGATCTAGATAAAATAAAAATGATCCAAGTTTGGTCTATTCCATGCAACCTCATATAATTAAGGAGTTTTCTTCGACTTGCTAACTTATACTAAAAATTTGTCCTTGGTTTATCACACATCTTTTGGGCTCATAACCAGAAAACATGTTCAAGATTTAAGTTTGATTATACTCACACACAATAATACAATTTTGAGATGCTCAATCAATGCCTCTTTATAAATTCCCAACATTTTACATACCTTTAAAATTCACTCTAATGTATATTAATATGCACTCGATGAAGTACTCATGCAACATGGACATCTAGTCGCATATCACTCAAATGTGTTTAGTGACATGGTGAAAAGGTATTCCACCTATGATAAATAAATTTATTCTATTTTGAAATCAATCAATAAATGGTGATACTACATTCTTTATAATAAGACATTTGTTCATTCAAACCATAAATGACTTTAGTTTCTATAGTCATAAAATAAGCTAAAAAATGTGCACCACATGAAATGGATGAGTTACCTATAGTAGCTATATATTATGATAAAACACAAGAAAGGGAAGGATAAAAATGCTAAATATTGCCTTATTTCATTGCTATTTCACATGTTCATCATGGAGTTAGATACATGTAACCATAACTTCATTGACTGGGTACCCCTCTACTCAGCTAATCAAGGATTCATAATAAATTACACCATCCTTGCACAAGGTAATAAAGTGTTAGATTTATAGTTATCTAAATAAACTATCTAAAATATGGGATATTTTTTCATTCCCTCTAGTTAACCTCACCAATAACTCATTTGGGAGGCACACTACATCAATACCTTAGGACACTTTGGTGTGAAAAATGATCTATCTAAATTACAATCACACTTTTATTGGATACACATGTACACAAGATGTGGAGTTCCACATTGAGTCTTGTATACATTATTGGCCAAGCCCATGAACATAAATATAATAAATTACACACATTTATCATTTCTATCTAGACCATGGGAATATCTCATCATGGATTTCATAACTAGGCTACCTATGACAAGATGACAAGATGACATTATGTTCATTGTAGTGAATTAGTTATCCATGATGGCTGTCATGGTCACATGCAATAAATACATTGACATAACTATCACTATGTAGGCATTCTTCAACCATGTTTGTGTTCATTTTGGGATACCAACATCCATCATTTTTGACTTTGATCCACACTTTATGAGTCATTTTTGGCAAGCATTATGGGATTTTATAAGTACACAATTGGATCATTCAATGTTCTTTCATCCTTAGATAAATGGAAAACATATGTAGTCAATCTCAAACTTATTAATATTCTATGAATGTACAACCATGTACATTTTTTCACCTACAATGATAATATCTGTTACACTCAACACATGTATAATAGGGCCTTCATAACTATATGGTCTCAATCTGTTCCAGGCATGTCTTGGATTTCAACCTTCATCACCCATATAAATATCATACCATGCATCATCAAGAATTGAGTCACATAAATTATAATGGGAAGTGGATAAAGTTGAGAATTTTATATGCCACATCTAGTTTGTTCACCATTACATTCAATATATTCTCTCTCACAATCAATTTATGTACAAGTAAATCCATGATGCACATCACAAACCACATGCATGTTTATTTGGAAATAAAGTTTGGTTATAAATTTACAAGTATCACTTAAAAGTTACACACTAGAAGATCAAGCCTCTGCACTATGGTCCTTCTACCATTCTATCCACAACTAGTGAGAATGCCTTTATTCTTGATCTACCTCATTATTTTGGCATGCACCTAGTCTTCAACATAAATTATATTAGTCCTTATAGTCCATATCTTTTTAAGAAAATAGTGACACAACATCATTATGATTTGGGTCTCAAAAAATTGAATCCCATAGAGAAGGAGTGGTTCATTTAAGTGATAGACACAATACCCACCATAACACACATCAAATTTTTAGATTGGTTAAGGTTGGGAAATACGCTGATCAATCTAAGTGGTCCACCTTACCATAGCTTTAGGTGTAGTTCCCACAACTATTTATCAATGCAATGGATACCATTTTTATTTAATAAATGACTAATTATCTATGTGTAACCTCTAAACAATTGAAAACACTCTTAATTCATTGCTCTATGTAGATATCACACCACTCCCCCATTCATGTGCATTCCATTACCAGAAACTAGATAAAAATCCTATGCCTAAGTCCCATAATTTATCATAGAGTTTCTAACACTAATCTCATGAGATTATAGAGTGCACACCACATAGACACTTGGTCATAAAACTACACACATTCCTTAGGTTCCACCTCATCTCAACCACCTATCAATCTACTCTTACTATGTAGCTTGACAACCGGCATGGAATTATCTATTAGAATTTAAATCTCACGCCTTTAATTTTTACCACCAATAAAGGGGGGTTATTTTGAGTAATTATAACATTAATCATTATGATTGTTTCCGCCAAGGGAATCTCAGCTACCATGCCTTCTATGGAGGTTGATTAAAAAATAATAGTTATTATTGCTTTTGTATTCTACATGTTATATTTGTGTAAGCCATGTATTATTTAAGAATAATAACAAAGGATGAATTATAAACCTTAACATATTTTAATTGAATGTATGGCATTTAATCATAACATAGATAGCTTACCTACATGAATCTACTTTATATACATGCTCTATAGCCATTATATCCTCTCTCCTATTCTTTGTTAATGAATATAAGTTGCATTCCTTGAAAGTAAAAATTACACTCAATTTTGAATTTATTTTTATTTTTCTATCTAAATACTTCATTATTAATTCCTCTACATATCCATAACTTGACCTTCCACAAAACATTTGGATCATGGGCCCCATGGTATAGATCAAACCATATGGCATTACCTTGCAAATAAAAGATACACTAGTGGTGATGTTAGTAACACACTAGTTTGAATTTGACAGCCAATTTGGCTATCAAAACCTGAAAATGGAATATTTATCCAATATAACCTACAATTCAACTTATATAGATATATTAATGTCAAGATTGATCATGAAAATACAATTTCAAATTCATACTAGGTGATGAAATTAAATTTGGGCATAGTGTGCACATTTGGGAGAATAAAAAAAGGCACTAAGGATGAATCCACCATGAGGAAGATCATTCTATAGTAAAAGGACAATATGGGTGAATTTTTAATGGTGTTCCCAAGGTATTTTTAACCACTTGTAACTACACTTGACTTAAAAAATTTACTCCCATGCTCTTAGTATCATGGTTCTAGTATAATTTCTCAACTACATTTAAAATCCACATTGAACTATTAAATACTTATATAGATGGCATGAATTACCTCCCTTTTAAATTTTAAATTTTTAACCTCTCTCTCTCTCACACACTCCTATTTATAGGTCTTGTAAATCCTTTCTCCATGCTGGCTCTTTTTGAATTGTAAAAGAGGAAGAGAACCAGACACTTTCTATTTTTGATTCTTTACATTTTTTATATTAGTTTTGATTCTCTATATTTTTTTTTGAATTATGCTATTGTTAAGGTGAATTTTGTAGCTGTATGATTGTATAGACTCTAAATTATTTTATTCAAAAAGGAAAACATTGACATTTGAATATTATTGGGATTGTGTTTGAACATTTTCATGCATATGTTCTATGGTGGTTGTGCCCTTTCTATCTCATAGTCATTCTTACCAAAACTAATGAACCATATTTAGTTGGAGTTATGATAGTTTTTTATCAACCAAATATTGGTTTAATGGGCATCATTCAATCAAACATCTGACCTTGATCTTCATGGTAGAAGGATATATTTATCTTTACCCTTGATCTTTTGTATTTTCTTTTTAAAGTGTATTAGCATATGGATTGGGTATCTAAAAAAGAAATCTATTATTAAATGTTTATCATGATTTCTATTTCATGTCATGATTATCACCATTATAACATTATTTTATCTATGAATGTGGTTAATCAATAAATAAACAAGTTGTTCTTTTTATATGCAAGTCTAATAAATCCTAATTTATATCTAAGGTTAAACTCTACAAGTATTATTAATAAAGTACGTATCCTCCTATTGAATGTCTTAATCAAAGAAATTTAAACCTCAATTTGTAAAATAGGCCCCTTAAAAGGAATATTTGACATCAACCAACTTAGTGAAGACCAACATACTAAGAACTAGTACATTTAGACCTTGGGGAAACATTTTACTCATGAGATATTCTTCCTTTTAGGAGAGGTAGAGATAAAAAACATTAAATATTATTGTTTGTGTAAAAATACCAAACAACACATAATAAGGAGTAGATTATGAATTAACATTTTATCCTATAATAAAAATGGTAATGTTTAGAATGATTATTGCTATTGTTGATATGTTTAGTTAGTAGGTATATCATATGGATGTCAAGAGTGTTTCTCTACATGGATAATTAGAGGAAGAGGTGTATATGGTAAAACCATATGGATTCCATGTTCCTGAAAAAGAACATCTAACTTGTAGGTTAGTGAAGTCCTTGTATAGAATTAAATAGTCTCCTCAATCATGGTATTTAAGAATTAAAAAATATCTTAGAGTTTGGTTTTAAAATAAGTGTTTTATAATCTACTCTCTATGATAAATTGTTTGTTGATGACATAATGATTCTCTTTGTAAATTCTAAAGATATTTCCATCACCATAATTAGTGTTGTTTTGATTCAACAGTTGAAATTTAATATTTATTTTGTTTGAAATGATTAATCTAGGCTTAATTTAATATTTTGTAGGTGTAGAATTTTGACAATTCTAAAATTCTGGATATACCATTTTTGTATCTCAAACAAAATAAGGCAATTTTTTGTTATAAAAATTTAGAATGCATGATTTTAATCTATAAACTACACCTATATAATTTAGGATAAAAATATCAACTAACACAGATTCACCATAGGTCAATGAAATAATGTATCTACAATTAGTAGGTAGTGTGGATTATTTTACCACTACTAGATTAGATTTGCATTTTATAGTTAGTTATCTTTCTCACTTCATGGTTAAACCACATGAATAACATTGGAAATCTACAAAATATATTTTTAGATATGTCAAAGGAACTCTTGACATTGGCATTTTATGTAAGAAATCTATTGATTTTGAGCTAAAAATGGTATACTTATTTACATTGGGTAGGATCAATTTATTCAAGAAGGTATACAATAGGTTATGTTTTCACTCTTAGTTCAAGAATATTTTATGGTAGAGTAAGCTTCAGAATACAATTGTCTTATTTTCTACTGAAGATGAGTATTAAATAATTATTATTGTAGGTAATGAATCAATTTAAATTTAATCAATTCTTCAGGATCTTCAACTTGAGTCATCTACAACCACACCTATCTTTTATGACAAAGAGAGAGTTCTACAGCTGGTGAAGCATCCAAATTCTCATACTGTAACAAATTACATTAAATTTCATCCCAACTACATTCGACAATTGGTTAATAATATTTATTCACTATTATCCTAATTCTAAGTAATCTACTGATATAATGAATAAACCATTGAGTAAAGTTAAATTTGTAAAATTTAGAATTATGCTTGGAGTTATTTTTGATTCATTAATTAAGGGAGGGTATTATAGTAATTTATTAAACATTTTAATAATGTAACATTTTCTTACATAGTTTATTCTATTCTTCTTATTGGGTGTATTTTCTATTGTTTGTAGATATAATTGAATCTTATTTAACATTTAATTTTTAATTTTTTTAATCCAAAATTATTATAATATATCTTGTGTAATAGTCATATATATTTCTCCTTTCATGCAATATGACGTGGGTTGAGTGAGTCTTTATGCTTCTATGTGAATTACTCTATAGAACATAGTTTCTAAAAATAAGAAACAATAATAACAAAAAAAGAGAATATAAAATTCAAAATATTGTGTATAGATATTAATAAATTTCAACTTGATAATGAAAATAAATGCTTCATTATCAAATTTTTATCCCAAGTGATAAGAAATTTATAAGTGGTGACAATAAAATTTCTTTAGTGTCAAATTTGTTATCCCCTAAATTTTTGAAAGCTAAAATTATCTAAGTTATGAATAAAATGCAAATTTTGATGTAAAAAATTAAAGGTTAAACTTAGGAAAATAGGGTTAATAAATGAAAAATCATGTCTTTAAAACAAGTTTCAATTTCAAAGAAACAAAAAGTGTGAGATGTAGTTTTCCACTCCATGTAGCTAGGAGTTCAATCTTTCTTAACCTCTAGGACACATAAGATATGAGAATAATATTCTCATGGACATACCCTCATGTGCCTTACATTATCATGGATGTAATTTTCATCCCCATATACACAACAAACCCAAGGTCACATATGTATTTAAATGCAAACATGATCGTCATCATGTCTATCATGCCTATGATGAGAAATAAAATGAATTCATGGCCACATGATGTGTGTGCATATGCAACATGGATATTTAGTTGAAGTACACCATAAAACCACAGCAAAGCCTATAAAATACACATCAATTTCATTCTTTCCTAAAAATCTATCTAGGTACAATGAAAAACTAAATTCTATTTTCTCTCATGAATATGTTTTCTTACCAAAATATTGTCAAAATATCTAACTTATTGAGTAATTCATAGTGGTATAATTTTTAGTGGGCATAATACATTTTTTTCTCAGTTTTTGTCTAGAAAAATAAATTTGTCTAGGGCATTGTCAATTTATGGGTTCTCACTATTTTGGTCTAACATGTTTTCCAATTATCCGAAAGACATTTCATGACCACCACACTTTTCCTATTTCAACTGCACCAACACTTTTTTCTCCCTAATCATCCTAATTTTCAAATATTTGTTTTAGCATTTCAATAATAAAAATAAATATAAGTACATGTGATTTGAACCCTTATTGTTTTTGTATATAAGAATTTCCAAAATAAGTGATTCTCAAATCAACCATGTGGATCTTTAATAATTTCACAAAAGACTTAACTTAGATAACCAAGCACCATGACTATTTCCTTTCAAAAAGTGGTTTGACTAAAGAAACTAGCTTTATTATCTCAGTTCAATGCTCAGAATTGGTGTTATACTATGCCTAACAATATGATCTAAAGACAAAGGAGATAACTCCATGTGGTGGAGACATGATGTCCAAAATAGATGAGACATCAATGGGCATGACATTAATAATCCTAGTATATGACACTTATGCCATAATAATGGATATAAGGAAAAGATATTGGGTTAAGAATCTTGATAATAATTTAACCACCATCAATAATTCATGGTTGAAACATAAAAGAAGTCGACCCTCTAAGTTTTCAAGGAACCTATTAAGCTTTGAATTTAAAGAATAGATATCAAACATGATAAATATTCTCAATTGTGTATTAGGAAATGAAAGTATAATGGATTTATACCCATGGATGTCTATGGTGATGAACATCATATACAATGGGAAATAATACATAGAATAGGGATAAATGATCAGTAAGGACCTAGACTAATAGTTTATCAATGCGCATGCTAAAAAAAATTCATGACCTCCTACTTAGTCTACTCTTTTGATTCTCAAATAGTGTACATAGGTCTCACTTAAAAATCCAATGTAGATCCATCTATGAAAGTATATGAGTTATATTATTTGTTAGCTCTAGATTAGAGAAAGAAATTTTTTAGAAGAGTAATTTACGCCTTCACTATGAGAATAGTATAGGCCCTAGATGAATATTAAAGAGGAAGAATTTTTATTAAAACAATCAACCCAATTTACCAATATTGGATCTAATTCATCAAGTTATATAAATTTACATATAATAGAGTTGGATAATTTGAAGGATATCCTATACAGTTACCTAGGTTATCCAACTACAAGATCATCCTGATTTAACTATGAAAATAGTTGGGCATATTGAAGAAATGTTATAGGGACAAGCATGTTTTGGGTATTATATTCCATATCTCTTTGAGTAATTTTACATGTAAGAATTATATGAATGCTTTGGATATAAAATCCTCAATTTCAAAATTAAATTTTGATTCATATGATAGTTATAAGTATTTTCATAGTAATAAATTTTTAATAAAACACCTTAGCATTGGCGCTTCCTATGAATATGTGTCACATTTGGATGATTATTGGGTTAATTATGTAGATTATTTCAATTTAATAAGGTGTTACTTGAGAAGACTAATTTTATAATTTATTAGATCCTTCATAGATATAGATGTTACACATAACATGATTGATGATCAAAGTGACCTCATTAATTCCATATATGTTTAAAGAGTTATGGGTGCACTATTGTCTACTATTAATTGGTCTGTCAAAGATATATTAAATGCATGAGTGTAAACAAAACATGTGTTTGACTAGACCATGGAATGCTCTAGAAACAAAATTTTAGAATTCACTAGAACATGGAGTTCTATGAGATCTAGGTATTCAAAAACTCCAAATCATTCACATATTGCTACTACCATGACTCATGGAAAATGTAGTGCTAGTGTTACTATTCATTCATCCTCCTCTATAAGTCCAGATGATGTAGATGATGAAAATTCTAAGAAGCCAATGAAACCTAGCAAGACTTGTGAATAAATTCAAGTGGTTGGGATGAAGATAAAAGAAAAAATTATATCATTGTAAAATCCTCTTATCCCATTGGATATCCACACCTCTTGATTCTATAAACCACTCAATAATATATTGTCTCTACTCAAAGAATAATTAAATAGGTGGTTTTTGGTGATGTTGAAGTGTCTATTATTAAATTTCCTTCACCCATGGTTTCTATATATACTCCAACTCCTCTATAATCTTCACCTCTTAAGAAACCTATTTTAGACACTTCATTTTAATCACCTTACATGTCAAAATTGCAAAATAGAATAACTTCCTAAATTTTCACACAAATTAATCAAAAATCATCTATTCAGTCAAAATTATTTTATTCGGTCCAAAAAATCTATGTACTAGACCTCCCTCAAAACAGTGATGGCAGCAACCAAAGATGCAAAGGGTGGACCATCGACTGGCCCCAGGATGGACGAACCGTCACCTGGGGAGTGAGCTTCTAGACCAGAGCAGTTTGTGAACAGTGATCGCTCCAAGTTGAGCAAAGTCAATAGATGCCTTTTACAAAGCTAGGCCTGGCCTGTGCTGGTCATATCCCCTAATTCTGTGTAGGAGGATGTGGAGTACCTTTCTACACACACCCTAATATGTAAATTCTTAGGGATTCACATTTCTCTGACTACCTTGGAAGCCTAGATCAGGCACTCTTGGCATATAGAAGGGGACTTCAACATCATGCTAGTTGGTAACAGTTACTTTTTGGTTAATTTTTCTTTTGTTTCGGATTAGAATCAAATTTTTTAAGGCGGCCCATACTTTTATGAGCACGTGGGTCTCTTTCTCAAACCCTGGCATTCGGGGTTCAATTCGGCAGATGAGCTCCCAGTGTGTGTACCAGTCTGGGTCTATCTACCAAGACTTCCCTTGGAATTCTGGCAAGAGGACATCCTCAGGCAGATTGTTGCTACGCTGGGAACCCTGGCAGCTATTACTCATCAATCACTGGAAAAAAAGGTAATTTCATATGCTCGTATTTGTGTTGACATTGATTTGAATAATCCGTTATCAGACTCCATGGAAATATGTATGGGTTCCTTGTCCTGGATACAACAGATAGATTATGAATCTATCTTGTTTCACTACCGTATCTGTCATATATATGGCCACTTGCATCGCCAATGCCCAAGGGCTACCAATGCCAATGACAATGTGACTGGTCTTAATTCCTCAGTGCCAAATCCCGATGCTACAGGCAAAGGAAATGGGTGCTTGGTGTTTACTGGTAATACAAAAACCCAGCCAGATAGGGGAGATAAAGGGAAAAACCCCATGGTCTCTACAGGTATGGTGCAAGGAGTAGTTGAACACAAGGTTGTGGAGTTGGATGGTTTCATAACAATCAAGAGGTAGGGAAAAGGAAGAAACTAGAAATGTAAGAACGCTGACCGTCAGGCTGACCTGGGCTTCAACAGATTTGAAGCACTCGACTGTATGGCCATTAAGGATGGCATCCCATTAGAGCTACAGGGGAAATGAGTGCAGTAGAAAAACTCTTCATAGGACCTAATGAGGTACAGGACATGTGTATCCAACCATCCTTGAGGAACTCTTTGAGGGAGGAGGAGGAAGCACAGGAGGCTCCTCAAGACGGGTCAGACAAAGAAACTAGGTGGGCTGATTTGCTTAAGGAAAATGAGACCAGCAGGAAAGAAAAAGGGCCAGCATCAGTACTTGGTCTGGTGAAATGACCATTCAAGAAAGGCACTTCTTCTAATCCCTCCAAAGCTGGGAGAAGAAAGGATCAAGAAAGGCTCAAACTTGTAGGTGATTTACTGGTGGAATCAGGGGTTGTCAAAACCTTAGATGAGCACTTCCCCCAATCCACTCAATGATTGTCTTATCCTAGAATGTGAGGGGTTTAAATAGCTTTCCCAGACAAAAAGCTATTTGTAGTTTAGTGCTGGAACACTCTTCGGATATTCTTTGTATCTAGGAGACCAAATTGTCTGTTGACTCTTTATTCGCCTGTATGCCATTCTTATGGCCTGCTGGCCATTGTCAGGGTATAAGAGCTATGGGGAGTTCTGGGGGGATAGCTATGTGCTGGGATCCAAGGAAAGTTACACCAATCCATTAGATTTCTTGTTTGTCCACCATCTCTATGGTTACCTCTTCCCTTGATAATGGAGAGATCATTTTGGTTACCACTGTTTATGCGCCTCTAGATATTGAAGGACAAATTCAGCTTTGGGTGCATATTTGCTTTGTTCAAAGCTGTTATCCATACCTCCCATGGATTGTAGCTGGGTATTTTAATGTGGTACTGTGTCTGGAGGAAAAAAGAGGGGGGTTGAACTGGCTTGGACCATCTACGGAGTGTCTTCATCATAATGTGGAGCTGCTGCATCTTTTGGATGTCAAACCTTCAAATGGGCTATTCACGTGGAGTAATAGAAAAGTAGGTAATGCTGCCATTTCTGAATGGCTGGATAGATTCTTTGTTTCTTAATTTTGGCAATCTAGCATTATCTCTCTTATCTCTAAAATTTTGGATTGGAGAGGCTCTGATCATTGGCCTATCAAGCTATCCACCAGTTCTATTGTGGGACCCAAAAAGCCTCCCTTTAAATTCCAACTGATGTGGTTGCGAGATCCTTCTCTCCATGATCTCATTGGACAATGGTGGAGATAGGGAAGTCTTGCCTATGGTACAGCCATGTATTTAGTCCTTAAAAAGTTGCAGTTTGTAAAAAGGAAGTTGCAAATCTAGAATCATAACTATTTTGGTAATCTTCACAACATGAAAAGACAGGCTCAAGATTGGCTTGACAGGATAACTAGACAAATAAGAGATGGTGGATTCTTGATTGAGCTCAGAGAGGAGGAATCTCAGGCTGTTAAAATCTTGGAGGAATGGGAACTTAGAGAAGAAATCTATTAGAAGCAGAAGGCTAGGATTGATTAGCTCCAGGAAGGGGACAAAAATACGGCTTTTTTCCATAAATCCGTATAAGGGAGGCGTAATGGAAACTTTATCCCTTCTATTATTACTCAGGAGGGGTTGCGCCTTTCTTCTGATCATGATATTAACAGGGAGGCTATCCGGTTCTTTTCAGCTCTCTATGTTGGAGACCCTCTACCTGAAGAGCTGGCTAAAAACACTGTGTTATCTTGTATACCTTCGGTGGTGATGGTGGAAATGAATGAGGTCCTCATGAGACCGATTAGCTTGGCTGAGGTTGAAGAGGTGGTGTTTAGCATGAAGAGAAGCAAAGCCCCTAGACCTGATGGTTTTTTGGCTAAATTCTTTCAGGATTTTTGGGACATCATTAAACAAGACATGATGAACGTCATTCAGGAATCATATTCTAACAAAGAAATGATAAAAGTGCTGAATGCCACTTTCTTGGTCCTAATTCCTAAGCAATATCAGGCTTAGAGACTTGATTTGTTTAGGCCCATAGTGCTTTGCAATGTTGTTTATAAAATCATTTCCAAGCTGATAGCTCTACGGCTCAAAGGCTTCCTTCCCAGACTCATCTCTATAGAACAAGGGGCTTTCATGGCAGGTAAACAAATTCTAGATGGTGTGGTTGTTGCTTCAGAAGCTATTCATTCTATGAGTACGTCTCAGGAACGGGCCATGTTTATCAAGCTTGACCTTGCCAAAGCTTATGACAGGGTAAGTTGGAGATTTTTGCGCAAAGTTCTCTTGGTATTTGGCTTTAATCAGGAATGGATTGCCTGGGTGATGAGCTATATCACTACGTCCTCCTTCTCGGTCCTTATCAATGGGAATCCATCTCAGCTCTTTATGGTTTCCAGAGGCCTCTATTAAGGAGATCCGATCTCGCCTTACTTGTTTATTATACTGGTCGAGGGTCTTGGACGCCTTCTCAAACATTGGGTCTCCCAAAATAGGCTGCATGGGTGGAGGTGGGGGAATGGGATGTCCATCCTGACTCACCTCCAATTTGTTGATGACAACATCCTTGCTGGTCACGCGAGAATTCAGGAAGTGGCTTCCTTTTGGGTCAATCTTGACACCTACTTGGAGGCCTTTGGACAGCAAATTAATGAACAAAAGTCCTCTATTTACTTTTTTAACACCCCTGCACCTATTCAGAGGAGAATTGCTGCTATTTTAAGGTTCCAGATTCAAGCCCTCCCGATGATTTACCTTGGCATCCCCATTATGGTGGGAAGATAGCCTAGGTTGTTCTGGCAAAATATTTTAGACAAACTAAAGCATAAAGTTGGTCATTGGACCCATAGATGGCTCTCTATGGCTGGTAGAGTGACTCTTCTTCAGTCGGTTATTCAAGCCTTGCCTATCTACCGATGTATGGTCCAGGCTACCCCAATGTAGTTCTTGAAGGAATTTGATGCCCTCTCCAGACAATTTCTTTGGAGCAGTAACTTGCATAAGGCCAAATGGAGCCTTATCAATTGGGTGACTATGTGTCGGCCTAAGCATGAAGGCGGGCTTGGTTTGCAATTTACTATATTGGCTAGTCAAGCTCTTGCTGCTAAGCTCTACTGGAGATGGTGTGATAACCAGTCTGCTCTATGGGCCCGTATTTTGACTGGTAAGTATTTTCTTGGCATTGATCCCAGCATATTTCCAGGCTCTCGCTTGAAGGGAGAGGGTCGATCGTTTAGAAGACTCTCAATCTTGGAGCTCAGCTTGTCAAAGGCTGTTTGTTTTGGATTTATAATAGCAGGACAGAGGCTCTCTTCTGGAGAGATTCGTGGGATGGTGCGCCATCTCTCTTATGTTCTCACCCGCATCTTCAGACCCTCAATGAATCCTTTCACATTACGGGCTGGCATACTGTGGCACACTATAAGGAAGCTTATAACATGGGTAGGTCTGTTGGTTATAGGTGGAAAAATTCCTTTGTTTGACTGCCAGGGGGATCTTATGAGGATAGGAGGGAACTCTCTTGCATTCTCGACTCCAGAAGCTATAGCTCCCTACAAAGGAGAGATGATCTTGCCTGGGGAGGAGATGATACTAGGCAGTATACTGTTTCTTCTAGTTATAAGGTCTTGACTAGACAATTACCTGTGGGTGATCAGTTTGTTTGGGGGAAGAAGATCTAGAATAGGGCTGCTTGGCCCAAGTGCAATTTCTTTTTATGGATTCTGACTCATAACAAATGTCTTACCTAGGACATGCTGTGTAAAAGGGGTTTCCAAGGCCCTTCCATCTGTGTCTTGTGTCACAGCAACGAGGAAACGAGCTCGCACCTATTTTTTCAATGCGAGTTTGCTAAGAGGATCTGGCACCTGTGGTGGGATGCCTGGGGTGCCACTTGCTAGCATGTTTATTCCTTGACTGAGTTTTGGGATCACCTTGGTCCAACTCCATCCAAGTTGTCTCTTCTTCAACATGCTTGGAGTGTTGGAACTTCGTTTATACTTTGGAATTTATGGCTGGAGCGCAATAGAAGGATCTTCAGGGGTGCGCAACAGGGTATGAATGATCTGTGGTTGAAAGTGTGGTGTTCGCTACAAGAGACTTTGCATGTGAAGTGTGGTGACTGCAGCCTGTGGGATCACGTTGATGGGGCCATTTACTTGTGCCTGGGCTTGTTGCCCCCTACCCGCGCGGATGTGGTGAGTGCACCTAGGCTAGCTCGTAATAGAAAGGGAGTGCAGCCTGTTGGTAAAAATGGATGATGGACCCCCCCAGATGTGGGAGGTATCAAAATTAATCTAGATGGATCCTCTCGAGGGAACCTAGGGGAGGCCAGCATAGGAGGCATTGGTCGTGATTGGGCTGGCAAAATTCAGTTTCTTTTCTCCAGCTACAGAGGCCATCAGACAAACAACCTCATGGAAGCCATGGCCATCCTGGAGGTGGTTAAACTTTGTTGTCATAAGGACATGGAAAATATTATTTGCGAATTGGATTCACAAATCATTATTAATTTGTTGAACAAAAGTTGGCCTACCAAGGTGAACTGGTAGTTACAGAGAGTTATTCATCAGATTTTGCAACTAAGCACTTCTCTACATTCGATCTCCTTTATACATATCCCCCGTGAGTGTAATCACGCTATGGATTGTCTTGCTAAGTGGGCCTCAAAAAATGGACCCTCTTGGAATATCACTGAGTTAAATATGCTTCCTATGGGTTTATACCAGCAGCTGGTCCAACTTGTGGATCAGGAGAATGAAATGTAATCTTGGTTTCATTTGAGCTTCTGATAAATTTTTACCCCTCTTTAGTTAAAAGTTATTTTATTCATCCAATTTACGAGGTTGAATTCACCTTGGGGAATTCTCAATTTTGGAAATCCATCATATCAGATCATCAAATAACTAATTTGGTCATATGTATGGTCATATCCATTTCTCTAATCAATTAATTAATTCTTCTCACAATCAAATCAACCAAATTCATGTTCATATAATATTAATGAAATTAGACATTTTGATTAGTTTAATTGATCCTTCCTCTAGTTTTAAATTCCATATAATTGGAATTTATAATTTCATTTAAAATAAGTTTCTCCCTTTTTAAACTCATTTGGGGCACTTTCCAAGGAACATTACCCACCCTCCATATTGAAGGCTAGATTGAGGGTGTTCATTCTACCTTTTAAAATATTTTTGAAAAAGATTATCCATCCTCCAATTAGAAATAAGATAGAGGGCTCTCATTTAATCCATCAATATATTTTTAAGGGAATGTTTCTCCACCCTATATCTTAAATTCAACATGGAGGGCTCATATTAATCCCCCTTAGGATATTTTGAGGAACATCCTCCACCATTTATATTGTATAAGATGAAGGTATCATATTGGTGATCCATTTGATACCTTAGAGTAAATCATCTACCCTCCACATTGAAGGATAGATGGAGGCTCAAATTCAGTCACTCTACCTATAATTAAATGGGCACCCCTATTCATATGCAATGCTTAGGATTTATAATGAAGCCTTGTCAGTTCTCAAGGCCACCTTGTGCATCAATTCAACTTATTTTTAAGCTATTATTCAAAGCTATCAAAGGTATATGCTATAGTATTCAAATATGACATTGATAAATACCCTTTGATACTACATTTTGAGCCACATTCCATTTTAATTTGACAAGGTGAAGAATCTATAAAAGAAGGTATAATTTTCATGCTTTTATCTTCATATTTGGTTATCTATTCATCCTTACTTTGGATCATTAGGTCTTATGATTAAGGTAGTTTATTTCATTGATTTTATTTTGATAATTCATTAATAAATTAAATACTAGCCTTTTATACACTTATGAATACATATGGTGCTCCCAATGGGACCTTGGTAACCCACACTCTCTTTTGAAATTTTATTTAAATTTTTATTTACTTCAAAATTTATTTTTTATCTAATTTACATTTATTTAATAATTGTTTTATACCTATATTTATTGGAAAATTCATTTTTTGAAAAATGATGAATTGTCTACTATATACCTAAAAATCGATGAAATTACCCATATAATCAGTGAAAACACTTCTATTCTTTATTTTAGATTCTATTTTATGTTCTGTGTAGGTTTTTTATTTGGTGAAATCAACCAATAAATAAATGAAATTAACCTTAATATGAGTGAGTTTGATATTAGGTATTAAACATACTATTTTTTTGCTAATCACTTAATTTTAATTCTTTTTGGTGAAATTGATATATTATCAACAAAAATGATCCTATAATCATTGAGAACCCCTGATGTAAGAGCATCAAGGTAGGAAACCTCATTTTTGTATATTTGTCAATAGCAAGTCAAAGGTTGTTAAATATTGAGTCAATAATTTTAAAGGACCTTCTTAGGTCCATTTATGTCCTTTGAGTCCATTTTGAGTCATAAGGTTGTGTCAATTAGTTTTTAGGAGTTTTCCCCCCAAAATAGAGAATTTGAAAATTCAAATGTTTGTAAGAGCATAGGAATGAATAAACCTAGTCTAAGATGGTTAAATGAAATAATGATGGTGTAAGAGAGTAAATAAACCTTGTAAATGTTTTTTAATTCATACATATTAAATTCATAAGGTCAAGAAGACATGTTCTTGGTAATGTGATCCAAAACCCTCACGTTCAAGCTGTCTTGAAATTGAGTTTGAAATGGTAACCACCTTAACCAATGTTGGATGTTTGTTAAAGGGGATTTGTAAATAAATTTAGAGGGGAGAGTAAATGTGAGAGATATGGGATAATAATCTCCAAGAAATAAAAAAGGGGAGACATGAAGGACTAAATATATCTGTTGACGTAGGAAAATTGCACCCTTAGTAGGAGGTTGAACCCCTACCTTCTCCTCACAACATGGAAACGTCCCTCTCACCTGTGGGACCAGTGAAGCTGGAGGGGAGAGTCTCTAGATAAGGGCTAGATCACTTTGATGTATCATTGTTTGTTCCAGCAAGTGCAAAATATAGGGATATATATATAGGCAGTTATATAATAAAAAGGGGGATGAAAAGGGAAAGGAGAGTGCAGGAAAAACAAGCCTACTCTAAAGAGGTGATACACCAAAATAAGTCGGCCTTCCCACATCCACACTCAGATCAGACACAAAACAACATACATACACTCAGACTTGGTAGAAAGACCAGGATGCAAGAAAATGGCACGGAGGTTCTTATGAAAACATACGAACAGGGACTCACCAAGATGTTGTGAAATACATACTATAAGTGACCTCCTCTGTTTCTACACCCCAAATGGAACTCTTCTCTTGTCAGCTGTAGATGGCACCTGGTAGATAGCTGGTGTGTTTGTGTTTGAACTTGTGAGAGCATTAAAAGACAATGACTAGATAGAAATCAAACACTGAAGACATACACAGAATATCCATCCAAGAAGAGGTAAAATTGCTTTTATTTGATTTAGGCAGAAATTTTAGTAGGGTTGCACCTGGTAAAACTATGAAAAGATCATTCCAAATGAACAAATCATGATGTGATATGGAAAAAAATAAGGAGACTCATTAGCACCCTTTGCTTTCAAGTGGCCATGTCGCGTCCCTCATTAAGAAGAAGAAAACACTGTTGCTGATGTCATCCTTCTACTGGCACCATACTGGCACTTTATCTTTTCTATTTTGTCTCATCTGGCTTTCTTGGCCCCCCAGGGGTGAACTTTCTGTAGGTCACTTCATTTGGGCTCCTGATTGGCACTTTCTCATTTTTTAATACAAATGGTTATCTTCTTTGTTAACTTCAACATCTTCTAGGACGTCTTTGTGCTTTGTTGGCTTCTAGTTGCATGCTAATTTCTTCACGGCCACTCCTTCCTTGTCTACTTCAGCGGGTCACTTTTGTTTTAGACTGTCTACCAAGCTTCTTTCCTTTGTTATCACCTTCCCACCGGCCTTTTAAAAAAAACCTTTTGCCTTTGTTTGGGATGAGAGTCACCTGCAAGGGCATATGCCCTTTGGGGTCCTTTGGGTCCCTTGTTTATCCATGTAGACTACTAATAGGCATTTATGCTTCCCACAAACTTTTGTTTGCAGACATTTTCCCATAGACAAAATTCATCTGGGCTTGTCACTGTGCTTTCCCTATAGGCTTTTGTTCGCAGACATTTCTCACAGACAAAAAGTCCATGAAAATGTTAACTGCCACTTTGATTTTGTTGTGTTATTTTTTCAACCTGGCCCTTTGAATTTATGTGATAAGCAACTTGACCCAACTTTTCCTTTTATGAATGTTTGAAGTGCTTGCCTTATGCAAGGGCATGAACATGAACTTGAACTAGGCCGAAATAATGAACTAGATGCCCAACCAAAGAACCAAGCCATTGAACCAAAGTGCTAGGTTGATGACCAAAGTGTTGAACTGAGCTGGAAGAACCATGGTAAGAACCATGCAACTTGAAACAATTATCTTCAAATAACAAGGGAGGAAGGTGAACAATTTTGGCCTATGGATGAAAATTGGTCAACATATGGCAACTCACAAGGAAAGCATGCGTGCCATGCTTAGAAACTAGTTGCCTTGCATTCCATTAGGCACAGAGTCAGATGTAGTTATGTAAAAGTTAATAATAGCCCCAAGAGATTCGAGAATCAAAAATGAAGCTTTACCCCACACGCAAAGGGAAACAAATAAGGCTAAAAAACACTACCTATGTAACTGCACTTAGGGTAAACAGGAAAAGAAACTGCAAGCAAACTACTATATACAACTAACTAGGAATTTTTGCCTCCCTCCTAGATCGAAAGGAAAATTTCTCAAGTCCCCTTCCTATCAAGAAGACTTATGGTGCCAAGCAAATAGCTAAATGAAAAGGGGATTTGGTGACTTGTTCTTCTTGCCTGTCACCTGCATTGGCTGGTACCCGAGTGGAGATTCAAATAGGCTCCCAATGTATACATATTTTGTTTGTTTTTGGAAGCTTGCCTGCTATTGGTTCTTTAAGCTAGTGTTTCCCATCAAGAAATCAATTGCTGCCAGCTCATCACCATACGCCCCTTGCTACACACCCTTGACTGGCTTGCTCTCTTCTGCCTCATGCTCCGGTTCCATGGTATGACCATCTTCCTTGATGACTTCAAAGGAGATATCTTCAAATTCACCAACCTCTTGAAGGGGTAAATCTAAAAAACTACAGCCTCTTTGCAGGCTTGTTAGAACCCCAATGCTACCTTCTCTACTCTTATCCAGCTCGTAGCCTCCTTGAATAATAGTGTAGCCTACCTCGATGACTTTAAATAAATCATTTAAAGCATGAACAAGAGATTGTCCATTCTCATCCATGTCATCTAAGGTGATCTCCTCCTCATCGATACTCATGAAGTCTCCTTAATCAGTCATGAACTGAGCACACTCTTCTTCACTTGCTTCTTTCAAGATAGGTTCCTCCTCAAGAAGGGGTGAAGTGGAACACTGATGGATGAACTCATGTGGAAGAGGAGGCAGTCCCTAAACTAGAATCAAATGATTCTCCTCTTTCCATTTGGTCAACACTTCACCTATATTAGGCATGGCCTGATAGTTCTCTTGGGGATGTGTAGGTGGGGTGTGTTCAGACATGGAATGTGCTATTGGGTCTGAACCATCCATCACACACTGGCTGAGGAATCTCTCTTTGGATTCCAATTTTGCAATCTGCCTCTCTATATTCTCTTGGAAGAGCCTTTCCTAGGAGTCACAATCATCATCAGGAGCAAGAGCAGCCCCATCTTCTTCAAGGTTTTGAGCAAAACCTTTCCCTTCTTCATCCTTTCCACCCCAAGATTCCACTTTTTGTTTCTAGCTCATGATCTTGGGATTGGAATCTTGCTTCTATAAACAAGCAGCAACTTTATCATTTTCTAGGTCCTGAGCTGGTTCATGATGTTCCTTCCTCCAGCTTGGAATCTAGAGATCATGTCAAAAGATTTGAGGAGGTTAGGGAGGATTTGGGAGGGTCTGCTCATGTACAAGAAGAGCTATCTAAAAATAGGCATGCTGAAAAGCTAGGTGAATGGGATTGAGGGTAGGATTGATTGATGCATCAGATGAGTTATAATGAGAAAGTGACATTTGATAGAAAGGATTCAGCATACAAGAGGGAGTTTTCTCTAGAATAGGAGGGGGCAGACCTTGGGCCAAAATATCTTGATTTTTATTCCTTCATTTTACCAATACTTCATCAATATTGAAATTAGATCATGGATTGGTGGAAGGGGTGCCTTTTGGATTTGGCTCCTCTATAAGGTCTAAAAACTCCATTTCTCTCTCCCAGTAGTCTCATCTTAGCCTCTAATTCCTCAATCTGCTTAGCTATATTATCCTCATTTTGCACTTCTTAGAGCTCGTGGGAAACACCATAGAGATGGGGAGTGCATGAAAATTGCTATGAAATGCAAGGAACTTCTTGAGAAAGGGTGGGGGGAACTTGAAAAGGACTAACCTCATCTTGTACCTCACACTTTTGGACAATGTCTTTTTCCCCCTTGTTGTTTCATGACTCAATCACTTGATTCCAGCTCAAGAAATTTAGACTGGGCATCTCCTTTGGGGGTGATGGGGCCACAGTGTGAGAGGGCAGTGCAGATTTAGATTCCACTTCCCTTGCTACCAAGATGGACTGCTACATCTGAAGATTTACCAATTCGATCTATCTATCAAGATTAGCCTTAAACATAAGATTTGTTTTTTTGGAACTCTCCTCAACATGATTGGGGAAAGGACTTTGACAAGCTTGATTTGGCTTATGAGCAGGTGCCGTATATGACTGATATGATGTTTGGGGTAGCGAGTATGCAGGTTGATAGACTTGATAAGGCTACCTCTCATGAACACTCAGCTTCTCCTCCAAAGATGCGATCAAACCACCCACATCTAGCATCTCACTTGTAAGCATGTTCCAATTGCCTCTTTTAGTAGGAGTCCATTCATTTTTAACCTAAACCAATGCATTCCTCACTTGATGGATGATATGATTAGGAATTTCTTGGCCACATCCTCTTCTGGTGCCAAGATCTATTACATGTTTTTCATATCCCAGTAGTGCTCGCTTGAAGGCAAAAATGGGTTGATTGGCAAAGAGACTGGGTTGAGTGGCAGAAGTGACGTAATGAGGAGATTGGGCATAAGGCTGATATAACTCATTAAAGGGCTAGGACTAGCCATATTGAAATTGATAAGGATCAACATAAGGCTGGTAAGGATCATAGCCATGCTGGCCAAGGAAAACAAGGTCCATAGCTCTAAACGATGGGATTATACATACCAGAATGCTATTTCTTGATGGTATGGCACCAAAACTACTTAACCAATTGATTTAACTTGGAGTCACCATTGGTGTTTGATGCAGAAGCCTCCAAAGGCTGGTTGGTTGAAGATACCACCAAAAATTCTTCAACTCTTTAGACAAAACCTGTCCCAATTGGTCCCACTGGGCATGCCAAAACTGTTGACGTAGGAAAATTTCACCTTTAGTAGGAGGTCAAACCCCTGCCTTCTCCTCGCAACATGGAAACTCCCCTCTTGCCAATGGGACCAGCGAAGCTAGAGGGGAGAGTCTCTAGAAAAGGGGTAGCTCCCTTTGATATAACATTGTTTGTTCTAGCAAGTGCAAAATATAGGGATATATATATAGGCAGCTATATAATGAAAAGGGGGATGAAAAGGGAAAGGACAGTGCAGGAAAAACAAGCCTACTCTAAAGAGGTGATACACCAAAATAAGTTAACCTTCCCACATCCACACTCAGATTAGACAAAAAACAACATACATACACTCAGACTTGGCAGAAAGACTAGGCTGCAAGAAAATGGCAGGGAGGTTCTTATGAAAACACAAGAATAGGGACTCACCAAGATGTTGTGAAATGCATACTGTAAGTGACCTCCTCTGTTTCTACACCCCAAATGGAACTCTCCTCCTATCAGCTACAGATGGCACCTTGTAGATAGTTTGTATGTTGGTGTTTGAACCTATGAGAGCATTAAAAGACAATGACTGGACAGAAATCAAACACTTAAGACATACACAAAATATCCATCCAAGAAGAGGTAAAACTACTTTTATTTGATTTAGGCAAAAATTTTAGCAGGGCTGCGCTTGGTAAAACTTTGAAAAGATCATTACAAATGAACAAATTGTGATGTTATATGAAAAAAAAGGAGACTCATTGGCACCCTTTTCTTGCAAGTGGCCATGTCGCGTCCCTCATTGGGAAGAAGAAAACACTATTGCTGATGTCATCCTTCTACTGGGACCATGCTGGCACTTTGTCTTTTCTATTTTGTCTCATCTAGCTTGTTTGGCCCCCCAAGGGTGAACTTTCAGAAGGTCATTTCATTTGGGCTCCTGGTTGGTGCTTTCTCAATTTTGAATACAAATAGTTATCTTCATTGTTAACTTTGGCATCCTCTAGGACGTCCTCGTGCTTTGCTGGCTTCTAGCCGCTTGCTAATTTCTTCACAGGCACTCCTTCCTTGTCTACTTTGGTGGGTCACTTTGTTTTAGACTGTCTGTCGAGCTTCTTTCCTTTGTTATTGCCTTCCCACTGGCCTTTAAAAAAAGAACCTTTTGCCTTTGTTTGGGCCGAGAGTCCCCCGCAAGGGCATATGCCCTTCGGGGTCCTTTGGGTCCCTTATTTATCTGCGTAGACTGTTGATGGGCCTTTTTACTCCCCATGGACCTTTTTCCATGGATGTTTTCCTATGGACAAAATTCGTTTGGGCTTGTCGCTGTGCTTTCCCCATAGGCTTTTGTCTGTGGACATTTCCCGCAGCTAAAAAGTTCATGGAAATGTTAACCACCACTTTGCTTTTGTTATGTTGTTTTTTTGACCCAGACCTTTGCATTTATGTGATAAGTGACCTGACCTGACCTTTCCTTTTTTGAATGTTTGAAGTGCCTACCTTATGTAAGGGTGTGAACATGAACTTGAAATAGGCTAAAATAATGAACTAGATGCCGAACCAAAGAACCAAGCTGCTGAACCAAAGTGCCAGGCTGATGACCAAAGTGTTGAACTGAGCTAGAAGAACCATGGCAAGAACCGTGCAACCTAAAATAATTGTCTTCAAATACCAAAGGAGGAAGGTGAACGATTTTGGCCTATGGACAAAAATTGGTCAACAATATCCTCTCAAGAAAAGTTGTCAAAGTCCATGTATGGGATGTTTATATAAATATAAGATAAACTATTGAATAAATAAATTTGTAAGATTATTGATTATATCATCCTCTATTTAATATTTTTGTAGATTGATAAATAATTTTATTTAGGAATCCATAATTTTACATGCAGGTTGTTAATGTGTTTGTGATAGGGTTGAGTGTAAAGATTGCCGGTTTGCAAGTGAGAAAGAGAAGGTGTGGTTAATTCAAGACAAAAAAAGGAAAATTTCCAAATATATTAATCATATAATTTTTTTTCCATATAATCAAAAATTAATTAAATTAAATGTTTATTTTTTAAGTAAATCAGGAAAGGATAAACACCCTCTATTGGTGAATTCTATACACTGCCATATATGACTTGTATGAAGGTGAGTGGGATTTTTATTGGTGCTTAGTATTTACAAACCATTGTGTCATTTTTAAGGTTAAGTGGGTAATTTTATAATTTATTTAAATATTATTCATATCATGAAATACACATCATAATTTGGAACTTCACTCTATAGTTCCCTAGAAGGTTGAACCATGTGTATGTAATCCTAAAACCCTATTTTTAGAAGATTGTGAAAGATCACACTTTTGGATAAGTAAAAGTCCATGGGATAAATTAATTTTTGGTGAATATATTATAATTTAAATATATTATAAGATGTTGAAAACATAACCTTGAAAATACAATCATATTTCAAACAATAACACAATTTGTATACTTTGTCTAGGAGAAAGAGTCTAAACCCCTGTTTTGTGTGCTTAATGTCAAAAATCACAAGAAGAGTGAAATGTGGATTGGTTATAGTTATATATACAAGTAATTAAGATTTTTAATGTGGTATAAATCAATTCAAACCCTTGATACAATCTTAAAACTTGATAACTAAACACAAACCCCTATAATTTTGACACAGTCAAGATAGTCCTACCCCTATTTACACAGTCTAAGCATAAAGAGAGTGTAAAAAACCAATGGAGATGAATGGATTTAAATTGATGTGTTTTTTAGGATTAATAAATGTGGGTGAACCTTATTTTATAACTTAGGTATGGTTTATAATATGTTTGAAGGATAATAAGGCATGGAAACCCATGTACAATCAAAGGAAACATACAAAATTGACTGTGATTTGATTGTTTTGGTCATGAAATGGATTGGATAGGGATTATATATTTTTGGATGAGTTATATAATATTAAAAAACAAATTTTTGTGGATGTTTTAGTATTCTAAACCATCTACAACTCAAGATATTGAATTATTTAGGCTCTCAACCTATGTAGAGTTAGGAAAACCCTAGAACTAGGGTTTTGTGGATTCTAGGAGTTTGAACCCTTATATTTTTTTAAATAATAATTTATTTGATGTGACAAAAATTAATAATTTTTTTTAATTTAAAAGAGTTTTTATAGTAAGTATTTCAGGATTGTGGAGTGGAAATGAGGCCTACTTAGGCCTAGTTTAAGGATTTTAACAAATGAAGTGGTGGGTAGAAGATGAATTAAGGATTAAAAATTTACCCACACATATAGGGGTATAAATTAAGCTTATAAATTTTAATAATTATTTTTAAAAGTTCCTATATAGGTTAATAAAATAGAAAAGGCTTAAAAAAGGCCACTAGCCTTGGAAAGAGATAGTAAGCATGTTGTGTGGAAAAGGGTGGTGAAGGGTGATCCAAAATTTTAAGGGGGTTAGGATAGATGATATATGACTATTTAATACCATCCAAGACAAAATATATAACTATTGAAATGTATAACAAGAATTGACACTTGATATTTAGAGGTTATTTCCTAAGGAAAGCTAGTGAAAGCAGAAGAAGTTTGTGAAGGGAAAGCATTGAATGAGGTAAAGAATGATTTTAGATAACATGATAGAATTATAATTACATAAATAATTTAAACTTATAATATATGGAGTAGAAACTAAACAAGGAGACCAACAAGCCTAGTGAGCCAAGAGAGGAAAACTAGATTGTGTAAAGTGGATTCAAGATAAGCATAGTGTTTGAATGAGATGTCCTTTAAGGCCAAAGAAAGTAAATATGTTTGAGGACTTATTCCCATACCTCTACATACACACTAATATAGTTAGTTAAACTTAATCTTTTATTTATTTTTTTATTTTAATTTTTTGTGTATGTTTTACATTTGATGAAATCAATCACCACTCTATCAACTACTACTAGTGGTGGGTGATCAACCTTCACCACCACATATCATGTCACATCCATCACTATATTTATCTCATTAATATTGACATATACATATCATACCATGTCTATGTAAATGTGACTATTCAAGTTCTCCATCATATCCTATCTAAGCCTTGATGATAGCCAGTATAGTGGCTATCCTCTGATTAACACTAGTAGGATGTGCCAAAGATCCTCCAATGTGATGGTCACCTCTCTTGTCAACAACTAAAATATCAAGGTATCTTATCACTATTTATCATCTAGGGTACTTTATAATGCTTGATCTACCCTAATAATTTGCATCTTCACCACATATAATATACAAATCACTAACAAAAGTCACACATCTCCTCTATCCATATTGTTAGATACTGCATAATGTGAGACCACCTCGCATGCATTGTGAGAACATCTATGTACTCTTGTAATCCAATCAAGATAGATAACTTTAGTCATATATATGTTAATTTAATCAAGTTCTATTCACAAATAAATACTATTTCCTATAAATTCATTTGATCTAGTCATTTTAAACCTAGTCTTCATCATACAAATCCTCTCATATTTCCCTATATTTACCCTTCTTGTCAACCTGCCATCCATTTTCTCAATCTTCTCCCTAATTAATTTTTCTTTTTATAAGAACTAGGATGTTTTCATTGATTTTAGGTAAAATCACCATTTTCAAGGTCATTATCATTATTTTCATTTAATTTCACCACTTTTCAAAGTCCTTTCCATTTTGAGTGTGCTCATTTATATTCCCTATTTTGTGGTTAATGTTAGGGTGTGGATCTAAAAGCTTCACCTTAAGGCAAACATGGAGGTTTCTGAGCTTATGTAGTCACCGGCATCGGTAGGCCACAACTGACGTCGGTCAGGGGAAGCACAAAAGGAAACCGACATTGGCAGGAGATCAGCCAGTGTCGATCACCTCCAGTCAGACAGGGACCGACATCAGTTGCCTGTGGTGGTCAGAACTGCTGTTGATGAACAGTCAGTTAAGTGAACATAGAGTTTGCATGATAGAGACCAGTTCATGTCTTTGAGCCACTTGTCTAATTATTGTATGCATGAGATCTATATAATAGACTCATGGGCTGTATTGTTAAGTGTAGAACTATGGAGAACTAAGTGTAGAACTTGGAGAGTTCTTCCCATGGTGGAATCAAGTAGGATTCCTCATGTATGTAAGATTAGGTTTAATATGCAGGGTGTTGTAGGGTCATGGTGGAGATCTACATGTGATAAGTAAGATCAGGTTGGTCTATAGGGATGTGTGTATGCAAGGGTTAGAAGAGGATCGACAGGGGAGAAAGATCAAGGTGACAGCAATACATCAGGAGTAAGATCATGGTGAGATCTACTTGGAGTACCAATTCGTACTCGATTGTATACGGAGTACAATGAGGTGAACAATAGCTTGTGTTAGCTTATTATTGTGCCCTATGAGAGAAGATTAATCAGGTGGGAAGATTACTTGGAGCCCTTGAGGAGGAAGACTCATAGAGGTGGAAGAAGAGTGTGATCTCTTTATTTTAATTTCCTTTGTAATGATTAGAATACAATTGTCTGTTGCCTCTCATATTCTATGTGTTTTCTCATTGATAGTTATTTGTTCTTCTGGTTATTTCTACATGTTTAAGTTGCTTATACAAAGGTAATCATGTGTGCTCTTAATTCTGACATGTTGTGTCAGAGCTTTGGGGAACTTAGGTCCCATCAAATGGTATCAGAGCGAGGTTGGATGTTCTCAGAGCGAGTTTGACTAATAGATGGCTAGATCTGGTTAGTGGTTTGTTGATTACAGGTTACTCATAGGGGTTTCTGATTGAGTGGGAGTATAGCAACGGTAGAAGAAGGTAAGCTGAGGATGAAGAAATTTAGGCATAGGATTAACACCACAAGGATTGTGGTGGGTTGTCTTCAAGTGGGAGCTTGAAGAGGAATACAAGCCAGGATGCAAATTAGATAGAGTACTGGTATGGGTACAGGTGTAGCTGTTTATCTTTGAGTGGGATATTGTTACGGTGTGGATCTAAAAGCTACACCTTGTTGTAAATAGAAGGAGGTTTTTGAGCATGACAGTCACCGACATCGACAGGCCACAACTGACGTTGGTTAGGGGAAGCGTAGAAGGAAACTAGCATCGGTAGGAGATCAGCCGGTGTCAGTCACCTTCAGTCAGGTAGGGACTGACATTGGTCACTTGTGGTGGTTAGAACTGTTGTTGATGAATAGTCAGTTAAGTAAACATAGAGTTTGCATGATAAAGACCAGTTTGAGTCTTTGAGCTACTTGTCTAAATTAGTGTATGCATGAGATCTATATAATAGACTCATGGGCTATATTTTTAAGCGTAGAACTTGTAGAACCTAAGTGTGGAACCTGGAGAGTTCTTCCCATGGTGGAATCAAGTAGGATTCCCCATGTATGTAAGATCAGGTTTGATATGTAGGGTGTTGTAGGATCATGGTGGAGTTCTACATGTGATAAGTAAGATGAGCTTGGTTTGCAAGGATGTGTGTATGCGAGGGTCAAAAGAGGATCAGTGGGGGAGCAGGATCAAGGTGATGTAATACATCAGGAGCAGGATCATGGTGAGATCTACTTGGAGTACTAGTTCGTACTCAGTTGTATTGAACGTACAATGAGGTGAACAACAGCTTGTGTTAGTTGTTAGTTGTGACCTATGAGAGAAGATTACTCAGGTGGGAAGATTACTTGGAGCCCTTGAGGAGGAAGCCTCATAGAGGTGGAAGAAGAGTGTGATCTCTTTATTGTAATTTCCTTTGTAATGAGTTGAATACAATTGTGTGTTACCTCTCATATTCTATGTGTTTTCTCATTGATAGTTATTTGTTCTTCTGGTTATTTCCACAATCTTAATTTTCTTATACAATGGTAATTATGTGTGCTCTTAATTCTGACAAGTTGTGCCAGAGCTTTGGGGAACTCAGGTCCTATCAATTTGTCACTTAATAAGGCCATTTTACCTATTATGGGACCATTTTGTTATTTCACTAAACATTTTTACTATTTTTTGAATTGATTATTCTTATAGGATTTTTTGATATGATCATAGATAATTCATCATTTTCATGGTCAAATTCACCACTTTTAAAAATGCTCTACGCCATTTTACCATTTTGGCAGAATTAACATTTTAGGCACTTTTATATTTTTTCAAGTTTAATTCATTATTTTCATGTTGAATTTTCTATCTTCACAAATGAATTCACCATTTCAAAAGTCATATTCACTATTACTAAAATGGTGAATTCATTTTTGTCCTAATTTTACATGTAATAAATCTTAAACTCCAACTAAACACAAAAACAAAGGTATATATTAGTCTCAATTTATGACCTATAATAGAAACATTTATTTAGGGCTAGTTGATCTAATGGGAGAAGGGGAGATAACAACACATAGGACAAAATATCCCCTCATTTTTAGGATTCATCTTATTTAATGCAAGGATTGATAAATTTGTAATCATTTAACTAGGTGAGCAATGATTATTAACCATCAAAATTTCAATCCACTTTGTATTGTCTAATAATTCATATTTCTAATGTTATCTTTCGTATCTTTTTTATAACATAGTAATCACATTATAATATAAGTGATAATATAAATAGGATAAAAATAGAGAAATAGGAGGGAAAGAAATTAGTTCCTTGATTGAAACAAAATTGTCAATGTTGAAAGTTAAAAGTATGTGTAATCACAATTATAACATTGTGTAATAGGTCTAGAAATAACACACACACAAAAAAATGGGAATGATTATAATGGATTAATTATACATATTAATCTAAAATCATATTAAATAAAATCATATTAAATGCCTATATCTACTCCTCATAATGGATTGAAATAACTACAAGTTAAATAAAATAGAAGTCAAAGCCAATTAGACTAACTATTAAACAATCTAATTGATTATCCATTAGTAAAAAAATCATTAAAATCTTTTCTTAATATTGATTAATTTTATTTATTAAATAAATTAAGTACATTAATAAATAACAACATGAATTTAAAATTAGCATGGTATCTAGTTTAGTGTTATTACAAAATCATTTAACTATGCCCTCTAAGTAGACAATCACAAGCCAAAACAAAACAAGAAAAATAAAGGATTGAGCCTATAAAAATTTATGTAGAGTTTTAGTGCATAACATAGCCCATTATTATAAAAAAAACACAATCAACCTTTTAATATAAAAGAGAATGGGACTTTCCTCCAAAGAGCACAAATCCCCCATCTCTAGCTATCATTGCCACTCCAAGCCATTACAATTGCATTTGATTAGAATATTCCCTTAATTATAAAAAGAGGTCAAATTATTTTTTTCTTTTCTCTATGGTTTTGACACCTATATAGATGAAATTATTGACTATTTCCTCTATTTATACCAATTCTTTTGAATGATTCTTCTATTTGGCCCACTTAGGAGAATATTCAAGTCAAGAAGTTAGTAGCTCACTCCATGTACCTCCCTTGACTAGTTATACCTTGACAAAATCTAGCTTGATTGATTAGTCTATTATTTTCCTCAATTTTATCCATTATTACATTTTTATGGGCCATAAAATTTAATCATGTGCCTTTTATGATAACGCATTCAATTGATTTGGTTTGAGTCCATCCTCTTTTTATTTCCTTCGGATCTATTCAACACTTAACACTCATGTTTTGTTCTTCCTAAGCTCTTTTATCCTTATTCTACTACTTATAGGCTAGTGGACTATAAATATGTTACCACATGGCACAATCCCACTAATATAGAATCTTATGACTACATAGACTACCTTGGGATCTTAGGGTAGTGGGATGTCACCACATAGAACAATCCCACTAACTTGGAGACCCAAAGCTACATGGACCCCCTAGGGTTCCTTTTACCCTCTTTAGTCACCATGTTATTGAGATGATACCACATGAATTCATCCTATCAAATTGAAGGCATGGGGCCATTGAATTATAAACTTGACCTATGGGCCCGTTAAGTTACTAGTATTATACCATGTAGAACCATTCTGATGATCTAGAGTTCCATGGTAATTAAGTTCTATCTTGGCCTCCAAGTCTCAAGCTCACCAAGATGATTCCATATGGTATTAGCCTATTAACCTAGAGGTCTTGGGCTATTTAGATACCAAATACCTTCTAGGTCCCTTGGATCACACCATGTGGTGCGATCTCGAGACCCTTGAGGCTTGGGAAATTTATAATTAAATAGTTTAAGTACTTTGATCAGCCAAGCTCTTAAGTGAATGAGATGATTCCACGTGACATCATCTCATTTAATTAGGGGGGCCTAGAAATAAAAATTTTAATAAAAGACCAACGCTAATATATTCTTTAGTATGTTATCCAAAAAGTAAGAAAAACCATTAAGATAAAATAAAGGCTAGTTTTTGAGTTTGAACACATAATAGAATTCATCAGTTCATATTAATGAATTCACATCATATTCAAAATTTAAATACTTCTTGAATAACTAAGTCTAAAATTGAATACTAACCAAGTCTTTATAATGGAATATTATAAAGACTTTGTCACTCTCAAATTGAAATAAAATATTTTAGAGGTACAATTAGACTAGGTAGATTAGGCATGGAACTTCTCATGCTCAAAAGTCTCTAATTCAGACTTGGTTGATATCAAGAAACATTCAAAAAGAATAAATCCATATCTAGAAACCTAAAAACCAAAGACAAAACTAGAACAAAAGGATCCCCATTTGAAACTTATGTATGGGGCATGTTGGGAGACAACAAAAGGTGACCTCTATGGGGAGAATGTTGCATCAATATTCATAACCTAGACTATAAATATTCACACTTGGACAACATGCACAAACAAGAAATAATTTTCAAGACAAAATCAAAAAGATGAATTCACTAAATTCTAATTCAACATGTGAAATATTGAGTTTCAATTTAGCCTTAGACCATTAGTGTGTGTAAAATTTATTGATTATTTTATAACTCTTGAATTCACATGACATAATTCAGACCTATCTAAGCAACTAGAACTTTTGAGAGGGAAAATAATGGTTAGTAAGATTGGGGGAATGTCATGGGCATTTATCTACTATTGGATAGGAATTTATAACATTGATAGAGATACTTATGGTCCTATTCAAGTCCTTGCTCCACTTCCATCCAAGCTAGAAATCATGTGGTGGAGATTTCCTAAATCACCCTTTCAATGAAGACTTAGATTTTACATTTTATTTAGTTTCATTTAAAAATTTGATTCTTAAATAATGATTTTAGAGTTCTATCCATTGAGGGTTGAGAACCAGGCCATGGGTATAATGATAGATTCAAAAAAATTAGATTATTAGGACAAATTTAAACTAAATCACTACTTCCATTTGTTTTAGATGTTCAATTAAGTGCAATTTATGGTCTTAGATAAGAAAATAAACTTTGATAAATCCATAAGTTCTATTTAAAATCATTTTCTTTTATAATTCTAAAAATACACTAAATAATTACTTCTAATTTATGAAGTTTTTCAAGTTTGACTAATTATTATCTAAGTTTTTCAAGTTTGACTAATTATTATCTAACTTTTGAAATATGAATAAATATTATCACTTAATCTTCTAATTATGCACATAATGTTGTTATATTTTATATTTATTATTGGACTCATTTTGATACAATGCTAGTCATGAGCAAAATTTATTTTCTAGACAAAATTATAGTCAATCGGATACAAGGGAAGATCTGATATAACAATGCCAAGAGATCACCTCCAACATGACTTATATCTCATGAAATGGTAAGTAATTATCCATAATCAATTTTGTTTTCATAAAATAACCTACTGAAAAGATACCAAAAGATCAAATGAACAAGCCAACTCAAATGAGTTAGGGGAAAGGAATAGAAAAATCAAATCAAATCAAACCTAAACTAAGGAATTGCAACACACTATACATTATGTACATGCAACAAACCTCATTATTATTATTATTATTATAAAATGGCATTGGATAGAGAAACTAAGAAGTAATGCTTCATAAACTATCCATTAACTTACAACTTTAGGTCATTTCATTTTAGATCTATCAATCTAAAATTATTATATTAAAAAAGATATGCAACTTGATAGGTATAAATACAAATAGGACTTATCTTATAATGTTGTCCTTTCTTCTCATAGGTTTTTTCCTATAATAAAACCAAGTCTAAAATGTGAAATCATTTTACTTGTGTTTTTCTATCAAACCATATTTTCATAGTTTCTTAGTGCTTGCTCAAAATATAAAAGGCTTAATATCTTATATCATTCATATGACTTAGGTCCAAAAACCTAAACTAGCATATCTCACTTACTTCCATGTAGTCATTGATGAGCTGATATGTGGGTATATTAAGTGTCATTGGAGATACTAGTTCCATGTCATAAATCAAAATGAAAGGGGAGGTCTGAGACTCTTTTTGTACCTTATCTTATTAGGCCATAAAACATACTTTATTAGAATATGCCAAATATGTGTAATCTCCTCTAATGATTTATTAATGACATTAAACAAGTTATCATGTGTAGACTCAGATAAACTCTTCCTTACAAGTAATAGTTTAAATAGAAATTCAATGCAATTTTGTTTTGATATTCCCACTTATTCAACTTAATTGATTAGAAAGAAGGCCCATTATCACACATAAGCATCATAAGGGTCCTAAACCTTGTTATAATGTGGTCTTCATAAAATCTAATCACCTTCTTAATAGTGTTATTTTTGTTTACTTTTGCTTCATCCCATCTTGTGCAATAGTCAATCACTATAGTAATGAATATATGGTTGGCTAAAGAGTTTGAATTTATGACTTCAATGAAGTTTAGACCCCACTGAGCAAAGGTACTTTCCTCAATTATTAATTTAAGGGGCATAAAAGCATGAGTTTCTATTTTTCTAAATGTTTAACATAGATGATAGGATCTCACATGATTATGAGAATCCTTGAATAATGTTAGCCAATAATAACTTGCCCTTATGATGTTGTGGGATATAACATTTTTATAAGGATGGTCACTACCTAATTTATCATGGAAAGAAGTCATGACCTATAGGGATTCATCTTTTATTAATCATCTTAGGAAAAATCTTTCATTATTTTTACAATATAAGACATATTTCTTACGCATAAAATGAGTATCCTTCAACCTTAATTCTCTCTTTTGTGTCCTATCTAGGTTAGCTTATGGAACTTCATACAACAAGTAATGAATAATAGAGTCATACCATGGCCATGATTTGATTTAGACTGATTTAATTAAATAAAAAATACAAGGATCAACTTCAAAGATCAATTGTGATAGACCTTAAAATCAAACTAAATTGATGGGACTAGCTTTAATGTCATATTCTTGAAGTTTTGAGACCCAATGTCTTTGTATTTATCCAATTTTGTTCTACCCAACATTATTTTGATATCAGGATCCAAAACCATAAAGCAAACTTTATTCCCTAAAATATAATGTTTATACTTATTTAATACCTTTACAAGTGTATAGGCTTGTTTTTATATAATGGGGTATTTTAATTTATCTTCCTAAAAATTGGTGTTCATTGAAGCTATGGGATGTGTCAGATTGGAACATGATAAACTAAATAATGAATCATGCATGAAGAACTTGTAGAGTGAAATTTCATAACCTAAAATAAAAATGTCTCACACAAGAAAATTTATGAAAAAGGCATTTGTCATTGTCTTATTAAGCATTATCCAAAAAATCAATAGGAAACATACATATATAGGTGAAAATTAGACATGTCTCAACATCCTCATGCATGTGGGATTATCTTTTAATAATGACCTAAAATAAATCTAAGAAAGATAAATAAAACCATGTCAGTAAAATCCTATAGTAGAAAAAATCCTACACCAACCCAACCCCCCCCCTCCCCCCCACCTTAAGCATATCTTAGGTGGGTAGAATAATTGGGTCCTAACAATGAGGCTTGATGAGGTACCAAAGCATAATGTGACTCCCATAATGTGGAGAAAATGAGAAAACCCATAGTAACAAAACTCCTCCCCAAAAGAGAGAAAATAAGAAGATAGGGATAAAAAGGCCAACTAAGGTATACAATTATATGTCACCAACATGTGTCCTACAAAGGAGTGCCCTAGAGTGATTTTGGATAAGAAGTATATGTAGTGAGGATTGGATCACCCTAGAACATTTAATGTGTCTTCCATGTGCATAATGGATCTTCAACCAAGGTGTGATTCCCATACAAGGAACTATTTTCTTCATGTAATGTAGATGGTCCAAGTGCTCTAGGTAATGATGGTGAAATAGGAGTAGAGGTAGTGAAGGATAGTTAAATGCCATGAAATCATGGGATAGATTAACCAGTGTTTGATGTGTCTTAGATTGATATACATGTTCCCTATAATGTCTAAAGTGTACCAAGGTTAGGTTTATAATTAAATAACTCCTTAATATATATATATATATATATATATATATATATATATATATATATATATATATAGTGTGATAAGGAGATGGTGGAAGTGAATCCCCATCACTATTCTAGTCATCTGCATTAGAAGAAGATTCATTAATATCCTAAGTGTGCTCAGGCTCAGAAGTATCATCAAGTTCAGATGAATTTAAAGAATAATAATCTAAAGGAGAGTCAAGGAAAAAGTGTGAGAATTTATATAACCAAGTTTTATGATCAACCTTTCCCATTGTCAAAATAATATCACTATTCAGCTTTCTAACATACACTGACTCTAGAGTGAACTCAATTTTCATGATCAAACCAAGGTGAATGATTTGGTAAATTGATAGGATATTAGTTGAAAGTTAAGAAACACTTAGAACATTATTGAATGTTCCACCACTCACTTCAACAATACCTCCCTTGAGAACCTTTTTATAAGTTTCATCGCTCAATTTTATAGAGAATATGTCACATGGATCTAAGGAATTGAACTCTATTTATGAAGATGTGATGTGACGTGAAACACTAGAGTTAATTAATAATTTAGGAATTTGAAATACAATAGTAAATTTGTCCTTACACTTTCCTTTCCCATTACTATTATATTTTACTTTTATTTACCATGGTCATTTGACTTAGAGGATTCATGGGTTGATTAATTCTAATTGGTAGAATTAGGGACATTGATGTTGTACTAATAAATCACCTTAGTCAATTAATTAATTTGTTTCTTAAAACATTTTATTTCATAATGATTTCTCAAACAAAACTTATTGTCACTTGAAATTTCAACCAATGAGGAGATTTGACAAGATTCTCCTCATTCAAGTGAGATAATAGAACCACCTCAAGGATATGGGTATCCCTATTAAGATGTGGATCTCTAGATTAGGGGATAATTCCCCTTGATGTATCACTAAAGATCATATTCCTAATAATAAAACTTGGGGGATGGAAAATGGGGGATAACATAAAAGTAAACCTAGTCTATAGGAGCTGATACACCAAAATATTTGATCCACTCATACCCATATCATGCACTTGGAAATAAGGACAAGTTTCACATACACTTCATCCAATGTCAATATTCTCTCTCACATCAATACTTTAACATGGGGTATTTGAGATATCATAGGATATGAGGAACAATAAAATAGTCATTCTAATACACTCTATTTAATAGCCTACTCACTACACCTTCAATCTACTTTGACACTTCTTGCTGACCTATAAAAGAGAGATTACAAACACACAAGGTACTAAAGAGAGTAACATATGAAGGTAAACAAAAATTAGACTTGCACAATAATAAAATCTATTGTGTACACTTATTGAAATATTTTAATGATGTAAAACACTTATCTTTATTAGATCAAGGAAAAATTTTGGTAGGGTTTCACCATACCTAGGCACAGAGATTATAAACAATGCTAACATGGCCAAAATTTATAGAAGTGTGAGAAGAGAAAGAGAAAAGGAAGCTTAAGAGTCACAAGGTGATCCAAAACTTGAAAGTTATGGTTGAATTATATTTCATTAACACACAAATAATAATGTTATCTCTAAGAAGAGATGTTTTATTGCTCAAAATTGTAGATACAACATATGCCTATCTCTAGGAAGAGATGTTTGCTTGCCTTTTTGGGATACATATATTTTTATACATATTTTTAAGGTAGGAGGAGGATGTGTAAGGTCACCAATTGTGAGGGAGATGAAATGGTTTTATTTCCATCATTTAAAATATTACAAAATTCAATAAATTACTATTTTTAAAAACTTACTATATTTAGATTGAACTACTAAAATTGAAATTTGGGGCACTTTCATTTGATTTTTTAAGGCCAAAACCCACCAATCACATATCATGTCATCTCAAAGTGTTCCCCTTATTACTATATTTCCAATAATTCAAATGGGGAGTCAAACAGAGCTATGGTGTAAAATTTATGGCTCCCAAAAGTTTTGCCACCAATTGGGGTAGGACCTTGTCCCAAATTGTCACCTGAAGTGTTTCCTAGATCTTTACTTGAAGTGTTTTCCAGATCACTAGGACACTTGTAAAGATAATACAAGGATTCACATCTAAAATAAAAATAGGTATGAGGTATGTCTTGAAAGTAAATCAAAGAGAAATGTCTCTCAAAGCTGTCTAACTTCTCAACATGTGGCATAGATACTCCTTGCTTATACATAAAAATATCCCTTATGATTTTCCTTCCAAAACTTCCTTATCACTATAAATTATTAGGTATGATGATGTAATTATCTATAAGTGGTTACAAACAAGACCTCACATGCATTGGAAGAGTTCTTGAACATTCCTATCCTTCTGGCCATGAAAATCATCCTTAGAAGTTCCTAAATGAGCTCTCTCCAAGCACCTCTCACACTTGGCAACAAATTTTTCCAATTTTGCAAAATTATCCATGTATATGGAGTGATGACACTATTCAAAGTTGTATATAGAATTGGTTTCATCAAATAGACTTTAAAAATCCTCCCAAATGAAGTTTCACCATTTTTTTCGAGTGTTCACTGCTTGTTCCCTATGACTAGCCAAAATGAGAGAGATAGTAAACACATTTAGGAGGTAATATAGATCCAAAAATGAGTGTTAAGACCTATAAAAATTCCTAATCCTTCACTCAAAAGTGATTTGGTCTCTTGAAAGTCTTTTATGCCTATAAAACATAAAAAATGGTCAAAATAAACCTTATTTGACCCCTTTCATATAGGTGTGATGTAGAAAATTGGCATGTGGAGAATCCATGGAGAGTCCTCTACATCATCCAAGTGTTTTCATGGCACCTTCATACCTTTTGGATGCCCAAATTACCTTATCTTCCCAATTGGGTCTCTATGGGGGGTTTGCAAGGGTTTTAAGTGGTTTTGGTCTTAACCTTTGTTCATAAAGGTTTGATTTTAGAATCCTCTCCAAATGTCACTTGTGTCTTCTTAAGGACCCCCTCCATCATCCCAAAACTACTCCATGTCCCATGAAAAGTCTCATGAAAGATATGAACATTCCAAGATGACCATTTGAGTTAATTTTGCATAATTAGTAGGGTTTGAGGACATTCTAGACCAAATGATGGATTCCTAGTGTATCTCCTACAAACCAAGGGTTGTAACACTACTGAATAGGTCTCATAAAAATTCTCCTATCCCTATAATAGATTACGTAGATCTAGAAATGGAAATGACCCTTATTTTGAGATAAGGTCTATACCTTGTCAATGAGCCTACCTACTCCTTTAAGCTAAAAGACCACTCTTTTCACTTACCATGCCCCTTAAAATCTTGAAGAAATCATTTATACCTCTGTGAAGATTACCCAATTCATTAATATGTTTTCCTAAGGCCCAAACTAAAAGTGACCTCTTATTTAGAGCTAAACTTGATCATGCCTAACTAAACTTGTTTATAGGTATAGTTGTATAGGGCCCTATGTTTGGTCTCCAACATTATAAAAGGGTTACTCAAGCTAGCATATATGTATCCATGCTTATAGAACCCTCACTTGATTATCCCCTACCATTTGGTTCATGTTTTAGCCCATTTCTCTCAAAACTACCTCTTTGTATAAGGTAAAAGTGCCCTATCTCTGAGATAGAATAGAGGCATCTTGCCTTACTCTAAGAAGAAAAACCTATGAGGATTGTTTACGGGTTTTATGTATTATCCATACCAATTTTTAAATCTTGGTTCCAAGCATAAGGCCTGCAACTTCCCCATTTCCTCAAGTAAACTTTTCAACAATGGCAAACTGTGTATGTTTGGAGTATAAGCTTGTGTAAAGCATCTTAGGGTCCTGTGTAGACCTATTATCCATCCTTAAAATATATATGACACTAAAAATGTGTCCATTGAGGAAATAATCCCCTATTTTTCCAACATTGAACCCTGTCCCTTACATTAATGTACCTCTCATACCACTATTTGATTTGTTATGTTCTACTTATTGCTCTTCTTGTAGGTGAATGCAGGAGTTATTTTCACTTAAAAATGATGTTAGAAGGCATTTATGACACATTTGGGAGCCAAAAATTAATTAATTTATTTTAATCTCACCTAAATGTTAAATTTGAGCTCAAAAATGCCCTTCACTCTTGACTGAGACCAATTCCTCTAGGGTCCTACTTATAGGTGAATACTTCTAGACCTCTGTTAGATCTTATATCATTTGCAAGGGTTTTTAGAGGTCATATGGAACTTTTTTGAAGTTCTCATGCTATTCCATTATGTTTTATTTACTATAGTATCTAATGGATATCTCAAAATAAAATAAACCTTACCTGGGGTCTTACTGTTATTTGGTCAATGTCTCAATCATAATCAACTAGTTGTAGGTGTATTTGGGGTCATTTGAAACTCCTATGAAGATGTTTTTATTTTTATTGAATTTTTTTAAGTAAAAAAACATCTTATTATCTTTTAAAGTTTAAAACAAGGTTCAAACTCAACCCTTTATCTCATACACCTTCAACTTTCAAGTAACCTCCTTAGCAAGAATGTGTCTCACTTCCCAGGCATTTGTACAGACTTGGGGGAGTGTTTAGTGGTTAAAACCATGTTCTAACCTTGATAAAGTGATATTTAGTCATTTAATCTATGTGTGGGTTACTTGGAGTCATTTGAGCATAGGGCCTAGTTATTTTATGCCAAATTGCTTGAAGAAGGTCTCTTTTAGTAAGTTTCCTCTAGATGTCATTAAAAATTCTCAGTGGCTTTTTGACCATTTTCAAGGTGATCAAGCTCCAACCACTACTAATCTCCTTGAGCCCATGATTTGTAAGGTGATTCTCTATGCTAGAGACAACAAATTCCACCCAATTATGTGCTTCAAAACATTGTAAAATAAGTAATATGTCATTTTAGAAAAGCTTCCCTCCATCTGTTTGGACAATTTAGGGATGGTGGGCCTAAGATATTTTACCCTTTACCTTTTATCTCATTGATACTTTAGACAAGCTATGATGAATTCATCATATGATATGACCTCTAGGATATGCTATGAGTTGCTTCACATTACCAAATATGTGCTTTCAATCCTCTATAGCATCATTGGTATGTTAGTTTCTCACCTACATGCAGTAAGGGTAAAAAGTGTAAGAAGATACACTTGCTTATACTCCATTGTAGAGCTTAAACAAACTCTAAATCATGATACTATGAAACTTCAAGGCACCAAATTTTTATCTAATGGTCCAAAATCTCCATGAGAACCTTGAATCATATTCTCAAGCCATCTGAAGGTAGATATCTAAT
Organism: Torreya grandis; assembly: GCA_037957365.1. Classification (NCBI taxonomy): domain Eukaryota; kingdom Viridiplantae; phylum Streptophyta; class Pinopsida; order Cupressales; family Taxaceae; genus Torreya; species Torreya grandis. Next base: position 169,981 of record JARHVA010007772.1, read on the forward strand.
GCACCATAGTGAGATATGGTATAAACCATTTGAAACTCTTTATGAATGGGAACTTTATGTGCCTCCTTTAGGAATATCAATTCATAATTCACAATGTTTATAAATTTAAGTGTTCTTATACCTCTTCGTATGCCACCATGACATCAGTAAGAGTTGTAGATGAAGGTTTGGACTGTGACATGCAGGGAAAACATGAAAAAGCAAGAAATATGTAAGGCAGGGCCTTCAAAACATCTTAAATACAATTTTAAACACTTTAATGTATGAAAAACATTAGTATCATTGAAAAACCAAAATCAAAACACTTCTTCGAATGTGGATAAATCACTTGCAAGGCAATTGAGATGACTGTAAGTGTAAACTAGGTATTTTTCAAGCCTATATAAGCCTAAAAGAGGTTTTACCAAGTACTTGAGCCTTCCAAAACTATAATAATCATTAAAATGCCTTTAATATAATGTATAAACACATGAAACACATAAACCCATCAACCAAAAAGATAAAATCTGAAACAAGTTCAAAAGGAGACCCCCTCATGGTTAAACATGCATAAATAGATGCCTGGAGTGTAAGCCATTATTCATAAATGAGGAACCAAAAAATCAAAATTTATTTTTATTAAAATTAAGTGAACTTAGAGTAAAATCCACCCCTTTAAATACTCCCCCAACTCCACCTCCATGGTTCATGCCAAGTGCTTGAAGTTGACCCCTTTTTGCTTGCCAAGAGAAAATGGGGGAAAATAAGTTCTAGGTAAACCTTTTTGCATTATCCTTGAAAACCAAATGTTGAAATGGATGTGGGTAGGTGAAGAGACACTCCACCCACGTTTTTAGTTGAAGATCAAATCATCCATTCCGTACAAGTGCCTAAAAGGGCCTAAAAACAAGGAAAAACTCCCATTTTTTTAACATAACTGACTCCTAGCTGACATTTGAATATCCATGACATGATTTTGACCTCTTCCACGTTGAAACTGTCATGTCCCCTTCTAGTTGACATCTTTCTGAGTGAAGGATTAGCCTATTATGCGACCCTCGTGGGCTGATGTGATGGATAGAGGGTCTTGATGGAGATGGGTTGGCTTTCAGACATGAATTAAAGGAGATATTAATATTTGATTGATTTAATCAAATATTAATTATTTGGTCCAATTTTAATTAATTATTACTTATTAATTAATTATTAATTATTTATTATTGGGTCTAATTTTAGGATCCTCATTCTAATTTAAGAATTGGTCTACTTTTGAGACCCTAGTTCTAAATTAAGGAAGCCCCAGTCTAATTTAAGGGAATCTAATTTTAGCAAGCACACCTTTGGAGGTGTATAAGAATCTCTCATGGGAGAGAGTTTGTATTCATGATTATTATTGATATTGATTCTTGTTAAGAAATTCTTCTATGAAGACTGAGCCAAGGGTTCCAGGATTCCATTTGCATTGAAGAACGTCAACTCTTCATTGTGTGCGATTCAGAGGTTGTGAGAGATCAGCCGATCTATTGCCAAATTGCGAGATAAATTCATATAGAGGTTATCATAGGTGTTTACAAGTTTGAGAGATAACTTCACACAGAAGCTATCACAAGGGTTTACAGGTATTTCATTATTTTGGGTTTTGATTCAAGAATTATCCAGATATAGATCTTTTGTATTAGCCCATAATTCTATAGATCAGGATCAAGCATATAGGTTGTGCAATATCAGTGGCCGTACGACTTTCGTACAGATCCATGAAAATCCATATGCATCAATAGAACGTTTAGGCACTGACATCGGTGAATAGAGACCGACATCGGTCGACATATCACCGACGTCGGCAAGTTAACGACTACAGGTCGACCGACGACGGCAGTATAATCGACGTCGGTGACTGTGTTTTTTTACACAGCAGGCCGAGACGTACCAAATTCAGATTTCTTTCCCAATTTGTGGAGTATTCAGGCTATTAAGGCCGTACTTTCAATATTCTTTGTATACTTGACAGAGGACCTCTATTGTAAGCTTATGAACAAATAAATAAGAATTTATATTGGGATTTATTTATCTATTTGAAGATATTTTTCAAAAATTTAGATAAGCAATTCAGAGCTTTTGTTTTGATATTCGAAGGGATATTACAGTGGTATCAGAGCTAAATCCTACCATCCTGAGAGGTTGACAATCTTATGCAGCCACAAGGGTTGAGACCACACAGGTATTTCATGCGCAATAGAGCTTTGCTTGAAGGCACTCAAGTACTAGAACAACCACCAGAAGACATGGGTGACGATATTGGCAGGGCCCGTATTCCTCACCATCCTATAGATCAAGATGATGCAAAGGTTTTACTTACTCTTAGAGAACTATGAGAAGGGCAAAGGTAGAATAACCAGGTATTACAGCAGTTGGCAGCAGCATTGCCGAGATTGGGTTCTCCAAGGAGACATTCCCCACACCGTGAAGATGTTAGGAGTGTTGCAGGATCACAGAGAGGCCATGGGACTATTTCTCATATAGCGAATAGGCCTACTAGGCCTATCTTTGTGAGACAAGAAGCAGAGGAGGTGATAGCAGGTGAGGAGCATGAGGAGGCATTTACAGACACACTTAGGGTAGTGACTGAAGAGTGGGAGTCATTACCACCTATGGTCAGGGAGATGATTACTTTTGATCGATTCCTCACACAGAGGAAAGAACATTACCGAGGTCAACAGAATGGGAGACCAAGACCCTAGAATAATGATCTGAAGCATGCTACGAGCAGGCTCACACTAGCGACATTTGACGGTAGTGGTAAGGTGACAGCACAGGCCTGGGTTAGTAAGCTGGATACATTTCTCACATTGTGGCCAATGGGTGAGGAAGATGCTATCAGATATGCGACTACATCTTGAGGGAGTAGCTCATGATTAGTGGCACCATGGGATGGTGACACTCCATCATGATCGGATCGCAGCTTATCAGGAGTTTGTGGATAGGCTGGTAGAGCATTTTGACAGGAGAGATCTAGAGTCCTATTTCTGAGAGTTGGCACAATTGCGCCAAAGTGGCAGTCTAGAGTCTTATATTGGTGACTTACAGAAGTTATCAGTCATGGTTCCTGACATTTCAGAGAGGCGACTAGTAGTACTCTTCGTGGAGGGATTGACAGAACCATTGAGAGGTTGGATCAAAGGCTTTGATCCTCCTTCCTTACAGGAAGCTATGAAGAAGGCGCGTAGTATGGAGATGGCAGCCCCATCTAGTAGATCTAACTCTAGAGGTACTTCTTCATCCAGGGACAGTAAGGGCTTCAACAAGAATAGAGAAAGACCAGGCTTTAACATAGATAAATCAGGTGTTAAGAATGATTCAGGGGCCAATCCAGCAGCACAACCTTTGGATAGAGAGGCTCTTAATGATCTACGAAGGAAGAAGCTTTGTTTATACTGCAAAGGTCCATATGATGTTAATCATGATTGTCCTTTGAGACCTAAGGGTAAAGCAAATCGGGTAATGTGGGCCTATTATGAGGATGAGGAATCAGAAGATTCTGAACATCACAATTGTTCTGAGGAGCCAGAGGCTGAGGCTTTAGAGCCTAGGGTAGAGGCAGAGTCAGAGCTCCAGATTTAGGAGGCACGTCTATCTAGCATCTAGCACGAGGGATCATTCAGACTCTGGGGAGTTTTGGCAGGATAGAGGGTCATTACCCTTCTTAACATAGGAGCCACACATAATTTCATTGATACTAGATTTGTGGAGAAGCGTGGACTCACCACAGAAGAGTTTGAGGGCATTAGACTTAAGGTAGCTGATGGTTACACCCTCCGGTGTGAGCGGATGATCAGAGATCTCCCATTGCGCTTGAACAACTATGAGTTCAAGGCTGATTATTATGTGGTCAACATGGGGGATATAGATTTGGTTTTGGGCATGAAGTGGCTTCATTCCCTTGAGGTAGTGACTCTTAGTCTTAAGGATATGGAGATCCATTTTGATGTAGGTGGGAAGACTCACATTCTTAAAGCAATATAGGATGGCAACATCAAAACCATTTCTTTACATCGGATGGAGAGGCCCATGCGGCATGATATGGTAGAGTGGACTGCTGAGTGCACATTGGCACCAATGCAGGAGGGACAACAGAAGACCGAGTACCATCCGGAGATTCAGCAGTTGAGAGTCAAGCATGATAAGGTCTTTAGTGACATTCCACCAGGGAGACCTCCAAACAGGGGCATTAAGCATATTATTGAGCTTGAGGAGGGGGCTAAGCCCATTATGATTACTCCCTATCGACATCCTAAGCAGTTGAAGGATGAGATCAAAAAAACAATTAAGGAGTTACTAGCTATGGGTCACATTCGACCAAGCAAATCACCGTTTGATTCTTCAGTTGTTCTAGTGAAGAAGAAGGATGGCACCCTATGAATGTGCATTGACTACAGAGCCCTGAATAAAAGAACCATTAAGAATAGGTATCCTATACCACGTATTGACGAGCTTCATGGTGCACATTACTTCACGAAGATAGACTTAAGATCAGGCTATCATCAGATCAGAGTTCGCGAGCAGGACGTGGAGAAGATAGCTTTTCGTTGCCATAGTGGACACTACGAGTTTATAGTGATGCCATTCGGGCTCACTAATGCACTAGCAACATTTCAGTCCACCATGAATAGAGTCTTCCATTCACTGTTGAGGAGGTTTGTACTTGTTTTTTTTGATGACATTCTTATATACAGTAGGACTTGGCAGGAGCATTTGGCTCATCTGGAGACTATACTCAGCATCTTGGAGAGGGAATCCTTGTACGCCAAAGAGTCCAAATGTGATTTGGGGATGACCGAATTGTTATACTTGGGTCATATTATCAGTGTAGGGGGAGTGCGAATGGATCCTGAGAAGATCCGCGCTATCATAGATTGGCCTATTCCAGTAAACCTAACACAACTAAGGGGATTTCTAGGTTTGTGTGGATTCTATCAGAGGTTCGTGAATGGTTATTCATGACATGCAGCTCCTATGACAGATTTGACTAAAAAGGGGGCTTTTTGTTGGACACTTGAAGCACAAGAGTGTTTCAAAAGGTTTAAGGGGTTGATGACTACGTGCCCAATTTTGGCACTACCTAATTTTTTGAAGCCGTTCAAGCTTCAGTGCGATGCTTCAAGCGAGGGCATTAGAGCGGTGCTTATGCAAGACAAGCACCCCATAGTATATGAGAGCCATAAGCTTAGGGGACCAGAGAGACTGTACACCATATATGATAAGGAGATGCTCACTATCATGCATGCCTTAGCAAAATTTAAGCAATATCTTGTGGGTAGCAAATTTTGCATCAAAACGGACCACAACAGTTTGAGACATTTCTTGGGGCAGCGAGACCTCAATGATCATCAGTAGAAGTGGGTGAGTAAAATACAGGCATATGACTTTGACATCTCTTTCATCAAGGGCACCCAGAATGTTGTGGCCGATGCTCTTTCACGTAGGCCGTATTTGAGTACCATGGTCCACATTACAGAGGATTGGCAACATATGATTATGGCAGAGTATGCCAAGGATACATGGGCATCTAGCATTGTTGAGGGATCGACGGTTGACACCAGATATACTCTTGTGAATGACTTGATCATTTACAATAATAGGGTTTATTTGATCCCAAGATCATCAATGAAGAACATTATCATCTGAGCTTTTCATGATATACCTACTGCAGGACATCCCGGATATTTTAAGACTTACAAACAGGTTAGGGAGAGATTCACATGGAAAGGCCTCAAAGCAGATGTTCTTCAATATGTATGTGAGTGACCTGTTTGCCAGCAAAACAAGCAGGAGAACACGTACCCAGCAGGATTGTTGCGGCCACTTCCAATTCCTGATAGGAAGTGGGAGTGTTTGTCGATGGATTTCATTACGGGCTTGCCTAAAGCCCAAGGACGAGATTGCATATATGTAGTTGTGGATCGGTTAACGAAGTATGCTCACTTCTTCCTGATTACCACCACACATACAGCTACACAGGTAGCAAAGGTTTTCTTTTGAGAAATATTCTGACTGCATGGATTACCTCAGAGCATAGTTAGCGACAAGGATAGTCAGTTCCTGAGTCACTTCTGGCAGGAGGTGTTCTGACTTTGTGGGACCGAGCTTACACCTAGCACCAGCTACCACCCGCAGACTGATGGACAGACGGAGATAGTGAACAAATGGGTGGAGGGCTACCTCAAGAACTACATTGCAAGGCAGCAAAAATCTTGGGTCAAGTGGATTTATCTGTACGAGTATTGCTATAACACAACTTTCCACATGACCATTCAGATGTCTCCTTTTATGGCATTGTACGGGTATGAGGCACCGAGTTTTCTAGATTTGCTACTGAGCGACAGTAGAGTGCCGAGTGCTGGGGACCTATTGCAGGAGAGTCAGGATATTATGAGGACTCTCAAGGAGAATATTGCTAAGGTGCAGAATCAACAAAAGCAGTATGCAGATCAGCGGAGGACCGAAAGATCTTTTGAGGTGGGTGATATGGTCTATCTTATGCTGCAGCCTTACCGACAGTCTACTCTTAAGAAGAGTGGGGTAGAGAAGCTTAAACCATGTTACTACAGTCCTTTTTGGATCTTGAGACATGTTGGAGAGATGGCTTATGAGCTAGAGCTTCCGACAGAGAGCAAGGTACACAATGTCTTTCATGTATCATGCCTCAAAAAGGTGTTAGGACACCGTGTGATACCTTCTACAGTTTTACCTCCCTTAGATGATGAGGGAAAGTTGATTTTAGTACTTGAGTCCATCCTGGAATCTAGAAAGAGACAGTTGCGTTACAGGACTATCAGGGAATATTTGGTAAAGTGGAAAGATTTGCCAGTTGAGGATGCGACATGGGAAAGCGAAGATATTCTATAGCATCCAGAGTTGAGATTGCTTGAGGACAAGCAATTTCAGGAGGGGCGGACTGTCATGTCCCCTTCTAGTTGACATCTTTTTGAGTGAAGGATTAGCCTATTATGCGACCCTCATGGGCTGATGGGATGGATAGAGGGTCTTGATGGAGATGGGTTGGCTTTCGGACATGAATTAAAGGAGATATTAATATTTGATTGATTTAATCAAATATTAATTATTTGGTCCAATTTTAATTAATTATTAATTATTAATTATTAATTATTTATTATTGGGTCTAATTTTAGGATCCTCATTCTAATTTAAGAATTGGTCTAATTTTAGGATCCTCATTCTAATTTAAGAATTGGTCTAATTTTAAGACCCTAGTTCTAAATTAAGGAAGCCCCAGTCTAATTTAAGGGAATCTAATTTTAGCAAGCACACCTTTGGAGGCGTATAAGAATCTCTCATGGGAGAGAGTTTGTATTCATGATTATTATTGATATTGATTCTTTTTAAGAAATTCTTCTGTGAAGACTGAGCCAAGGGTTGCAGGATTCCATTTGCATTGAAGAAAATCAACTCTTCATTGTGTGCGATTCAGAGGTTGTGAGAGATCAGCCGATCTATTGCCAAATTGAGAGATAACTTCATACAGAGGTTATCACAGGTGTTTACAAGATTGAGATATAACTTCACATAGAAGCTATCACAAGGGTTTATAGTTATTTCATTATTTTGGGTTTTGATTCAAGAATTATCCAGATATAGATCTTTTGTATTAGCCCATAATTCTATAGATCAGGATCAAGCATACAAGTTGTGCGATATCAGTGGCCGTACGACTTTTGTACAGATCCATGAAAATCCGTACGCATCAATAGAAAGTTTAGGGATCGACATCGGTGAACAGAGACCTATAGAGACCAACATCGGTTGACATATCACTGACGTCGGCAAGTTAACGACTACAGGTCGACCGATGACGGCAGTATAACTGACGTCGGCGACTGTGTTTTTTTACACAGTAGGCCGAGACGTACCAGATTCAAATTTCTTTCCCAATTTGTGGAGTATTCAGGCTATTAAGGCCGTACTTTCAATATTCTTTGTATACTTGACAGAGGACCTCTATTGTAAGCTTATGAGCAAATAAATAAGAATTGATACTATGATTTATTTATCTATTTAAAGATATTTTGCAGAAATTTAGATAAGAAATTCAGAGCTTTTGTTTTGATATTCAAAGGGATATTACAGAAACTCACCTTGGTGACAAATTTTCCCTCTTGGAATTCTATACAAGTCAATTAATAGGTTAGAAAGTGGCCAAAAGACCCCTTTTTGCACATGAGACATAACAAATGACCAATTTATGACTTGTAAACACATTGAAACATGATAAATACCATATTAAGAAAATTTTACACAAAATTATCCTTTGACCAAGTTTTACCAAGGCTTGATGATGTTTGACTTTGGTTGACTATGTGATTTCAAGGAAGGTGAGCTTCAATAAATACTAGGGGAAGGATAAGTGAGATAATAGACCAACATGACATCCTATAGGACACATGGGAACCTTTTTAAAAAGATAAAAATAGTAGGGGTTGAACTCATTTGACTAGAAGCCAAAATTGGTGAATAATTAGCAACTCCTAAGGGTAACATGCTTTCATATGTTAAGAAATAGTAGCCTTATCCTATCCATTGGGAAAGGGAGTTAGGATGTACTTGGAAATAGTAGGACCAGACCTTGCATTAACCAATAACACAAATAATCTTACCTCAAAACACACAAAGGGAAATAAAAACACACAAAATACCTAATAAAACAAAAAATAAGGACACACTTGTGCTACTAAGCACTTAGGGAAAATAAGACACAACTGAAAGCAAACCAATATGTACATTAATCTTGATCATACCTCCCTTCCTGGATCAAAATGGAAGTAACTTAGATCTATTTCCTCACTTAGATGAGTGAGGATGCCAAGTATGATTCCTCTTAGATGGGGTGTTAGATGACTCATGATTTCTTTTAGCTCCTTGATTTGACATGTCAATGAATGGAATCATCTAAAACAGGTCTCCAAAGTATATGAAACCCTCTTATACTTCAAAGTATGCTTCATATTGTTTTCCCCTTATCTCCTCATGACTTATTTCAATATTCATGCATGGGATAGCTTGTCTCAAGTTTATATCTCCTTTAAGGATCTCATCATCCTTTTCCATAATCATAAACTTTTCAAAGTCTTCAAGGAGTGTTGTGTTATGATCATTTAGAAGTGTTTCTTGCTCACATTCTTCATTGAAGTTAGTAGAGGTAGTTTCATAGGTGGTTATAGAACCAAACTTTTCATCATCTCTAAAAGGTTCAAGATCATCATATATTGCTCCATTATAATCTAGGGTCTCTTCATTATATTGCTCCTCAACACATAATTTCTCTCCAACATCTTAGACTTGTTTATCTAGGAGCTTAGTCTTCTAACCTTCCTCATACTCTTGGAACATTTGCATATAAATCTACCACATGTCCTTCTTTTGAGACACATCTTCTTTCTTGTCATGGATAGTCTACTCCAAAAGATTTGTAGGTTTTTTGAGGGATTCAAATTCATTACATATGATCCTAAATATCTACTATAGATCATCATCCTTTGAATGGTCTGCATCATGAAAAGGAGAAACAAAAGAGACCATTTCCTCTTCTTCTTTGGATTCCAAGAGAACTTATTTCAAGGCATCTTTTACAACACAAGGACGATCTTCTTCCTCATCTTCACAATATGATCTCACCTCACTAGAATTCAACACTTATTTATCTTCAATACAATTTTATATTCAATCTCATCCTCCCTCTTATTGATTTCAACATTATGCACTTCAAAAATAGGAATCTTGGCCAAAGGGGATTCCCAAGTAGCAATATAATTCTCAACATTAGGAGGGCAACCTTGATTAGTTAGAAGGGGTGGAAAGATGGGTTTAATGGCTTCTTGAGGAGGGGTGGGATGGAGTTAAATGGTTTTAAATTTATCTTCTCTAACAACTTCTCCACCTAATAATGATTTGTTCTTTTCTTCACAAGCTGTCACCACCTCTTTCCATCTTTGGAAGGTAGGCTCAAGGATGTTTTCATGGGGTTGAGGGGAAAATAAAGGGGTGAATGATATGTTTAGGAAACTTGGATTTTAATTTGGATTGTCACCTTGATTGAAATTTAGAGAAGCAAGCTTAGAGAGTTCACCTTCAACTTCCATAATAGATTCCCTCAACATCTGATTGGCCAATTCAATCTCTTTTTCAAGGTGAGTTTCAAAACCCAATATTTATTTTTCACAATATCCTCCAAGTATGTTAACCAGATCCATTATTATTTATTATTTATTTTGGATAATCTCTTGGATGGAATTCCAAGAAGAGAAACTTTGGGGAGTGGATAAGAAATTTGGGGTATTTTGGGGCTACTAGGATTGAGTTTGTCCATGAGTTCTCAACCTTTCTTCTCAATGGAAGATCAAACCACAAATATAAAAAATATCATTAGAAATACATGGCCAACTATATTTTTGTATAGGAATCAATTCCATTTTTATTTTTTCCAAAGCATTCCATACACTGCTAATATAAACACTAGGAATGACTTGAACATAACCATATCTAGTGTCAAGGTCTAACATGTAGTCTTGGTAGCTAATAAGAGTTTTTTTGAAACTAGCAATGGAATGGCTTGGATAGGAGCTAGGTGGGATATATGGAGTACAAAATTTGTAATTGTGGTCATAGGAAACATATTCTTGATGGGGGTCATGACAATATTGGCCAAGAACTTGCTCATAATTTAAGGGAAGAGGCAAACAAGGATATGTTTCCCAAACTTGTGTTAAGAAATGCTCAAACTCATAATTATCCATGAATTACTCACAAAAGGGAATTAAACAAGAAAATAACTTTAAATAGATATACTTTGACTACTCAACCAGTAGATGTGTACTTTGAGTCACCATTGGTACTTAGTGAATTTACTCTAAAGGCTACTAACTTGAGGAGAACACCAAAACTCCTCAATATCTTGGAACAAGGGTCCTAACAAGCATGAAAAAACTATTGTAACATGAAATTTAATGAAATTAGGATATGGGACAAGCTTCTCCTCATTCAAGTGATATAATGGAACCACCTCAGGGATGTGGGTATCCCTACTAAGAGATGGATCTCTAGATTAGGGGCTAGGTCTACTTGATGCATCACTAAAGCTCATATTCCTACTACTAACACTTGGGGGATGAAAAAATGAGGATAGTATAAAATTAAACCTTGTTTTAGGAAGTGATACACCAAAATATTTTCTCTATTCATACCCTTAACATGCACTTAAGAGTAAGGACAAGTTGCACATACACTTCATCTAATGTCAATCTTCCCTCTCACATCAATACTTTAACATAGGGTCTTGGAGATAGCATAGGATATGAGGAACTATAAAATATGTATTATAAGATACTCTATTGCATATCCTACTCACTACACCTAAAATCTACTTTGACACTTCTTGTTGACCTGCAAAAGAGAGATTACAAACACATAAGGTACTAAGGAGTGTAACATGTGAAGGTAAATAAAAATTACACTTGCACAAGACTAACATCCATTATGTACACTTAGTGAAATATTTTTATTATGTAAAACACTTATATTTATTATCTCAAAGAAAAAAATTTATAGGGCTTTGCTATACCTAGGTAGAGAGATTATAAACAATGCCAACATGGCCAAAATTTATAGAAGTGTGAGAAGAGAAAGAGAAAAGGAAGCTTAATAGTCACAAGGACACTTTTAAAACTACTCCAAGGACTTAAATATATAATAAAAATATGTATGAGGTAGGTATTAAAATTAAACACAATACAAATGTCTCTCAAAGTTGTCTAACTCCTTAACATCTGGCGTAGATACTCCTTGCTTGCACATAAACCTATCCCTCATGATTTGCCTTCCAAAACTACCTTATCACTAAAATTTATAATGTTTGATGATATAAATAAGTATGAGGGATTACAAAAAATTCCTCACATGCATTATAATATCTCCTAACCATTCCCATCCTTATGGCCATACATAATCATCCTTAGTAGTCACAAAATGACCTCTCTCCAAGCACCTCTCACACTTGGTACCAAAATTTTTCCAATTTTGAAAAATTATCTATGAAAATAGAGGTGTGACACTTATAAAAGGTTTAAATAGCATAAATTTCATCAAATAGACCTTAAAATGCCTCCCAAGTGAAGTTTCACAATTTTTTCCAAGTGTTCACTACTTTTTCCCTATGACTAGCCAAAATGAGAGAGATAGAAAACACATTTATGGGGAAATATAGATCAAAAAATGAGTATTATGACATATAAAAATTCCAAAACCTTCTCTCAAAAGTGATTTTGACTCTTGAAAGTCTTCCATGCTTTCAAAACATAAAAAATGGTCAAAATAAACCCTATTTGACCCCTTTTGTACAAGTGTGATTCAAAAAATTGGTATGTGGAGAATCCTTTGAGACTCCTCTACATCATCCAAGTGTTTTAATGGCACATTAATACATTTTTTATTCTGAAATTTCCTTATCTTCGTAATTAGGTCTCTATGGAGGGTTTGCAAGGGTTTTGAGTGGTTTATGGTCTTAACATTTGTTCATAAAGGTTTGACATTAGAATCCTCTCTAAATTTCACTTATTTATTATTAAGGACCCCATAAATCATCCAAAAATACATCCATGTCCAATGTAAATGCTCATGAAAGATATGAGCATTCCAAGATGACCATTCAAGATAATTTTGCACAATTAGTAGGGTTTGAACACATTCTAGACTAAATGATGGATTCTTAGTGGATATCTTGGAAAAAAGTGTTATGAAACCTCTTAATATTTCCTATAAACATTATCCCATCTATATAATATCTTACCAAGACTTAGAAATGGAAATGGCCCCTATTTTGAGGCAAGGTCTATACCTTGTCAATGAGCCTGCCTACACCTTTGAGCCAAAAGACCACTATTTTCACTTACCATAATATTTAAAATATTTAACACAACATTTATACCTCTTTTAAGATGACCCAAGTCATTGAGATGTTTTCATATGTCCCAAACTAAAAGTGACCTCTTATTTGGAGCTAAGCTTGATCATGCCTAACTAAGATTGCCTATAGGTCTAGTTATATAGGGTCCCTTATTTGGTCTCCAACCTTATATAATGGTTATTAAGGTTGGAATAGATTTATCCTAGTTTATAAAAACCTCACTTGATCCTTCCCTACCATCTGGTTCATGTTTTAGCCCATTTCACTCAAAACTACCTCTTTGTGTAAGGCAAAAATGCCCTATCTTTGAGATAGAACAGAGAAATATTGCCTTAATTCCTCAAAAAAACCAAACCTATGAGGATGTTATAAATATTTTATATATTATCTATACCATGTTTGAGCTCTTGTTTCCAAGCACAAGGCCTCCAACATCCGCAATTCTTTAGGCAGACTTTTCAATAATGGTAGTCCGCATATTTTTAGAGTATAAGCTTGTGTAAAGCATCTTAGGGTCCTGTGTAGACCTATTATCCATACTTGAAAGATATATGACACTAAAAATGTGTCCATTTATAGAATAATCCCATATTTTTACAACATTGAACCCCATCCCTTTCAATAATGTACCTCTAATGCCATTGTGTGAGTTGGTATGTTTTGCTTATTGTCCTTCTTATAGGTGAATGCAAGGGTTATTTTCACATATAAATTATGTGAGGAGGCCCTTAGGACACCATTTATATCCAAAAATTAAATAATTTATTTTAATCTCACCTAAATGTTCCATTTGATCTCAAAAATGCCCTTTACTCCTGATTGAGACCAATTCCTCTAGGGTCCTACCTGTAGGTGAATGTTTCTAGACCTGTGTTATCTCTTATATCATATAAAAGGGTTTGTAAAGGTCATATATACCTTGGTTTAAGTTTTCATGATATACCATTATGTTTTATTTATTATATTATCTCATGGATATCTTGAAATAAAATAAACCTTACCCTGGGTCTTACTATTATTTGCTCATTATCTCAGTCATAGTCAACTGGCTATAGGTGTGTTTGGGGTCATTTGAAACTAATCTAAAGATGTTTTTATTGTTCTTGAATTTTTTTAAGTCACCAAATATCCTATTCTCTTTGAAATTTTAAAACAAGTTTCAAACTCAACCCTTTATCTCATACACCTTCAACTTTCAAGTAACCTCCTTAACAAGACTGTGTCTCACTTCCTAGGCCTATGTACAGACTAGGGGGGTACTTACAGGTAAAAACCATGTTCTAAGCTTGATAAGGTGATATTTAGTCATTTAATATATGTTTGGGTTACTTGGAGTCATTTGAGCATAGGGCCTAGTCAGGTTTTGCCTAATTTCTTGAAGAAGGTCTCTTTTAGTAAGTTTCTTGTAAATGTCATTGAAACTTCTCAGGGGTTTTTGACCATTTTCAAGGTGATCAAGCTCAAAACTCTAATAATATCCTTGAACCCATTATTTTCAAGGTTCTTATCTATGATAGAGATAACAAATTTCAGCCAATTGTGTGCTTCAAAACCTTGTCAAACAAGTAATATGTCATTTGGTAAAGCTCCCTGCCCTTTGTTTGGACAATTCAGGGATGGTGGACCCAAGATATTTTAACCTTTACATTTTGCCTCATTAATACTTTGAATAAGATATAATGAATCCATTATATGATATGACCTTTATGAGATGGTCTGAGTTGTTTCACATTACCAAATATGTGTTTTCAGTCCTTTATGGCATCACTAGTATGTTGTTATCTCACCTACAGGTAGTACGGGTAAAAAGTGTAAGAAGATACACTTGGTTATACTCCATTGTAGACCTTCTCCAAGATATAAATCATGTTACTATGCAAATTCAAGGCACAAGATGTTTCTTCAATGGTCCAAAATCTCCATGAAACCCCTGAATCATATGCTCAAGCTACCTAAAGGTAGATATCTAATGCACCATAATTATTTATGTTATAAACCATTTGAAATTATTTATGAATGGGAACTTTATGTGCCTCCTTTAGGCATATCAACACATACTTTGCAATGTTGAGAAATTTAAGTATTATTTTACCTCTTTATATGCCACCATAACATCAATAAGAGTTGTAGATGAAGGTATGCCAACAGGACATCAGTAGGAGCTGTAGATGAAGGTATGACACCATGGCATCAACAATAGATGTAGATGAAGGGTTAGACTGTGACATGCAGGGAAAACATGAAAAATCAATAAATATGTAAGGCAAGGCCTTAAAATCATCTTAACTACAATTTTAAATCCTTTAATGCATAAAAAACATTAGGGGAATCCCCAAAACAATAATAAAACACTTTTTCCAATGTGGATAAATTACTTGTAAGGTAATTGAGATGATTAAAAGTGCAAACTAACCATTTTGAAAGCATGTATAAACCTAAAAGAGGTTTTCCCAAGTACTTGATGCTTATAAAACTAAAATAATCATGATAATGTCTTGAAGATCATTTAGAAACACTTTCAACACATAAACCCATGAATCCAAAATAATAAAATTTAAAATAGGCTCAAAAGGAGACCCCCTCATGGTTGAACATGTATAAAAAGATTCATGGAGTGTTATCCATTGTTAATAAAGGTTGAACCACCAAATTTAAAGTTCTTATTATGAAAATGAAGTTCAATCATATTACAATCCACCCCTAGAAGCACTCTTCCCAACTCCACCTATATGGTTCATGCTAAGTGCTTCAAGTTGACCCTTTTTACTTGCCAAGAGAAAATGGGGGAAAATAAGTTTCAAATGAAACATTTTGAATTTTAATTGGAATAAAAATGTAAATTGGTGTGGGGAGGTGAAGAGACAATCCACCCACATTTTTAGCTGAAGATCAGATCATCCATTCTGCACAAGTTCCCAAAAGGGCCTAAAAACAAGGATAAACTCCCATTTCCTAAACATAACTAACTATTGGCTGATATCTAACTATCCATTACATTATTATGACCTCTTTCACATTGAAAGTCACCTTGGTGACAAATTTTTCCTCTTGTAAGTCCATACAAGTCAATTAATAGGCTAGAAAGTGGACAAAAGACCCCTTTTTGGAAATGAGACATAAAAAATGACCAATTTATGACTTGTAAACACATTATAACATGCTAAGTAGCATATTATTACAATTTGACACAAAATTATCCTTTGACCAAGTTTGACCAAGGCTTTACTATGTTTGACTTTGGTTGACTAAGCCATTTCAAGGAAGATGAGCTTCAATAAAGACTAGGAGAAGGATAAGTGATATAATAGACCAACATGACACCCTATATGACACATGGAAACCTTCTTAAAAAGATAAAAATATTATGGGTTGACCTCATTTTACTATAATTCAAATTTGGTCAACAAACCCCACATTTGATCCAATCTTTATTAATCTTAGAATTGGAAGACGAGTTCTTATGGTTGTATTTAGAGGTGGAAGGATTTACATCCTTATCTTGATCCTATTTATTTTATTTATTCTCTATATGTTTTGAAACCTTCTCTTTATTATCAAAAAAGTACATGAAAATTTGAGTACTTTATTGTGTCCATATGTATCAACTTATATTACTCCCAAATCAAGTTAGAAATAAAGGTATATAATAAGGCATCTTCTATGTGGATCCAAAATCTCTTTTCATGGCATGTAAATTGGATACAAATATATAATACTCTAGACCTAGTTTGGAGAGTATCGACATAACAAGTTGTTCATTTTTATTGTCAACTCCACATTATTTAAATTGTAAGCTCAAAAGTTTAAACTTGGTGAAGAAGTATCATAACATGTCATAGTCATATAGGCCCAAAATGATGAGCTCATTCTCTAGATCATGGCCTCTCATCACATCATGTTTTATAAAGAGTGTTCCCATATTATACCACACTTGAGTAGGTGTTTTTTCAGATTTCATGTGAAAGAGTATATTAGAAGAGACAGAAGGACTTGTTAGTCAGCAAAATTTATCATAATGATTTAATCATTTTATTTTCAATTCTACTATTAAAGGTTTAGTCTCAATACCCATTATAATTTGATGGTAACCCTTTGATTTCAAATTAATTTCCATTATATATTTCCATTCATGATAATTAAATAGTGTGATTAGACTTATTGGAATTGAATTTATAATGCATAAAAGAGGTTGTTGCAGAAAGGAAGGAAAATGTAAAAAAAAAAAAGTATATAACACCAAATAGTACTCAATTATCACTATTAGAGTGACCCCCCATTAATTTTTCAAATATAGTAACAGTTGTATATATTCTAGATATAACTAAGAATGAATCTTGAGAAATTGTGGAAAATTATGAAAGAACTAGAGGGATGTTAGGATTAACTAATAATGCATCCAAGAACATATAATTTCTGGCTTTAAGATAGATTTAAAAGTCCCAAAAACACCACCAATTACTATATCATGAAATACTTGTCACTTTTGAATAAGATGGACTCAAAAATGGGTTATAAATCAAAAGTTATAGCCTTTTTAATATATGGGCTCACATAAAAAAATGGGTGGCAAATATAAGATGCACAAATTTTAGAAAATTTTGGGTGTGCATATGGTTAGAAACAATTTTACAAGGAAAATTTAATCCCCTTTGGGTTGGGTGAGACCAAAGGCTAATTTATTATATGACTAGGGGCTTAAGGACTTTTATGAGTGCACCCATTTCTTAAATGAATAGTGTCATTATCAATGACATTAAAGTTGATTTGTTCTTGAATGTTACTACATGGATGCACATGATAAGGATGGTAGGCCATTTAATGTGGACATGGAGTTTTGTATCTATGTAATAACACATGTATGAGTCACATGGGCACATTGGGTTGGGATGACTGAATGACCCATGTGGGCATGGGCATGTGGAGCAATGAATATTTTCACATGGAAGAGGATCATCTAGTTAGCCCATGAAATCATAAACAACCACATCATCACATGGGGGGAGGCCAGGTGGTCAACCTTGTATGGGTGAGTATGTGTGGAACCTTGTGCATGTGCAAATGTAAGTGAGGGATAGTAGGCCAAATATTTCCAATAAAATATAAGTGTTTAGATTCTATTAGAATGTCTAAGGGGAATAAAAAAGAACTTTAGTTTTATAATAAACCATTCCTCTTATCCCAAAAGTGATAGGAACCCACTAAGTTTTTTTAGAAACTTGAAAAACCTAGAATTTTTTTTTTGATTAGAGACTCTAGTGGTATGAATATGCATGAAAACTAAGAAAAATACCTAAAACCCTCCAAAAATGGTTTAAAATAGTTATCATGAAACTAGGTCATGTTTATAACCAATCCCAAGATTTGGGTACCCTTTGAATCCAATGCCGATATCCATTTTTCATCTAGAGACTACATCAATTAGATTTTCATGAGTTTTATATAAACCCCACCAAATCCTTAAAAATCAAATTTAATGAAAAAAAGAATTTAATGTAAGGATGTCACTAAGATTTGAATAGTAAACATCTATCGTAGTAGCTCTAATAACATGTCAGATTGCACCAAGATCAACTAAATAATGAAGCATGAATGAAGAATGTACAGAGTGAAATCCCTTAACCTAAAATAAAAATGGGTCACACAAGGAAAGTTGTGAAAAATAACATTTAAGATTCTCTCATCAAACATTAGACAAAATAATAATATGAAAGGTACATATATAGGTATAAGATAGACATGTCCTAACATATTCATGCATGTAGGATTATCTTTCACTAATGACCTAAAATAAACCTAAGCAAGATTAGTAATATTGTGTAGGTAAAATGAGATAGTGGGAAAAAGCCTATACCAACAAGATACTCTCTCTATTTTAGTTTCTAAGTAAGGTCGGTAGAAATGGTATGATTAAATGTAAATGAATAAGTAAAGATATTTAGCATAATTTAGGCTGACCAAATAGGGGTCTACATTATGGCATCATTAATTAATTGAAAGGCTTTCTTTCAGGTAGGCATCCACTCAAATTTAGCTCCCTATTTTAACATGGCATTCAATGGTTTATTTATCTCATTAAAACCATAAATGAATTTTCATACAAAATTAATTTTACTATTTGGAAATTGAATTTTAGAAATGGAAGCAACTCTATCATGGTCAATTGAAATAACTTATTTTGTAATTATGTGACCAATGATCTTAAATTCAGTCACAAAAAAATACATTTATTTGGGTTGATTGACATACTAAAATTTTGATAGTGTTTAAAGATATTTTGTAAATGTTTTAAATGGTCTGATATACATTAGGAAAAAACCATCAAATTATCCATATACACAACAATACACTTAGAAACCAACCCTTCAAACACTATGTCCATGTATTTTTGGATAGTGCCAACAACATTGATCAAACCAAAGGGAATTTTTTATCAGCGAATGTACCTCAATTTATTGTGAAGGATATATTAGATTAGTCTTCATTGTCAAATAAAACTTGATTGTAGATTGATAAATTGTCTACAAAAGACATCATATCACATCCACTGACCTTTTGGATGACTTTGTCTAGGGATGTTAGTGGATAATTATCCTTGTCTGAAGCTTGATTCAAATTTTTAAAGTCCATGTAGAGGTAAATTTATCCATTTTTATTTTTGACTGGCACTAAGTTGGCTACCCAAAATGAATGTTACACAAGAAATATTATACTAGTTAACAATAACTTCTAAACTTATTTTAGGATGAGAAGCTCATGAAAATGATTGACTAGTATCTGACACTACCTGAATGGATTCTTATCATGTTTTAAGGGAATATTATGAGTCATGATGCTGGTATTAAACCTTTCAAGTCACCATAATTCCAAAAAAACATAACTTATGTATGACCCATAACTATAGTTTAATGGAGTTTTCATGCCAACCTGATATCCACCTTAGTTTATCTAGATATTTTGGAAAGTATTTATCCTAATGGTTTTGACATCTATCTAGAGGATGTAGCACAAAACATACTAGCCAACAGTTCACCATCTCCTAGATAATTAGTACATCAATGAATATATAAAGCAATGTGGTAAGTGGAGCGTGGTGGGGTCATGGAGCTAGTGATTATGATGGTGGAACTCTAGCTTACTCAAAATGTAACTTCCACCCTTGTGAAGATGCTCCTAAAGGCCTATATAAAGATCTAAATCTAGAGAGAGAGAGAGAGAGAGAGAGAGAGAGAGAGAGAGAGAGAGAGAGAGAGCAAATCTCTATAAAAATGATTTTGGAACCATGTTCTATAAAGTTTGTTATAGTGGCCATTGAGTCTTAGATATAGAATAGAGGCCACTCTGGCTCTAATTATATGTGCCCAAGATTTTATATGAACATTTAAGTTTTTTATAGTATGATATTGAATTTAAACACTAGTTATGGACTTTTAATAACTAGTTATGGTATTACTCTAAAATACACATTTTTATTTCTGGTTTGCATGTTTTGTAGTATTACTATGGGATGCAAGTGTGTTTGTGTGTGTGTGTGTGTGTGTGTGTGTGTGTGTGTGTGTGTGTGTGTGTGTGTGTGTGTGTGTGTGTGTGTGTGTGTGTGTGTGTGTGTGTGTGTGTGTGTGCGTGTGTGCGTGAGCATGTGTGTGTGTGCGCACGCGTGTGTGTGTGTGTGTGCATGTGTGTGCATGTGTACATGTTTTGTGTGTGTGTGTGTGTGTGTGTGTGTGTGTGTGTGTGTGTGTGTGTGTGTGTGTGTGTGTGTGTGTGTGTGTGTGTGTGTGTGTGTGTGTGTGTGTGTGTGTGTGTGTGTATGTGTGTGTGTGTGTGTGTGTGTGTGTGTGTGTGTGTGTGTGTGTGTGTGTGTGTGTGTGTGTGTGTGTGTGTGTGTGTGTGTGTGTGTGTGTGTTATGTTGCATCTTGGTCATTTATGCGATCTGAAGTTCATGTACTTTGATAGTTTCAGATTTTAATGGAGTCTCTATATTTTCATGATGTCATCATCATTATACATGCAAAATAAATATAGATCTACACTCATGAACCCAACCATTGTTTAATCTACACATGTTAAGAATGGTAAATAAATTGAATCAATTATCTTGTGACCCACTCATCCATGTACCTATGAATGTGTGATGTAGGGGCATCAAATAAGTTTATATATTTCTATTTTTTTAGGTCTAGTCAAGAGTTATAAGTCCTGTAAGGACCTTAGGAGTGTAATAGATTCATTAGTTGTCATTATAGAATTTGTTCTTGGCTTGGGAAGAGTCTCCTACCATAACACAAGTTTGAATTTTTGAAATGTATTTAGTATTTTTAGAAGTGTTTGGATAAAATGTCAAATAATGTAATATGGGTATAAGGTTCTAAAGGGGTCTAGGTTTGTTAGGAATATGTTTTTACATACAAAACATGACCTAGGTGGAAAAATTAAGAATGTGGAATGAAAAGCCTTTGAAGGTAGTTTCCAGAGTTATTTATCAATAAGTGGTTGCTCATATGTATAATGAAATGAGTTTTGGATTGAGTTATGCATGAGATTCATATCATATAAGTAAGAAGTTGAGATGTGGAGAATAGGTAGGGGTATAGAGTGGTAGAAGGAGAAAAAAAGAAGGTTTAAAACCCTATAACCTATCCATGAGATAGAGTAATGAATGTATATATGCATCAAATCAAATAAAGTTGATTATGTTAAAGACAATCCTCTGCTCATGTGTGTTTTTAATGTCCTTAGATGCAAACATGAGTGTTTAATCCCTTAAATTTGTTATAATAGTGATGTATTGTATGCAAAGCTAACTATTGTAGGTTTGTGTCAATATTTTGTATTGAATGTAAGAGATCAATATGTAGAACCTATCGAGTTAGTTCACATATAATAGGAAGTAAACAAGAACTAATCAATTTGTGAGTAAGTTTATTTACATAAATATATATTTTTTATTTCAATAGAAATATAAACTTAAAGGTCATTGTCTATGTAGACCTTATCATGAGATCCAATTTAGAACTCTATGTGAATTCATATTAATGAATTTTCAAGTACCCTAAAATTGGGAAGTTTTAAGGAATGGAGTGGAGAATTAATGGAGGTTATTTCAATACCTTATAACATTGTAAGTTATTGTTCATTCATACAAATTTGTATTTGGTGAAAATATAGATAGACTGTGTGTGAGTTTTGTGGAAAATATTGTCATGAAATCTTGTATTGGATGATTGAACAATGAAGGGAATAGTCTTTAATATATTATGAGAAAAAATAGAAGGATAATTATAACATGATGAAACCTTGGAGTGGCATGCAAAGACATTTTGGTAAGTTTCAATAGCCATTAAATCTTGTATTTATTTACACACAAGCAGACTTAGTGCATAATGCCCCATAAATTCTAAGACAAAGAGTATTTTGATGATATTTAGAAATGAATTGGTTGGAAAATTTAGATACAAGTGAAATAGACCTTATTATTATCTTTTAAATTCATAATCTCATCTAGCACATTGAAAATCTTGTGGAGAGTTTACACAATGGAAGTAAAGTCTAATTAAACTGAGAAGTCATGTGTTGAATGAATATAATCACTGTCCATGCCAAGATAAAAATTGAGGAAGTTAAAATAAGGGTGAAGGGTATAACTTAAGCTAAATATTTGGTGGATTGAAACCCCATATGAAATCAAAGAAACTATTTTAAAGCCCTCTTGGGCATACACAAGTCACAGAAAAACATCATATCATAGGGCTAAAAACAAAAAGTTGTGTTAAACAAGTTTAAACTATAAAAAAAATTAAAACTTGGTAGGATGAATGTTTTTGGCATGTAGAAGGAGATTATAGAGTTTATATATTGTTATAGAATCATATAAAGGAGATATGGATGGTTGTATTGCAAATAGTGGTCTTCAGACCTCATGAGGGCTAATTCCATAGAGAGAGGCTAGCATGACCCTTAAGAGGAGTTAAAGAAGAATGAGTCAATATTTTTAAGTATGAAAGAGGTTATCCATGTGGAATAAAGTCATCAAAATACCCTATTTAAGATTTTAAGGTATTTTGGGGAAAAAAACTTATAGTCTAGTGAGAGACTAGTGAATACAATGAATGGAAGATAAATTGAATAGGATGATGTGAATAAATGAATGAGATCCATATAGAGCATAAAATTAGATTGAGGGATAATAGGAAATTTAGATTATATATCTTATGAAAGAATTCTATGAAGCCAAGAGATTAAATGACAGATAATATAAAGAGTATAAAGTTTGTTTATAAGTATTTATAAATATAGGTGTCAAGAGATTGGCTTAGGTAGAGTATTAAGTTGATGATCTACATAATTTCATATTAGAGTAGTATATCATTGGGACAAGGATAAAGGAGGCTATAAAATAAAAGGTACAATTTTCATTTTGTTTTCATTTGATTTTTTTGATGCATTAATGAATTTTATTGAAGAAAGAGTGTAAGATAAGGTTGAGATGTGTGGTAATAAACCATGATATAGTTAGTCTGATGAAGTAGAGTGATAGAGATATTAGAAAGATTAAGAGGAGCTCATAGGTGAGCCTAAGGAGAGAGAAGAGTCCTAGTGAAAGGACATGAGAGTGAATGACCCAAGTGAGGTCATAGTACATGAGATCGACTCAATAAGAGGTCAAGATGTGGCAAGTGAGTGAAGTCTTGTCAGAGAGAGGAATAGGTCCAAGTGAGACCAAATATTTGTTAGACATCTTCAATAAGATGAGGAAAGAGAGAGAAAATAGAAAATAGGGTAAGAGTGATGTAAGCTACCACAAGGAGAATAAGAGGATAGAGATGGAGAGTGAAATATAAGAGATGAGGCAAAAAATGGATAGGTTGCTAGTCATGTTAGAGAAAGCGAGAGAAATGGGAAGCCCATACTATGGATAGGTAATGAGAAATAAGACATGAAAGTGGAAAATAAGGAAACGTATGAATAAAATAATGGTGAAACCAATAAAAGAAGAGATAATGCAGAAGAAGTTGTTATGCAAACAACTTGAAAAGGAGATGCAAATGTTTTAGTTGAATGAGTAGTTGAGTAAACAAGAGGTTGAACAAAATTTTGAAATTAATGAGGTGAGTTTGTGTGCAAAAAAATAATATGCTTGAAACTAGTTGTGTGATGGAAGTGACAAAGAAGAAGCATGTCAAATAGAAAGCCTCATTGAAGGCTTGGATAAAGGAATGCAACCCCATGAAGAAGGTATAAATCATTATTTTCTATTTATATATGAAAGTATTGAGTAATTAGAGGTAGAATTGGTAGCCTTAGAGAATGATTTACATGGTGAAGTGAGGGAAAAGGAAGAATAATTGTAGGTTATACCAGATGAGAGCCTTATGGGTGAAGGAAAAGAAAATGAAGAGAGAGAAATGTTGGCATCAATGAAGCAAGTTGAATCAGGAAGACAAGAAATTATTTTTATTTTTTTTGCAAGCATGAATACCAAGTCAAGAAAAATTGAAAGAATAGGTAAAATATTAGTATATTGGGGAATATACAACCCACATGATAGAGGTAAAGAAGAAGGGGTGAATACACATGAAGTACAAATTGATGATGAAAGCAAGCAAGGGCATGAGACAAGAATAATAGAGTTTGATCGAGGCAAGCATGAAATAAAATGTGAGCATATGCAGTAAGGAGAAGTAATAGAAGATAAATATGATCCAAGGGAGAAGAATTGGAAGACACAAAATAGGCAAACAATAGATCATTGGAGTTTTATTATTTCCTAACTTAGGAGTATAATACGGGTACATCAAATAAGTTTACATATTTAATTTTTTTTAGGTCTAGTCAGGAGGTAGAAGTCATGTAAGGACCTTAGGAGTGTAATAAAGTCATTATTTATCATTGTAGAAGGTTTTCTTGGCTTGGGAAAAGTCTCCTACCAAAACACAAGTTTGAATTTTTGAAATTTATTTAGTGTTATTAGGAGTGTTGGGATAAAATTTCAAAGAATATAATGTGGGTATAAGTGTCTAAAGGGTTCTAGATGTGTTAGTAATATGTTTTCATGTGCAAAACATGACATAGGTGTAAAAACTAAGAACATGGAATGAAAAGCCTTTAAAGGTAGTTTTCAGTGTTAGTTATCAATAAGTTGTTGCTCATATGTATAATGCAATGATATTTAGATTAAGGTAGGAATGAGATTAGTAGCATAGAAGTAACTAGGTAGCTGGTAAGAAGTTAGAATGTGGAGAAGATCCATGGGTAAAGAGTGTTAGAAGGAGAAAAAATAAGGTTTAAAACTCTATAACCTATCTATGAGACAAAGTAATGAATGCATATATGCATCAAATAAAATAAATCAAAAAAGTTGAAGAGAATACTCTACTCATGTGTGTTTATAATGTTCTTAGAAGAAAATAGGACTATTTAATCCTATAGAGTTTTAATAACAATGATGTATTTTTTGCAAAGTTGACTAATTTAGGTTTGTGTCAATATTTTGTATTAACTGTAAGATATCATAATGTATAACCCATTGAGTTAGTTCAAATATAGTGGGAAGTGAATAAGAACCAACCCATTTGTGAGAAAGGTTGTTTAAAAAATACATTTATGTTTGATTTCAATAGAAACAAAAGCTTAAAGGTCATTGTCTATGTAAACCTTATTACAAGATCTAATATAGAACTATGTGTCAATTCATATGAATAAATTTTCAAGCACCTTGGAGTTGGGAAGTTTAAGGGAATGGAGTGGAAGAGTAATGGAGGGTATTACCATACCTTATAAAATGTAAGTTATAATTCATTTATACTTTTAACTATGAATTTGACTCAAGAGAGGATGGTTAGTTTGGTGTTAGTTCCAAAAATGAAATCAAAATTGAAATAAACACACTAACATAGCATCTCTAGGCCTAATTACTAGGGAGAGCTTAGTTACCAAAACAAAATGGAAACACAAATAAAATAGGAAAGAAAGACCTTCCTTCACCTTCCTTTGATGCTCAAAATTACTTGTTGTAGTGGCTTGGTCAATTTGTGATCATGAAGTCTGCATTAATGGAAGCTTGGCTACCTCCATCTCTCCTTGCCACCTTATGTGGATTTGGCTTCTCTTGGATTGGCTCAATATTTTCTAATTATAACACTAATTTGCATGAATATTTTGAATCAATTCAACATTATAAATTTGGCATATGAGATCTTAAAAATAAATAGGCAAGGCCTCCTATTTATAGATTTTTTCAAGTGTTTAGAATCAACTTGAACCATCCATCTGAAGATGGAGATGTGTGGCTAAGGATTAATCCAAATTTGTAATTAAAATTCATAAACAGGCTTATCAATATTTGGGATATATGGGAATTAAATAGTCATGGAGGGTCTTAATGAGGCATGGGAGGCATGAATCTTGATATTTGTGGCATGCATGGCCTAGGGATGCTGATGTAACCCCTCACCTTGTTTACACCTCAAGTTACCTTACCAACATGTCAGTTCTTCATTAGACTATGTTATTTTATTTTTATGAAATTTTTTCTTATCTCAAGTCTCATATACTATTTGAGTCACCAATTCTCTTATTGGTGACATAGTTCTATATAGGAATCAAGATCATCAATGCAAACTTGCTCATTTGTAAAACAAAGTAATTTGTACCATGATAGATAGAAATATTTATCAAGAACAATAAAATTATCTCATGATTTAAATGTGAATCTTAAGATAAATCCCTCACTAAATGAAACCTTTAAAATCATCATAAAATTTTCTTATATCCATCCCAAGTTATATTAGAACTTACAGTCTTTTATCCTACATCACAACCCAATTTCCTTTATTCAGCCCTTTTGGTCCTTGCAGCCCTGTCAAGAGACTTTTAGAATTTATTTCTCAGATTAAAAATTATTTCATAAATCCAATATTACATAATAGTACCCATTATAAATTTATAACATAGATATTAAAGCTAGACAATGTTCCTTTGGAACATCTTCTCAAAATTGCAACTTTCCCTGTTCTTGACTGGGCCTAATAGATCTTCATACTACCTTGTTTCACTGTAGTTCTTACATTTGATTCTTGAAAGGTGTTAAAATCATAATTATATGTTTTATGAACATATATAGGACCTATTAAAACCATTGGATAACATCTTCTATGTATGCAGTCCTTTCTCCTTCACAAAATGAATAAACAGGTTTTCACTTTCAGTGTCTTTCAGAAAATACAGTCCTCTATATCTTTTCATGGACAGAATTTTAAGACCTCAAACATTTTATTCACGTAAATAAAATTATTATACAACTTCATATTAAATTTCAAGTCATTATGAGCATTATTTTTAAAGTTATGCGCTCTTTTGTACCTGAGAACACGTTTTTCTGAGTTGTCTCAAAACTGCAGGTCTGTATTTTGACCATATCCTTTTCCACATTGCTCCATTCGATCTGAAAAAAATTGAATTTGATTCATAACTCCAAGGGACATCTAAAAAAAAAAAATTAAAATTTTTTATTTGGTAAATCTTGAGATATACCCATTCTTCCAACCGTGCCTAGTTTTCTTTCCACATAGGCCTGCACCCTGTTCATTGAACTTTTGCAACATTTTAGTCCTCTTCATCACCTAATACAATTGGAAACTGGTTATCAACGTATATCCAAATTTTATCATAAATATTTCACTCCAATAAATGATTATTTTTTTCTTAAACCTCAAGGAAGCATACATATACATACACAGTCTTGTACATTTGTTTACCATTGATTAGACCAGAATTCTGTACTTGGGATTATTGTTTACAGAACATACACATGTGAATAAAAATACCTTTATTCATAATAAAAATATATAATTAAAAGCAAGGATCCATCACTCTATGATCCATATCCATGGTCAATGGCTTATAAGTCTTATTTGCACCTTCAACTTTCTCTTTTCCTTCACTTTTGCATTCTTGAATAAGGTCCTCCCTCACTGTTTCTACATTCCATTCTCTTCTATTCTTGACTGAGAGGTCCCCCCTCTCATCTTCTTACTCTCCTCTCACACATAACCTATATTTCTTACATTGTTCCTTTTAATAATCTCTTTCTTTCTTACGTGAGCTCTACTTTTTTTTCCATTCTCATATGAACTCTTTTCCATTCCTCTATTTTCATGAGCTCTTCTCACATTCTTCTTTTTTTCCTTAATGAGATCTCTCTCTTCTTTTAATAAATTCTCTTTTGATCTTTTGAAGAGCCTCCTCCCTAACCTCCACACCCAACTTGGGCTCAAGACAAAACAAACATGGTTTGTAATCTTCAACAATATGCCAAGGTTGAAATATTTTCAACCACTCCTCCTTTATTTGCTCAACAACTCCAATGTAGGAGATTCTCCTTTAACCACTTTCACTCTTTTATTTTTTTACATTGACTTTTTACCTTTAATTTTACAATTAATCCTCATTAACAACATTTTGGAGGGAAAATAAATAATTTGAATTTGAATTCAAACATGACTTGCATCCCAACGTAACCATGTCTTGCATGAAGATGTATGTAGATGGTCCTGCATCATACTCTCCCTCTAGAAACAATTTGAACCTTAGTTCAAATGAGATATCTCCTCAATGTTTTAGTCTTCATTCTATCCCTAGATCCCAAGGTCTTGTTTCCAATACCAATGCTTGTCTTTGTTTGGAATAATCTGTCCTTCATTTTTCTTTTCTTCCTCTTTAGATATGTGCTTCTTCTCATTTCTTTCTCAGCTGCCATCTCCCACTTCCATGCTTCTTCATATTCATACATGTCTTCTAGATCTTCTTGTTGTTCTTCTTGTTTCATGAGCTTCTCCAATTACTCATGTATGTCATTCACTTTAGCAACCTTCATACCTATATACAAAACATTAAAAGCCACCTTAGAATAAAAATCTTTAGGCCATAAAGCCTCTTGGTTGTCTCCATGTTCTTGTTCCTTGATCAAAACTATCCTTGCCTCTTGGGTTTGATCTTTTATTGCTTCATTATTACCAATGGTGTTTTCACCATGATTTGCATCTTTACACAACTCTCTTGGAGAACTAAAGAGCTCCTCCAACATTCTCAACTCCTCCTTTAGTGAGATCTCATCTATCTCACCATTCTCTTCATCAAACTTGGGTCCTTCTTTCTTTAGGATTACTTGTCCTTTACCTCTTATCTCATCTTTCCTTAGCTTGTCTTCACATAAACCAACTTCTTCATTAGTACACTTATCAAAAGCAATTGAAACACCATTACCTTGTGTCTCCTTACTCTCTTCAACTTCTCTTTGAAGCCATATTGTTTGTTTCTTGCATTCAATGAGACATTGATTTATTGTATATCCATCTCTTTCCTCATTAACCAACCATTTGGAATTCTCTCCTTTCTGCATATTAGTCCACATAACCACTTTCCATTTTTCATTTCTTATGAGAGGATCATTAAAGGATTCAAAAACATCATCATAAACAATTTGTTTACGTTTCCATGTACTTGTGTCATCCTCACACCTTTGGTTGTTTGTGTCAACCTTCACCTTCCTCCATTGACTTCTTGGTGTTGTTACCTCAATACTCACATCTTCACTCTTTGCCTTCTTAGGTACCCATACTTGTTTCTCCTTCTTATCATTTGTCTTCTCAAACCATGTAGGCATCCTGCATCCATGCTCTTGTACCAACACTTCCTGTTGCTTGGGTGTTTGCTTCTTCCACCATTTAGGAATCACATATCCATGGTTAATTGAGAACTCCACCTTTCTCTTTACTTCTCTAACATGTATATCAATAGTTTCATGATTATAAGAATAAGAAAAATTAATGTTTGAATTCACCTTTACCTCCTTAATGCGCTGCTCCATTGGTTCTTTGACTTGCATAGCTTCTTGATTGTTTGCCCTTTCTTCTTCCTTTATGCTTGACTGTTCTCTTGCCTCTTCTTGGATTTCAATGGCATCATAGAAGTCATCTTCATCTTCCATCTCTTCTCTTACTTATATGGGTTCCTCAACACCTCCCTCATCCATTAACCAATGCATCTTTTCTTCTTTATCATCAACAACAAACTCACTTCTCTCTCTTGCACCAATCTCTTCACCCTCCAAGGCCCTTTTCTTGACCTTCAAAAAGCTGCTCATACCTACAATTACCCATGCAAAGACAACATTAGATATAAAAATAAGAGACCACAAGGTCCCTATGAGTGTTCTCTTCACCAACACTCTCATCTTTTCAAGTGCTCTTCCTAGCACTTCATCTTTTCTTTCTTCTCTTTTCTTGTTCTCCAAAATGAGAATATTTTTCACAATCTCTTCCTCTTTTTGTTGCTCACTTGGCAACCTATTCATCCTCTTGCCTCTATGGGCTTCTCTCTTCTTGGAAATCTCATTTTGCCTTTTTCTCCTCTTCATTAGGAGATCAATTGACCACTTCAATTTCTTCCTCATTGGCCATACCCATGCTTGCTTGTCCATCTTCATCCAAGACTCATATCTATCTGAAAACTTATCTAAATCTCTTTTCAAACTATCAATCTCTTTATCGATTCCATTACTAGTCATACCTCTCTTCTTCCAGATGCTTGCTTCCTTCTTAGTACCCTCATGTATTCTACTACTTTGTAGTGCCTTTAAAAATACTTCCATTTTTGAGATCTTCACCCAAGTCTTTTCCACGATGTTCTCTTGATCCCTTTAGGTCCTCACCTAGGTCTTCTGCACCCTAGTCTTTTGGTCCACTTGTCTCACCCAAGCCTTTCTCCTTGACTGGTCTTTTGACAATCTCTTTGATCTCACCTAGGCCTTTTGCATCCTAGTCTTTTGATCCTTTTATAAATCTTGTAGCAACTTATTAGAAAACATGATCAATTACCAAATCCCAAGAGTTTCAAGCTCTAATACCAAAAATGATGTAACCCCTCACCTTGTTTACATCTCAAGTTACCTTACGAACATGTCACTTCTTCATTAGACTATGTTATTTTATTTTGATGAAATTGTCTCTTATCTCAATGCTCAGATACTAGTTGAGTCGCCAATGCTCTTATTGGTGACATAGCTCTATATAGGAATTAGGATCATCAATGCAAACTTGCTCATTTGTAAAACAAAGTCATTCGTACCATGATAGATAGAAATCTTTATCAAGAACAATACAATTATCTCATGATTTACATGTGACTCTTAAGATCAATCCTTCACTTAATTAAACCTTTAAAATCATCATAAAATGTTCTTATATCCATCCAAAGTTATACTAGAACCTATAGTCTTTTATCCTACATCAAAACCCAATTTCCTTTATTCAGCCCTTTTGGTCCTTGTAGCCCTATCAAGAGAGTTTTAGCCTTTATTTCTCAGATTAAAAATTATTTCATCAATAGAATATTATATAATAGTACCCATTATCAATTTATACCATAGATATTAAAGCTAGACAAGGTTCCTTTGGAACATCTTCTCAAAACTGCAACTTTCCTTGTTTTTGACTGGGCCAATTAAATCTTAATACTACCTTGTTTCATTATAGTTCTTAGATTCGATTCTTGAAAGGTGTTAAAATCATAATTATAGGTTTTATAAACATATATAGGACCTATTACAACCATTATATAACATCTTCTATGTATGCATTCCTTTCTCCTTCACAAAATGAATAAACAGGTTTTCACTTTCAGTCTCTTTCAGAAAATACAGTCCTCTATACCTTTTTATGGACAGAATTTTAAGACCTCAAACATTTGATTCACGTAAATAACCTTATTATCCAACTTCATATTAAATTTCAAGTCATTCTGAGCGTTCTTTTTAAAGTTATGTGCTCTTTTGTACCTGAGAACATGTTTTTCTGAGTTGTCTCAAAACTACAAGTCTGTATTTTGACCATATCTTTTTCCACATTGCTCAATTAGATATGAAACCACTTGTATTATATTAATAACTCCAAGATGCATCTAAAAAAAAAATTAAAAAGTTTTTATTGGGTAAATCTTGAGATATACCCATTCTTCCAACCGTGCCTAGTTTTCTTTCCACACAGGCCTGCACCCTGTTCATTGAACTTTTGCAACATTTTAGTCCTCTTCATCACCTAATACAATTGGAAACTAGTTCTCAATGTATATCCAAAGGTTCTCATGCATATTTCACTTCAATAAATGATCATTTTTTTCTTAAACCTCAAGGAAGCATACATATACATACAAAGTCCTGTACATTTGTTTACCATTGATTAGACTAGAATTCTATACTTGGGATTATTGTTTACAAAACATACACATGTGAATAAAAATACCTTTCTTCATAATCAAAATAGATACTTAAAAGCAAGTATCCATCACTCTATGATCCATATCCATGGTCAATGGCTTATAAGTCTTATTTTCACCTTCAACTTTCTATCTTCCTTCACTATTGCATTCTTGAATGAGGTCCTCCCTCACTATTTCTTCATTCCATTCTGTTATGTTCTTGACTGAGAGGTCCCCCCTCTCATCTTCTTACTCTCGTCTCACACATAAGCTCTCTTTCTTACATTGTTCCTTTTAATAATCTCTTTCTTTTTTACATGAGCTCTATTTTTTTTTCCTTTCTCATATGAACTCTTTTACATACCTCTATTTTCATGAGCTCTTCTCACATTCTTATTTTTTTAATTAATGAGCTCTCTCTCTTCTTTTAATGAATTCTCTTTTTCTCTTTTTAATAGCCTCCTCCCTAACCTCACACCTAACTTGGGCTCAAGAAAAAACAAACATGGTTTGTAATCTTCAACAATATGCCAAGGTTGAAAGATTTTCAACCACTCCTCCTTTATTTGCTCAACAACTCCAACGTAGGAGATTCTCCTTTAACCACTTTCACTCTTTTATTTTTTTACATTGATTTTTTACCTTTAATTTTAAAATTACTCCTCATTAACAAAATTTTGGAAGGAAAATACAATAATTTGAATTTGAATTCAAACATGACTTGCATCCCAACGTAACCATGTCTTGCATGAAGATGTATGTAGATGCTTCTGCATCAGATGCCTTCCCAAAGAATGATGTCACTTGATGATGTAGTTAATGACAATCAATTTCCAAAAATAAATTATTCAACAAATTCCATGGAATTATTAATTATCCTCATGATTTTTTTTAATTATCTCCTAATCATGATTAATCACTTTGATGCAAACCTTTGCTCTTTGTGCACAAATTACTCAAATTGGGTAGAATGTATTATTATTGGCCCAACATTTGACTAGATTAGAATTAGATGTGATGTTAGATGAATTGGATCTATTATCCTGTTTGGGATGTTTAAAACACAAAATAACTAAGGCATGCATCTTGTGTAATAAATTTTATAGGAAAAAAACAATCTAGAGCACCCAAGTGCAAAAGTGGCATTTTGAATCGAAATGATCTAATCAAAGTTAGCTAGCCCATAAATTACATTACCTCATTTAATGCTACTCTATCCAAAATTGGCACTTGAATATATCAATTTCAAATATTTTAATGTGTTTTAGTGTTTTTAGGCTAAATTGTTCAATTTGGTGGAAATTTGTCAAAAGCCTAATTGATGATCATTGGTGGCCAGATTTAGGTGTCTATAGTTTTCCCCTATTAGGGAAGATGTTGCCAACCATAGGTAAAAAAATGTCTTCTAAAATAATGAGTAAAGGCTTGTATGCCAAAAATAAGATGATGATTAAATAAAAATCACCAAATGGTGTTTGGGAAGCCTAGGGTGATGCCCCCTCAAGGGAGTGGCCATCACATTCATTGATAGATGGTCCCTCAAAATAGAAGAAAGAAGGAAGGTGGAATTAAATTATGGTTGAGATTAATCCAAATGAGAAAATGATTACATGCATTTATTTCAGAAGGATATTTATTTTCCCAGAGGTGATTATAATAAAGAATAAAAGCCAAAATAGTGATTTGCCCATAGGTGGTTATAATCATTAAGGGGACTTGGATTGCTTTATAAAGATGGTTATGCCTTAGTTATGGATGATTAACAAGCATAACTCAAGGATATAACCTTGAATATAGATTAAATATGAATGGGTAGAAAGTGTTAAAAGAGATGAATAGAAGAATAAGATTGATCAATATAAATGATTTAGTTGTACCTAGCAATGAGGAGATGCTCATTCTTATTATCAATAATACAACTAGAATGGTCAATGGGCTGATTTTATCAAGGGTGGGAGGATTCAAGAAGGTGCCAAGGAGAACATTCTATGGCTCTATTACTTGTAGACCTTTTTGAATCTAATTTTTATTGTGGCAAGTGATGGTATGCATCATGATAGAACACCATGAAGACAATCCAAAAATATGCATAAGGAATGACTCTCAATCCAATAAATAATTAATAATAATACACCAATGATAAAAACCATGATGACAATGTTGACATATGAATATGGATGGACTCAAGAATAGTGTGCATAAGGAATCACCCAATGGACATATATAGACTGAGTCAAGGCAATAGTGTTGAAAGAAAACAAACAAGCAATCAAACAAATAAACAAACAAACAAATAAATAGAAAGCACACAAATAAACAAATAACTTGAAAAAAATAAACAAACTAAAATCTTGAAAAAAAGGAAAAAGAAGGCATCCTAATAATGACTTTGCCTCAGTATGGTGGATCAAGGATAACTAACTAAGCTTAGACAAGACAAATGTTTTGGATTTTTAAATATTTGAAATGTTTTTGGCATTTTGAGGTATCTCAGCTTGTTATAGAATGACAAGATACCTAATCATAAAATAGCAAGAGTGTTTGGCTTAGGTTTCTCACAAAATTATGAGAGCATATAAAAAGGGGGCCTGAGGTGACCTCAACATGAATTGAGCATGACCCACATAGTATTGAAATGACCTCAAGTCATATGATTCCATCCATATAAAAGGTGAGGAAAAACCAACTAGGTCCTAACAAGTTATCAAATCTGGCAAATGGCCAATCAATTGAAAATAGTGATGGCAAGGTGATGTAACAATACATGTTAGATAAGTGTCACCCCTATTTTTATCATAGTCAATTATAAATAGGATATAATAGAATAGGTCAATGATACTAATTTTCCCATAGGAGGCTATAGTTAGTAGCAAGACTAGTAAAACATTGATTTGTCCATAGGTAGTTATAATCAGGCTCACATAGACAAACTTTGATATAGGATGGAAAATAAAAGATATCTTGATAGATCAGCCACAAACTACTTTCATATACTATCATTGAAAACACAAATTTTATAAGAGTTTAAACTTGATTATAATCCCCTCATAAAAAGTGCAGGAAGAATAAAAAGAACCAAGATCAAAATAGGATTGGGTAGGATAACTAAAAGTAGTCTTTGGTCTAGATAGGAATGGAATGGTAAAACAAAATGATCTTTCTCTAGGATAATGATGGTTTTTGATAGATTAGATAAAATGGTAAGAGGGTTTCCCCCAAGTGGTAAGGTAATTGGTTGGGATATGCGACAATGGTAAAAGGATATGTAACAATGGCAATGGTAGGGTAATGAAATGGTATGGTACACATTTTTGGCTTGGGTATGATAAATGGAATATGATTATGTTGTCGTAATAAAGTGGAGATTCACATCCTAATCAACAAATGGTAAAAATATAATACTTGATAATGTTAATTACTATCCCACATCTTATCAAAATAGCTACTTTATCAAGAATTACCTACAGATTTAGATGCTGAGAATGTTGTGATATTCATTGGTTATTGATTTTGATTCCTTTAAGCATAGAGACAAGGTATATTTTTAGCCTCTATAAATAAAAGTGTGGATATGGATGGTAAACAAGGACAAATAATGGATGGTAGGTTTGATTGTGAAATGGAATGGTATATGATAATGGAATGTGTAGTGGTTGGGAAATAAATGAAGATCAAAATGTTCAGTCACACGTAATGTTGTTGATGCTAGATTTAACATAAATTTGGATGTGGCGGGGCCAAGTATCTCTAAATATCCTCTCGATAGGATCACTAGAGTTTTTTGTTGTTTGATCTTGAGAGTAACTGCCATTTGATTAGGCTATAGATTTGAAGCTATTTTGATTTGATCTTTGATATTATCTTCATCAAGTAGTGAAGGAATTTTGTGCTCAACTATTAGTACCTCTATGAGGTTTTTAATAATAAATTTATCTTGATTATTCCATAATGCTTTTGAGAAGGTTTCACTAAGGAACATTGAATTTTGACTTTGATTATCTTCTAGTGCTTCTAAAAAATTTTCACTAAAAGATGTTGAGTTTGAACTTTATGTGTTACCTAGTGCCTTCAAAAAGTTTTCAATAGGAGATGTTCTTATACTACATGAATTTGGTCTTAGCCTCCTTGTTGTTCTTCAACTACTAGGTCACCGTGGATGTAGTTCAATAAAGTGTGATTCTATTGGTCCTAGTCAACACTTGTGAGAGGTGGAATGCCAATAATGTGGTTATGTTCATTGGTGGTAATGTCTTATGGAATGGGGAGAGGCTGCATAATCTTATTAGAAGATACTAGGATAGCTCATTTTGAAGTTGAAGTACTCATCCTCAAAAATTGTAGAAGGATCATAAATGTATTCAAATTGATTTGCAAGCCATGTGTAACCAATATTGTAATAGTTATGAATGTATTCTATTTTTGAATCTGATTATGACTCAAAGGACTCTGAATCCAATGTTGAGACTAATGCTGATTTTGATTCTGATGCTAAATTTGATGTCAGTTCAAGAATAAAACCTAACTCTAATTTTGATTCTTCATCTAATGGGTACTATGTTATAATGATGTCTTATTGAATGTTTAGTATTGGACAAGTAATAACCTATGATGGCATAATGGGCTCCAAAAAAACTATTTTGTTAGAGTGGGACTCCTCTAGGATGGGAAAAAGGTCAAGAGATAAATCTTTATAACTGGCTTACCAATAAGAGGCTCTTGAAAAATAGGCAGATGGTTGAGGTAATGATTTACCCAAAGTTAGTTATAATCATTAATAAGTGACTCAACAAATAATGTATTGTTAGTGTGAGACTCCTCAATAATTGGTATAGGATCAATGGGTGATTCATCACAGGTTAACTTATCACAAGTGGTTGGTTAAAAAACACATCTTGAATTGATTGGTTTTCTTGGCCTTGGTTTCCAATGAGTTAGAAAATACCAATTTTAAACACAACTTGGTATTCAAATGGATGGATCGATTGAAGGATTGATTGGCTCAGTTGAGGTTTGGACTTGATTGGTTCTAGATGAGGAATGTCATGTGGTTAGATAGTGATAGGCAATTAGGGAGCATGATTGCTCACATGAGCCAAAGGATGAAGTCCTAGAATCATAAAGGGGAATTATGGAGCTTGATTTCTCACAAAAGATAAGGTATGAGGTCTTGTAATGATTAATGGACATTGTAGAGCTTGATTTCTAACACAATCCAAGGCATCTAAGTCCTTCCCATAAACCATATCATCATAATCTTGAGTTGGATCGTAAGATAGTTCTTGAATATGTTTTGTGTATTGATTATTGTAAATAGGGTATGGATCTATATCCCAAAAAACATTATATGTAGTTGGATCTTAAAATTCCTCCTCATAAACCATATCATCCCAATTGGTAATTTTATTTGGATTTTGTGGATTTTGACTATGTTCCCCATATGGTGTATTATAGGGAGAATAATAAAACCCCTTAGAAAATCTATCTTTGTAGGGGTTTCTAGTCAAAATTTTTGTGGCCATTCTATCATAAGTTGGATTATATGTGATTCCAACATAAGTGTAGTTAAACATATCTACATAAATGATGAAAGTTCTAAAACAAAAAGGCTTAGATCTCTACAAACTGAAAAAAACTGTCTAAAGGACAAAATGGTTCAAACATGGTCTAACTTTCTAAAAAGTGGAGTTGTATCTCTAAATAATGATTTAGTCATGGAGATTTATCTCCAAAATGATTTGTGCTAATATTTAGCATAAAATAGTCTAACATCAAATGTCTAATGTCACATGTCATACACACAAAAGGTCAAGCATTTGAATAAAAGTTGGTATGTCAAAGGTGAGATCAAAGTGTTCCAAACAAGGTATAAATTAGGAAAGGGAAAAAGAGTCTCTAGGTATTTTGTCCAAACATGGAGCCAAAAGATAGGCTCAGATAGGCTGTGCTAGGACTTTTGGCCAAACGAAGTCAAAAGCAAGACTTGAAATAAAGGCATGATGTGAATTTGATTTAATCTAAAAAATTTGAAAATAACTTGGACATAGACCCAACACATGAAATCAAACATAAACATGATCAATTAGTATAAGGCATAAGTTAAAATGATTTTAAAAATAGGTTGTGTTCTCCCAAATAAAGGCACAAAAATTATGAGGATAGCCATTGAACAAACAAGCCATCAATAGTCTTTAAATTTGGGTAATCAATTAGTTGAAGTTATACAACCAAAAATAAAAATATATTTGTATTAGGTACATTAATTGATGTCTAAACAAAAATCAATCAATGTTTGAATCCAAATTTGATAAGGTTAATTGAAAACCCAACACTGAAAACTAGGATTTGACTAAATAAGCTAGACATGATTGGACAATATGATGACAGATAAAAAATGTTCAAATCATATACATGACATGATTTGAAACAAATTATTTTTAATACAATGGTAAATCAGTTTTGAAATAGATTGAGTAGCCTAATAATGTAAGCATGCTCGAATGATGCAATCAATGTTATACTTCAAAGACTTAAAGGCAAAATGGTTTGATATATTTTGGGTAACATAACAATACCCTCCTCAACTTAGATAGATGTTTTTTATATGGTTAATAAATAAACATACAAGTTTTAGTCTCAAAACATACCAAGAAAAAATGACCAAAATACATTAAGTATAACCATCTAAATCTTAGCAAGGGTATGGCAATGTGGGGTTGACTAAACTAACAAGTTTTTACATTTTTCTAAGGGAATCAATTACAAAATGAATTTCATGTCACAATTCAAAATAAAATCATGTAATTAGGTTTATATGGCACTTTTATTGTTATAAAAATGTCTAATATTTTTTAAACCATTACATCCATCATTTGCTTAGTGTAGTATGACATCTAAAGTACAGATATGTCTTCTGTGCAACTCCAACACTATAAGGTGGTTTAACCACTCAAACATCTAATTATAGTGGGAGTGGATGAATTCAATGATAGGAGATTCAAACTTGGGTTAAATCTTCCATAAATAACTTACAAGAGGTAATGAAGTCCCCCTCGTAAGCCAAGATGCAATAAAATAAATGAATGATAGAAAGACTTTAGGGTCATTTTCAAGATCACCCAACCTATTGTGAGTTTTTGGGGAGTTATTTAGATGAAATTCTTTCAATTCCTTGTACTAGGCATGTGTGAAATAATTATAACACTTTCTATTCCAAAATTTACCTAAAGGGGATGGATGGAAGATCATACACACAATGTCATCCTCTTTGCCAATTAAATTCTATTTAAACAACTATTTAAGACAAAACTTGACAAGTGTGTTTAATTTTAATCCCCAAAATGTAAGATTAGGTTGTGTTATTTTGAGCCCTTAGTCTTAAGTTGTAACTTCGAAAGCAAAATTTGTCAAAAGATTTACCTAAGTATCTAAATTCTTTGTTAAGCACCAAAAACAAGGTTCCTAATCCATTTTAAGATTTCAAAAAGGTATAAAAGGCATGTTTTAACAAATTCCATGTTGGCCCTATAATGAAAAAGTTAGAGTGTCCTTTAGCTTTCAAGCTAATTTGTAAATGAGTGAAGTAACTTCTCAAAACAAGTTATCTATTTTAAAATCAGAATTACACAATCAATCCCACTGTTTTCCCTACAAAATCACAAATATAGACAACAATATCACAATTATGGGTTAGATCAAATAGAAAACACAATATCATTATTTACCTACAAAATCACAACATGGATGAAAAAGATCACTACTATCAAACAAAATCTTTGTTTACTAGTAAGAAAAAATAAAAACACAAAATTGTTGTTCAAATGACAGAATCTCTAGTATGCAAAATCATTGCTCAACATGATGAAATTACTACCCAATATAATGAAATCACTACCCAAAAGAATGATATCAATACCCAAAAGGATGATATTACTATTCTAGATGATGATCTCATTGGTTAAATCTAGAAAATTATTGTTTTGAAAACAACAATTTCATTCACACAAAATCATTACTATGTGAGCAATGATATCGTAATAGAGAGTAAAAATGAGTTTTACAAGAAAAAAACACTGCTAGAAAAATAAAAAATTAACTTAAATTTTCACTCTTTTTGGCCCTCTCACTCCAAGATCCTGCATGGAAAGGATTAGTGAGTTTTTTGAAAGAACTTTATGACTATATGAACTTTATAACATTTCCCCATTTAATGATACTTTGGCCAAAATCGGTACTTGAATATATCAATTTCAAATCTTTTAATGTGTTTTAGTGTTTTTAGGCCAAATTGTGCATTTTGGTGGAAATTGGTCAAAAGCTTGATTGATGGTCATTGGTGGTAAAATTTAGGTGTCTACATATACAAATTTGTATTTGGTTATAATAAAGATAACTGTGAGTGAGTTTTGTTGAAAAGACTGTCATGAAATCTTGTATTGGATGATTGAATAATGAAGGGAATGGTCTTCACTATGTTGTAAGAATGGTTATGAGGATACATAGAAGATGATGAAAAATTAGAGTGATGTGAAAATACCCTCTGGTAAGTTTTAATAACTATTAAATCTTGTATTTATTTATATACATGAGGACTAAGTACACAATACCTCATACATTCTAAGACATAGAGTGTTTGGATGATATGCAAGAAATGGCATTGGTTGGAAAAGTTAGATACATGTGAAAAAGACATTATTATGGTATTTTAGATGATTTAACACATTAGGCACATATTAAATCATGTGAAGAGTTTACATAGTGGAATTAAAGTCTAACATAACTAAGAAGTCATGTGTTGGATGAATCCAATCACTATTCATGCCAAGATAAAACCTAAAGAAGTTAAAATAAGGGTAAAGGGAAGACCTTAATTTGGTTATTTGGTTGATATAGACCCCATATGAAATCAAGGAGACCATTTTAAATCCCTCTCAAGCATACATAGGTCTGATAAAAATAACCAAGCTTATGTATAGAATCGAGAGATTAAATCTCAAAACCAATAATATATTTCGCATTCTAATAATATTTATTCTATATTAAAAAACATAAAAAATATTACAATTGTATATGAAATATAATTCCTCTAATTATGGAGATACAATATCCACCAATATCTCAGCTGAATACCCAATCACATAAATTAGTGTGATTGTTACTCACATAACAATACACACCCTAATAAATAATAACTTATATAATTAATGTTCACACCATGAATCTATTTTTCCTAATAGTCACCCCCTTAGTGTGAATATGGGGAAGACTCAGTCTAGTACTTGCTCATGACATATTTTGTTTTCAAAGAGAATCACCAACTCAAATAAATGGTTTTACAGTGGAACCATCAACCACTAAGTATGTGGTTTTCAAGGAGAACCACCAACTCCTCAGTATATGGTTTTTTAATGGAACCACAAACCACTCCATATCAGCATACATGTTTACCCCACTCATATTTACAAAAGACAATAACATAGGAAAAAATTCTCCTGATTATGAATAGGAATGTAACATTTATTATTATTATAACACACATACTGAAAGTAAACACACCACACACTGGTCACCAATACAATGAAATGGTCCCATCATTGGAAATTGGCGAGAGGATGTCAATGGTCCTCCAACCTCCATGTATCCTCCAGCCTCCATTAGCCACTACATAATATAGGTACTCATCTAAACTATATCCTTTCTTTTTTGGTTCTTCTTCTTCATTCTCTAACTCTTCCTCAACAATAACATTACCCTCATCCATTTTGAGTTTACATTTTATTATATATTTGGCATGAATGACATATAAATAAGATTGTGTCCTTTTTTATTGTAGTAAAATCATTATAATTCCTCTTTTTTCCTTGAGGAACTATCATATTTTTTCTTTACATACATGCTACTTTCTCCTCAATGCCTTCTTTTGTTCATTTCTCCTCTACTAGAAGTGCAAAAATCATGCCATCAAGTGAGTGTGAAGGCATTTGTCCAAGATTAAACACCACATTATTATATCTAGGTGGTAATATATTCAAAATAATGACCGTAGAATCTTCATTATCTACCTAGGCTTGAACTTTAGTTAATTGCTTTAGGAGAGACCTTAGCTGATTTATATGACTAGACATTGTTGTACCTTCATTCATTTTTAATTTAAATAGTTGCAACTTAAGATTGAATTTGGAATTCACTAATTTA
This sequence comes from Torreya grandis, assembly GCA_037957365.1. Classification (NCBI taxonomy): domain Eukaryota; kingdom Viridiplantae; phylum Streptophyta; class Pinopsida; order Cupressales; family Taxaceae; genus Torreya; species Torreya grandis. The sequence continues at coordinate 212,373 of JARHVA010007772.1, forward strand.
TCCCAAAATGTTTTAGTTAGAAAATCCCAAATTACTTTGGCCTTATTTTCCAAATCTTCATAGTGCAATTTAGTTTCTGCTAAAGCAAGTCTAATGATGAACTTTGCCTTATCATCCCTAGTTTGCCATTCAATTAGTTTTGTGGCCTCAGTTGGTTCAAAATCTCTCTCGCTTACAATGCCCCAAATATTTTTATTCATAATTTGAATTTATATTTTAACTTTCCAAGTGTGAAAGTTCAATCCATTAAAATTATTTAACAATATTTCCATTATGGGTGTCGATATTCATCGATAATACACCCTTACAATAACCTTAAAATTTTATTTGAAAAATAATAAGGCATTTTAATTTTTAAATAATACCAAAGAATTATTAAAAAAAAATTATATGAGACTAAAAGATATAAAAAATAATATATTCTGACTAGAACTAATAAATGTTACTTGTGGATTTAATATTCATAGAGTTGAACTCACCGATCTAGGAGTCTAATCCATTGATGTAGGGAAAATTTCAAAAAGTAGACTACTCATTCAATTAGAAATATGATTGTTAGAAGAAGTCAAAACCATGATAAGTTGTCCTAGATCTAATCATCTTGGAGTAAATAGTATAATTTAATCAAAATTTAGCTTTGGGTGTATCTGATAAGCTTCATGATAAATTAGTGTGCATTCTATTGATAGATCACACATGATGACACATAGTGATGTATATTCCACTAAGAGTGAATGAAATGATATGTAGATTTGGAATGTTGTGTGCTATGGATTCACCCAAGAGAGGTGACACCATTTAAAGTAAACAAGGATCCAAATCAATCAAAACATGAGTATTCCACCATGAATCTTAAATACAATTTCACGTGGCTTAAAAGATTAGTGTTGATGCATATAAAATGGTGTGATTAAATAGAAGGGTATGACTTATCTATAAAATTGTATCCCATAGATTTTGAACACTAGGACACCTTTAACACAACCAAACTCTACATTAGAACATATATATCTAAATAGATTTGTATAGAAACCAAAAACTACATAGCCAAAATGTATATAAACTCAACTGTATTACACTTAATGCTCCATATATAACCTGCTTCAATGCTAAATGATAAAAAATAACCAATCTTATGCATAAAATAGAGAGGTTAAATCACAAAACTAATAATATATTTCACACTCTAATAATATTTATTATATATTCAAACATGTATGAAATATTACAAATATATGGGAAAGTTAATTAGTATAATTAGGGAGATACAATCTCCACCAATATCTCAGCCAAATACCCAATCACCTAAATTAGTGTGATTTTTACTCATGTAATAATACACACCCTAAATAATAATAACTTATGTAATTGATGTTCACACTATGAACATCTTTTTCCTATCAAGGTCACATAAAACCCTAACACATGGTTAAAGATAAAAAGTTATGTAAAATGAGTTTGAACCATAAAAAGAATTGAAACTTGGTAGAATGAAGGTGTTTGGCATGTACAAGGAGGTTCTAGAGTTGATAAACTAGTACAAAATTGTATGAAGGAGATATGGATGACTATGTTGGAAATAGTGGTCTTTAGACCTCGTGAAGGTTAATTCCATAAAGAGAGAGGCTAGAGAGAGGCTAGAATTACCCTTACGAGGAGTTGAAGAGGAATGAGTCAAGATTTTTAAGTATGACATAGGTTTTTCATGTGGAAGAAAGTCATCAAAATACCCTATTTAATATTTTAAAGTGTTTTGGGAAAGAAACCTATAGTCTAGTAAGAGACTAGTGAATTAAATGAATGGAAGATAAATTGAATAGGATGATGTTAATAGATGAATGAGATATATATATATATATATATAGATCTTGAAATTAGATTGAAGGATAACAAGAAATTTAGAGTATAGTTCTTTTGAAAGAATGTTATGAAGCTAAGAGAGAAAATGACAAATAAGACAAAGGGTATAAATTTTGTTTACAATTATTTATGAATGCAAGTATTAAGAGATTGACTTAGGTAGAATATGAAGTTGATGCTCTACATCAATGTGCCCCTCAGATAGGTTAACATTATATTGTTTGAGTCCTCCCCCCTTTTTGAATTGTCATGCCATAGTATAACTATCCCAACACATGCCCCTTTTCCTTATCAGTTGCACTTTAAGTAAATGTATAGGCCTATGTTTTATGTGAATTGATGCTAGTGTAGCTAAGTGTTATGTGTTGAGCATAAAAGGAGTTATCCTATGCTTGCACTTGTTTTCAAGAAACCCCTCCTAAACTTGATATAACATTTTAGTTCCATTTCTAGAACCCATTTTAAATTTTGTTTATATAATGGTGTGATAGATATTCTCTCAAAAACATTGAGCACTAGATACACCAAGTGGAAAATAGTCTTATGCAAAAAAATCAAACATACAAAGAATAAAATCCAATAAAATGGGTTTAGGAAGACCTATATGATGATTTGTATGAGGTTTTCTTTGTAAGTTTCTTCAACATGTGTACAAGTGGTTGGATAAATATTCAATCCATAAGATAAGAATATATGGATAGTGTTTTTAGTGGAAAAATTAATGCTTAGAGAGGCTTGGGACCCTAGATGTTACTTGGACTAGACCAATGGATAAATGGTAGCAAGGAACTCTAAATAGCTACATGTTTGAGTTTGTAGTATCAACTCATGCATGCCTTAAGGAAGTAGAGTAAAAGTTATTCCATGACCTTAGAATCACACTCATGAAGTATTTTGACACAAATATCAATAAGGTAATAGTTGTTTATGATTTTGAAACTTTAGCAATGGAAGTCTAAAATAATTTCATGTATGAGTTGCTCAAAGGGGAAGAGGGGAATGTGTAGGTGAGGTGTGATGGAAGGGAATGAGAAAATTGACACCTAAAATATCTAAAGACAAGATTTTAATAAGAGATGGTGCCATCTGATGGAGGATATGGAACCAAAAATTGTCAAAAGGACCCATAGCAAATGGGAAGGGCATAGGGAAGGATCTCTTAAAAAATAGTAGTGAAAAGATGATAGGTATAATGAATTGATGGATCAAGTTCAAAACACAATAGGTGTGGAATTCACTAAGTTCTTATAGAATTTGGTGATATTAGATATGCTTGATTCACCTACATGATTTTAACCTACAGTGTATGTTAAGGCACTAGATCCCCCACTTGAAGCGAGTACAAAAGTGACTGACGAACCTTCTAATGCCTCAACTATTAGATGTTTTGTATATTTATATTGAAATTTTTTTATTGAATAAGTTATACCATATAATTAGGTGAGTGCAACTACCTCTAGACCTTTTATCACTAGTTCACCACAACAAAACTTGAATGTGAGTGTACCAACATAGCTGATGTTATCAATGTAATTTTGGAAATAGCCATCAAGAAGTGGTTTGACACCACATATTAGTAGCAAAAAAATAATGGAATAGACTGTGTTAGTCGGAATGATAGGACCAATGCCTAAGCTTGGGATTAGAAGTACTTGAGGAAACTTGTCAAGAGGAGGAAGTAATATCCCTAGAGGAACATGGCTACCACAAGGAGGATAGGCACTAGGGGGAAATACCATAAGTACCATCTTCCCCCCAAATTAGATCTAATATGAAATTTTTATGCACCTCCCAAAGTATCATGATGTGGAAAATTCTATAAAACATGTGTTGAAGTGTGAACTATAGTGGCATGTGCAAGGTATAACCCATTTAGAGTCCCAAGCTACTCAGTTTGTGACCACTTTACTTGATCATGCCCAAACTCGGTATAAATTTTTTGACTCCAACTAGGACATGATTATCTATGATACCCTAAAGGAGGAATTCCTAAAAGAGTTTGACATCTTAGAGTTTGAACAATAGAGCATCACTACACTAAAATAAATTATCGAAGGACTCACATAAAGTGTATGATTGTATGATGCATGGTTCGAATATCTCCAATCAATTTTTTTTATATATACACCCTTTTCAACATGTATAGTGGTTTTTTAGGGTGTTTTTCATGCTATTCTCTAAGGTGTTTTAAATTAATACTTTTATAGACCCTCGAGAAGTGATCGAATCCATAATAAGACCTAAGGAATTTGGAAGTGCAAAGACTAGGATTAGCCCATTTATGGAGGTGTAGATTACATCTATGGTGTCCCATCTACAAAAGGTTACCACCAAATCTATGTATGACACTCAATGTGGATTATGATGCACTGACTATGAAGTAGAAGGCCCCAATAGAAATAACTACCCATGAAATAATGTGTGTAGAAGGCCATAATAGAAATAACTACCCATGAAAGAATGTGTGTGTTTTGCTTTTAAGCTATGATTTTTATTAATAATTACATAATGTTTGGAACTTCTCTTTATTATAGCATGATAGCTAAGTCAAAATAACCATCTATTATTATTTGTGTAATGCCTACACCCATACTACTACTAACTATCGAGTGATTGATGAAATACATAAAAACATGGAAATGGGTGCATGATAAGCTACAACAACTATGGGATGTAAAGAAAGCCAAAGGAATGATGGATACAACCAATAAAATGTAGGCTTCATGATTTAATGAGGCATCAAAGGGTAAGGTAGAGGAGGTGGTGGTGTAAGGTCACTGTCATGATCATGTTATAAGTATGGCTCAATAGAGAATTATTAGCATAATTTCCCTACACATCCCACTTGTGGGTATTATATAGGGCCCCTAAGGTCAAAGAATTCCATGAAATTTATAAAAATTTGACCTAAGAAAGGCATGTTATAGATAAGGGTATAGGGATGATCAGACTAGAGTAGAAGATGGAAAAAGAACCCAAAAGTGCAACCTACATGCACAGTAGAAGTCAAGGTATAGGAAACTACTCAAATTGGGTTCACCACTTAGCCACTAGTTGCACTAGTACCTGAGTTACACCTTAAGTATGGGGATAAGGGTTAAAATGAATGCATAATGTGACCTAAACCAATAGTTATGCCTTATCTATACCCAATGCGCCACAAAGATGTATTATAGTAACCTATGAGCATAATATGAAAATTACAAGGGGAAATTCAATTAACATGGGACCTATAAATGAAGACTATCATGGCTTTAAATAAGCAAGATAGAAAAGATGATTAAGTACAATAATTGATCGAGATCCTTCACCTCTTAAAGACTAAGGGTATGTTTCCCCTATTAAATAACTTACTCTTATAAAATGAAATCAAAAATCAAGCTAAGGTCACCGTGCCATGCATGGATAGGGTGTGAGAAGTTTGGCACACTCAAAATGGTGAATATGACCAATAAATTTTAGTGGATTCCACTATTTACAATTGATTTATCTATGAGGTTTTTATAGACACAGGCACTAAGGTTAACATATTGATAATGAATAATTGGGAGAAAATAGGTAGTCCAACTTTGAGGCATTCCCCTCATGTGATTTTTATGGTAAATAATACTTAGATGCAACCTATTAGGATTCAAAAAATCATGGTTGTATATATCATGGGTGCTAAATTCTAGGTTGAATTTGAAGTAATAGAGTTATTGGAGAAGGATAACTACTTGATGCTTCTAAGAAGGTCATGGTATTATGTGAATAATGTAGATATACAATTCAAAAGGCACTACATAGCCTTTGAGAATAGAAAGGAGAGAGTAGTCATAACTCTTTAAAATGACCAAAGACTCCCCTATATCAAGAGCATGGATATTGAGGATGAAATTAACCATATTTATAACATCACATCACAAGGAACTGAGACAATAGTGCCAAAAAATCAAGGAATCCTCTCTTTGGAGGATGTATAGTCATCCTCAAACACCATAGATGTTACTTGTGAATGGGTTGAGGAAATGTATGAGACAACTAGCTAATGGTGCCACTTGGTACAAGTAAAGGCATCAAAACCGATAAAGATAGGCTAGATAAAGATTGATCACAATCCTGAAATATGTATCCATTACACCAAGATAAGGGTTGAAGTAATGTTATGCATTAGTAAGGGCAAGCTTGCTACACTCCCAAGGTATGAAGGAATTAATCCTATAAAGGAATATGTCAATGACATTGATTCATACATACCAAAGGAGGTGTATAGAATGGGCACACTAGTGTACACATTGAAAAACATTGTTACATGATGGTGGGTAGTGTATAATCCAAGCTTGCCAACTTAGATGGATGTAAAGGTAGCCATTTGCACCAGATTTGGAATAAGCAACAAGGACCTAGACATTTTAGGCTACTATAGCAGATCTAGCCCCATAGCGCATATATGAATTTGTAAAGAAATATGGAATGTTTGTGGTGAAAATGCCCCAAAACATAAATGGGTATACACCTTCTATATAACCTTAAATACATGGGCACAGGTGTGGTACATAGTAAATGAGATACATTGTGAACCTTCTCCTTTCTTCACAAAATATTGAACTAATTAAGCCATTACTGATAGTTAGAAGGTTGGTGTTTGAGGACATCATTATATTGGAGGAGGGTTTAAGGAACATGTTTGGAAAAAAAGGGTTATCACTCCCAAACTTCTTCAAAAAACAAATTATGAATAGTGACTCTAATGATGAAGATGATGACACTTAGAAAGTGCACAACTAGAAGAATTTGGTATGGGAAATAAGTTAGTATACTAAGTTGAGGATGTCACCCTATATGAAGACCCTACCCATATTTAGTTAGAGATAACTGAGGGTAGAGACAAGTCATGTACTCACATCAGGAGAAACATGAACCTTATCAGGCACTGCTAAAAACTACAAAGGTAACTTTCAACTTAGAGGTGGAACCCAAAATTTCCATGCTTGGTGTTTATTGATCTGACAAAAAACTAGCACATATTGTTGATCTACTAAAATAATTCCAATATATGTTCTTGTGAAACTATAATGATCTAAAATGTATCCACCCATCCCTCAAGAAGATGAGCATCAAAATAGTATATAGAATGAGACTAGTCAAGAAGTGGCCCTACAAAATGAACCCAAATCTTCACTCCAAGGTCAAAACTAAGATGATGACATGCTAGATGTAGGATTTATCTACATAGTATAGGATTATAAATTGGTTATCCCCATGTTCATAAAAATCAAAAATCATGGGCACATTTGTATTTATACTAATTATAGGATATTAAATGTTGCTTATGTGACTAACCCCTTCCCAACTACATTACCTAATGAAGTATTGGATGGTATTGCAAGTTACAAAATATACACATTTACTTATGGATTTTTAGGATATAGTCAAGTATAGATCAAAGAGGAAGATAAGATAAAAACCACCATTATGATTGAGTGGGGATGTTTTGCATATAATTTGATGTCCTTTGGGATAACTAATATGTAAATAGTTTTTTCCTAGGTGGTAATCATTGTATTCAAAGACTTTATTCACAAGTTCATCCAAGTGTATTTATATTATTAGATAGTGTATGGACTGGTAAAATATCAATATGAAAATTTGTTCCTAATGTTTGAAATGTGCCAATAGTTACAAATCTCTTTGAATATCAAAAAGTTTATTTTTATGATGCCATTTGGCACATTGCTCAGGCACATGATCTACAAGGATGGTCTTCATATGATCAAGCCAAAATTTTAATCATCCTTCAAATCTAAACACCATCAATGCAAAAAGATGTATGTGCCTTTCTTGAACATTATGGATATTATAATAATTTCATAATAATTATGCTAGGATTGCAATACCACTAGAGGAGCTATTACAGAATGATGGCCCATTTTATTAGGGTATGGTACAAGAGGTTTTTTCTAAACCCTAAAGCTAAAACTAGCAAGTGATATGATACTATAATTTCTTAAATGGGAAAATCCCTTCCATGTCCAAATTAATGCCTCTAGTACTATAATCGGTACCATTATTTTACAACTAGGTGAAGGGAAAATGGATCATCCTATTTATTTCTCAAATATAAAATACACCAAGACATAAAAAAATTATACCATGACTAAGTGCAAGGCACTTGTCATGGTCTACACCTTGTATAAGTTTCAATAATTTTTTATGGAAACTCCCTTTGTCTTATTTAATAATCATGAGGTATTTAAGTACCTAGTGAACAAGTCTATTTTACACAGGCACATTTGATGATGGATCATATTATTCCAAGGAATCTATTTTTTTATTGTAGTCAATCTTGGAAAGAAAAACTTAGGCTTAGACCATCTATATTGCATCAACTCTGGGGATGAGACACTACCAATTTAAGATGATATTCTTGATGCGTAATTATATAGGATATAATGCATCTTCTAAGACTTAACATAGATTATTGCATTTCTTACCTCTAGATTTTCTACCTCAGGCCATGACAACTGGAGGAAAAAAAGTAGCTCACAATTTGTGCTACCCCATTTCAACTCATTGGAGGGGAAATATATAAATTGGTACATGATGATATAATGTGTTGATGTGTCCTAGAGAATGAACATGACCTGATACATCAAGAAGTACATGAGGGGATTATTAGAAGCCATTATGCTAGCCATGCCATAGCATGAAAAGTTTTACAATTGGGCTTGTGGTGGCTAGCTATGTTTCATGATGCAAAATAATATGCAAAAAAATATGACATTTACCAGTGGATAGGCAAACCAAACCACTAAGATGAGATTCCCCTCATCCCTATCCTTTCATAGGTTCCATTAAAAAAATGGGCCATTGATTTTGTGGGGCCTATCATTCCCAATACAAGGTAAACTAATGCAAGGTACATTCTAGTTGTTAAAAATTATTTTAATAAATGCACAAAAGTAGTGACCATAAAATAATTTATATCTACCATAGTATCAATATTAATTTGGGAAAACATTATTATTAGGTATGGGTGTTGGCTCAACTTGACTAGCAACCATGACAAACATTTCATTAATGAATTAGTTCACATTTTTTTATCTGAGTATATGGTGGTGCACCATAAAATGACACCCTAACACCCATAAATGAATGGTACCATATAATCATTCAATAAAATACTAGGGATATGCCTAACCAAAATATTTGACATTGGTCGTAAGGATTGGGATGACCAAACATTAATTGTGTTATGGGCCTATTATATGACATAAAAAAATTGAACAAGGCTACACCATTCCAGATAGTGTTTGGTACATAGGTCATTTTACCTATGGAGTACCTAGTTCCATAATTTCACATCATGTGTATTGATCAATTGTATGACCAAGAGTAATTAATTTCATGCCTATAATATTTTGAGAGGCTAGACGAGACACTCAACTAGACATGATGGAGCCAATAGCTAGAAAAGGCCTACCAAAATATATGGCATGATAAAAACATCAAGGGAAAGGTGTTTATATAAGGTTAATTAGTCCTTTTATATGATTATAAGTACCTAAGGCACCCAATTAAATTATAGATTAGGTGGATGGGACCTTATGTCATCCAAAACATCTTGGATATTGATGCATGTAAGTTGTGCATGTTGACTGGTGAAATACTCCCAATAATTTCAATGACAATATATCGACACTATAAAATAAATATAATGACACATGTTCCCTCTAGTGTTAGATTTTTGGTCAAAAGTTAGGCTCTTTATATTGTTATCATAATAAAATTGGCATAAACCAAATCTTTGCCTTATGTTTTGTTTCTTTTATGTTGTTTAAATAAGTGTGGTACTTTTAGGCCCACAATATAACATTACTAGCACTTTTAATCACATAAATATAGTCAGGTGAGTCAATTCTAGTTGATTCTTAAACAATTATGGCCAAACAACTAAGTTTATAGGTGCATGTGTAGTCTGTTACACTAATAGAATTATAAGTATAATTTGACTAGTAAAGTGTACATGATGTTCATGCATAAGATACAAAGAGGAGATAGTAAAGAAATATATGAAAAGTTTAAGGATTTTTATGGGGTAGGGGAGAATAAACTAAGAGATAGTGAAGTAGAGATAAATTAACCAAAATAGCGATGTACAATTGAAAAGAAGCACAATGCCCAAAAAGAGATGGAACCTAAGAGGATGAATCATGTGTATGTGAAGTGATGTGCCAAAGTAACCAAAAGGAAGGTGAGGGTTGTACCAAGATAAATAAAGAACAATAAAGTAACCATTTTGTTAGCTATTAACCACCTAATAGTTGGTGAGAAGTGACCATTTAAATTGCCTGTCACTTCCTTGGAAAAACTATTAGTAGAGTTAATTCTACATAATGATGGTGGAAAAACAAAGATCAACATTGATGAGTAGATGGTGGTGTATTTTAAAAAATTTCATAGATTTTATTAGATTTTTAGGGTCTTAATGATACCATCCATCAATTTGGTAGATGAGAGCAATGTATAAGACCAAATTTGGCAAAGGAAGGCAATTTACTTATCATTTTCAAAGAGATCAGAACAAGGAGCCAAAGCTACCTAAAGGAGAAAATTATAAAAATTATAAAATGAGTCCCCATATCCTTCCTAAGAGTGATCAAAAGAGTGAACAGGGTATTGCATTTTGACCTAAGGTGAGGAGGAGGCAAATGGACCGAATTTGAAAAAAAACAAGAAAATATAGATTTCAACAGGATAACTAATCTACCATTAAAGGGGTAGGAAGCACAAAAGTTAAAATTAAAGTTATAATTCTCATAGATGTAAATTAGACCATACATAATTTTGGGCTTTAGAAAGATCAATTATCGATGCTTTAATAATTATAGGTTCAAGATGTGGAAGAAAAGACAATGCATAGAGATATAAAGAAAGGAAAGATAGTGAGGAAAACAACCATCACAAAATTTGAGGTGCAAATGGTAGAGGGAGTTAGAATCATGAATATTGATCCAAATAAAATGAAAATATTTCCTACTAAAAAATCAATTACTCACCATAATTAATGGTGGGGTAAAATTTAGCATCCTTCACCCATGTGTGTAAGTTGAAAGACTACAACCATAGAATGGGAAGCAATGTACAGGATCTAAATAACTATTAGATGGTGGACATAGAAAAAAATGAAAAGGTAGGCATATTTCTATTTTATGTATCCATTAGAGACAAGTTGTAAACCATGAGCAACACAAATCTTTGAGCTACCAAGCTTTGGCAAGTGAGAAGACCTAGTACATTTTCTTCTCTTGCAAGTGCATGATGATTGGTTTTATTTTATTATATCACATATGATAATTTATAAAATATACACAATTAGAATCACATGAATACCTTATGTATGAATGGATAAATGGGAGATGATTGATGACTATGTAGAAGGAGAGAGGGTTACAAATCTCCTAGGCTATTACAAGTCAGGATTTACATTACCCATAAAAAACATCCAAGACCTAGGCACTAGGGAGATAGTGCACCTGTTAAGTGCAAAAATTTGCCTTGGTGGGTGATGGTTAGACATAAACAAAACCTTCCTTTGTATTGCCCACCACATGGTGTAGGGAGAAATTTTCAACATCTCATAATTTGTCACAAAAGAGATAATAAAGAATATTCAAGAATGTCATTGCTTGCCTGAGACCCTCTTATGGGAATATAGTCTTACCCTAATGGTGATGGAGGAGATAGGTCTGTTATATGGAACTAATGACCACCAATGGGTTTTTTCACCAAATAATGAATCCCTAATGTTGAAATATCAGGATTACATCTACTCCCTTAATTTTTTTTGTAGAAGTACAAAACCAAAGTACATGGGTGGTTCAATAAGTATGTGGAGGACTTTGGAAATGAGTGGCACATCCCATAAGAAATCCATTATAACCTTATGGTAATGGTGACTATTGATGTGATGCAATACTTCTATGTGGTGTATCTATCACTCATAAATGGAAATCTTTCAGGTTAGCTCCAATTACCTTGTGTATTTTCAGCCAAGTACTTCATGGTAGTGCTTCATAGGATCCAAAACAAATAATATATTGATATCTAGGCCATGGTCATGTATTATGATAGGAGGATGATGAGATGTAAATTTTTCCACAACCAAACCAAGGTAACTAGGGATGAGGAGGATGATAGAAACAAACCTAACATTCATCCCCTCCAGAAGGGTATAATCAATAGGATAATATTTAGCTTATACTATGAGATGATGCCATAAAATAAGGGTAGAGGCCCTATAAAATATGATGATCAACACATCCTAGTTGGTGATGAAGGAAAGGATGCACCAAAATTCCAAGTGAATTTACTCTAGAGGAAGTGGGAAGAAAAATTAAAGGAAATTACAGAGTGCATATAGTAAAAGATAGCCTTTGAGGAAGAAATTGTGCCACCTACCCCAAATAATCACATAACATTAAAGTAGGGGTTGCTTCTTTCATCAATTATCCAAGAAAGACTAAGGGACCTATGGTGTTCCCTACCAAGACCCTTATGAATATGGAAATAGAGGTGACCCTAGTGCATATAATAAAAGAAAAGATTGAAGAAGATAGGGCATGGAATTATATCCTAAAAATAGAGGAAGGTGAAGAGGATCTCAATGTTGGAAACATTCATGAGGCCTTACAAAGTGGTGTGGCTGTAGTGCTAAGATTAACTATAAAAAATTACAAGCCTTCCCTCTAGTGTAACCTTGCTAAATATGTGACAAAAGACAATAGTGATGACATCCAAAGATAAGGCTTCCCTAATTTCCCCTCAATATATCAAGGAGAAAATAGTGGACTAGAAGAAGATGGGACTCAGTGTAGATTATATAAATTGGGATTTGGTGCTTGAAGTAAAGAATAAACTTGACCTAGAATAGAAGAAGGCACCAAAATTACTCTCGAGAGTAGAGATAATAGTAGATGTGGTCAAACAGGTGCCAAGTGACTCTATTGGACAAGTAAAGGAAGTTGTTAAGGCATTGCCAAGTAGTTAAGGGGCGTCTAGACCAAAATATGGTGATATTGGCACTTCAAAGCAATAAATGGAGATAGTTGAGGAACACCAACAATAATAACAAAAACACAATACTCAAGGTGTAACCCTTGTGATAAACATTGAGAATACCCATGATGAAGAAACAAATGAGGAGGATATATCTAATGAAAGAACCCCCAAAGACCAAATAAGTGACTCCTTAAAGGAGCATGCCAAAAATAATGATGGTAATAGTGAATAGGAATAAGTGCACATGAAAGATAAGGCCATCATTAAAAAAGTTGATAGAGATCTCAAAATTAGAGAAATGGTGTAGAATTATTGGGGTGATGAATATTTGTACTTATAAAAAGCTGTGTCACCCCAAATCCATCATGATAAGGAATCACAAGTAGCTTTCATTTATACTAGATTATTATATGGATGATCCCTGATTCAAGGCAACAAAGATTACAACATCAAGCATAGAGGATATTCAGGAAGGGAAAGAATCTCTTATTATTGACCCATAGGCCATGAACCTAGTATAATATGGGAATGCACTTATAAGAATGGCCATAAAAGTAACACACTCAAATATCATAAATTATGGTAAGGTGAGGAAAATGAAGAAACCCCTCAAAGAAGAAAAGGAAGAAGTTTAATCCAACAAGTTCAAATTACAAGGACTTTATGAGAACCTAGAGGTGGTTGAGCCATCTCTTCTGGTCAGGATAAAGAACTTAGACCTATCAGAGGTCTATAAAATTTATGTATTGGTGGAATAAATGCTCCCAAGACTAAAGCTCGAACCATCACAAGAAAAAGACCCCAATGTCATGATAAAGAAGGAGCTATCAAAAAAACTCCAAGAATTGAAAGATATCTTCACAAAGTTGAAGTAAAACATATAAATAATAAATACAATCTTCTTAAACTTCTCCAACCAAGCTTTGGTGATAGATGCACACTTAAAGTAAGTGAAGGATGAGAAGAATTATTTGATGGATAAGGTGTAATCTATAGGCAAGACAAAAAGGTCATAGATCATGGGTAACATAGATGTGTTGATCAATCAAATCAAGGATCAAGAGAAAACCCTAAAAAATCTCTTTTGTGCCTTGTAGACTAAGGCCTATGCGCAAGGGGAGATTTTGGATGGAAGTCTGGCAAAGGTATAGACCAACCTAGAAGCCTTATGGAAGGAGTTAGATAAAATAGATAGAATTTCACTCATTTTTTCCTTAGCCAAAATTGATAACACTGTAAGTGAGACTAGCCATAAAGGGATTTTAGGACTTCATTATAGATCTCTAGGAGAAAATACCTAATTTTTTCACTCCTAATAGTTTGATAGCTTAGTCTAAGGTTGGACTAAGGTTTTCATATGGGGTAATGTTATCCCCATAACTATAATTTAATGGATTCTTTTACCAACTTGATATCCACCTCAATGTATCTAGATATTTTGGCAAGAGTTTAACATAATAGTTTTGATAGCCAGCTAGAGGATGTAGTGCAAAACATACACCAACTAGCTAATAACTAAACATCTCCAAGATAATAAAGATGTCAATAAATATCTAAATAAACATGGCAAGTGGAGCATGGGAATTATGGGGTCATGGAGCTAGTGGTTATGATGATGAAACTCTATTTTAGTGCTCAACATGCATCTTCCACCCTAGCAAAGATGCTCCTAAAGGAATATATAAAGATCTCAAGCCAAAGAATTGAGAGAGATAGGAGAATTATAGTGAAGCTCTAGTAGAATTATTTTGGAACCATGCTCTATAAAGTTTGTTCTAGAGGCCATTAAAGATTAAATACAAAATGAAGGCCACTCTGGCTCCAATTATATATGCCCAAGCTTGTCTATGAACCTGTAGGTTATTAGTAGTATGATTTTGAATTTAAACACCTATTCTAAACTTTGAATAGCTAGTTATGGTGTTACTCTAAAATACACATGTTTATTTTACTTTGAATGTTTTGAAGTATTGCTATGTCATGTAAGTGTGTTTTTTATGTCACATTTTCATCATTTATGTGATTTGAAGTTCATGTACTTTACTATTTTCACATTTTAATATAGTCTCTATATTTTCATGATGTCATCATCATTATACATGCAAATTGTTAGGTTGTGGAGCTAAAAGCTTCATTGATGCAAATAGGGGAGGAGGTTGCTAAGTGTATTAGACATTGGCATCAGTCAGGCCAACTGACATCAGCAGGGTGCAGACAGAAGAGCAACCGATGTTGGTCAAAAGTCAGCCAGTGTCGATCACCTCTAGGCAAATAGGGACCGACGTCAGTCACCTGTGCGGTTCAAAACTGCCAATTCACAGACAGTTAGTTAACTAACTGAGTGTTTGCATGTTGAGGGTTAATTATAGTCTTGAGCTACAGATATAATTATTGTAATTAGGTGTCTAATTATTGTTTGCATGAGATCTATTTAGGAGACTCAGGGGCTAAATTGTAATTTGTGCTAGAGAGTAAGAGAGCAAATATTAGTTCCTTCTATGTGTGAAGAGAGCATGGTGTGTTCCTCCTAGTGCCATAGTACCAAGTGTGGGTGCTGGTTTGGAGAATTAGAAGGATTCTTCATGTATGTATGATCTTGGTCAACAGGTGCGCATGGCTACATTAAGAGATCTACATGGGTAAGTAAGATCATTGATTTTCAGGTGTGCAAGATTAGGGAGGACAGCAACACAACATGGAGAAAGATTAGGAGAGATCTACTTGGAGTATAATGTGTACTCAGAAAGAGAGAAAAGAGGAAGGCAAGGAAGATCCTTCCAAAGTAAGATCATTTGGGTTGCAGGTTGTAGCAATTCATGGGAGATCTACTTGGAGTGTGTTGTGCACTCGGTTGAGTATGTGTATATACTCAGAGTACTGGTAGTAGTGGATACTGACTGGTTGGAGGTGAACACCAACTCTGTGTTTGAGTTGTGTGTTGGGACCATAAGAGAGAGAGAGAGCTTTGAGGAAAGAAGTACTGTACACTTGAGGTGTGGGAAGCCTTTGAAATCCATATTTTCTAAATATGTAAAATAGCAATATAAATAACTAGTGAGTTTGTTACGACATTTTCAATTCTAGGAATGGAAATAATGTTAAATGCATTGAAGGATTCCATCAAATCCCAAGCATGGTGCCTATATTTATTCAAATGAGAAAGATTAAATTTAAATTCATTCCTTATCCAATGGATGACTAATTCAGAATCATTCTATACCTTTAATTAATAGACATCATATCTAGCTACAAACTGTAATCCCAAGATTAGCTCCTCATATTCTACAATATTATTAATACAATGGAATTATAATATATATATATATATATATATATCTACATGTTCTATACCACATAGATTAATAAGTATAAAACCTACTCTTAATCCTTATTTAAATCATGCTCCACTAAAATACAAAGATGACATACCTAAATTCCATTATTGGCTCTATTTTTATTTATTTTTTGGTTTGGTAGTTAGAGTATAAACACGTAAATATATGAATGTAAAAATTATTTGTTCATCAACTTCATTATATTTAATAATCATTAGCTGCATGCATGGCTATATCAATCCTTATCTAATTTTCCATTCCTCTCCATGGTAACCACATATGAGAGAGGTTTGTTTCCATATAAACATTGAGTTCAAACCAATCTCTACTCAACAATATGCCATACGCCTCTTAGATATCAACCACTTATATGTCTATGAACTGCTACATTCTTGGCTTAGCCTATAATTTCATGTGAAATCTAGTAATTACCCTACAACCTTGAACTTAGACTTATCTAGTTAAACCACCACTTTATTTAATTTTATAGGGACCAATCCTAGTTTCCTACAAATCCCTATAGGCATGACATTAGTTGAGGCACTTGAATCAACCAAGAAATTATGCAAATTATTTTTGAATTTTTAGACTGTGAGCAAGAAGGGTGTAACCTTAGTCTTGGAATTCTATATCACAACATTAGTATTGGTTGTATCCTTATTTTTTGGCTAAGTGATCTTCTCTATAGTAGACTTAAGGCATAAATCCATCTATGCAATAATTTACTCCAATTCATGGAGGATTATATTGGATTTTATCTTTTTCATATCCTCGACAATGTTATAACTTGTATTAATATTGGTGGGTTAATTGTCACCTAATTTTTTGTTGAGGTGGATCATTTATATAATTTTGGTCAAGAGGAGTAGAAATTTTGTTATGTGGAATTGAGGTGGTCAAGGGTTGGTGTGCCTTTCTCATAAGGATATAATTTCCCATCTAGAACTTCTAGATACCTTGAATGTCATTGATATTTTCCTCAGGTTCATCATCTCCTTCACTAGGAAAGTTCAAGGTCTTTAAAACCATGGTTGTATTAGGTGATTTATATGAACTAGTCAAATTGGGGTGACCTATAGTATTCTATTTATTTAGAACAGCCTCATATTAATCAATTTCCTTTCATATGACTTTAAAAGCATTACAAAATACAATGTAGTCAAGTTCCTCATGATGGGTTGTGTGATGCACATGACACTAGTTGGGTAGGGTGATCTTTATGATGTTATTTCAAGAATTTCATTGGATGGAGACTAAAATTCCTTATTTTTCCTATTATTGGGTTGATAATTATGTTGATAAGTATAATTCAGGGTAGAATTTCTACTATTTGAAATACCCACTTATTCTTTCAGACTATGGAAATTGTTGCTCAACCTATAGACCATCTTTTGAATTATATCTAGCTTAGGATTGGATAATTATTTATTATAAGACTACATGTTATTAGTCATAATTAGGAATATATCTTGGCTATAATTCCATGGCATGACCTCATTACCAGTAGAATTTATAAATCCCAAATTATGATTTAAAAAGGCATGGAGTAGAGGGAGGTGATTTATGATTGGGAGAGGTTTTTAGGATTAGTACATTCTAATTTGTAGAGGGGATTGGATCCAATGCTAGCATATTTTGGAGGAGGTTAGGAAAAGGGGAAAACATTTTTCCTTATGGATTGAGCTTCTTATCCACTTTTATTTCCTCTATATAGGTGAGGGGTAGCTTCATGATAGTTGGATCCCTCTTAAATATCATGGTTGTCCATGTGATCAATTCATTATTAAACATTTCCAATGCTATCTAATCATATAATCTATACAAGGTTGTCATCATATTATTCATATTTTGAAATAAAGCATTAAAATTGAGTATAGATTCATTGGGCTCCCTTCTCTTGCAATCAAACTATTGATATAGAACATTGGGGCCTACCACTTGACTAAACTAAGAAAAAAATGTTCTACTCAATTGATTCTAACACCTAATTAAATTCTCATGCAAGTTGAGGAACTCTTCATAGGTTGAATCAAGAAAGATGAAAGGAAATAACTTCTATGATACATCTTCATGCTCAATATTGAATAATATGAGGGAAGGCTTTTAGGATGTGATATGTTATTCAATGGTTATCATAGTACTTAGGGTGAACCTTGGAAGGTATATCTTAAGATTCTTAGATAGATCATGCACATCCCTTGGAATATTTATTAAAAATTCTACTAACCAATCCATTGGTGAAACAATGGGTAGAGGTATATTCTAGGTAGGTTGGGAGGATGAACTGGTATGAGTGGCTAAAGGTATTGGTATCCCTATATTAGTTTGTGCTTCCCTAAATATCTACAATGGGGATACAATCAATCTACCTCTAATTTCTTGAGATCAATTGATTCACTCAGTAGGATCTATGTGGGTTAGAAATTACTTAGACTAAGTAATTACAAACCAATAAAGTAAGAAACATAGAGAATCTAAAAATTAACAATAGATAATAAATTAGAACAACATTAATGTCTAGAAATTTCAATATGGGTAGAAAGTATTCATGCCTTCCACCAAATATCACTTTATATTAGTTAAATTAATAAAATAATAAAATTTGGGATAAATATAAGGAGAGGGCATCAAGTTAAGGTCTAATAAGTAATTAATAGGTTTACTAGACCAGCCCTCTTTTTAGCACTAGTTTTTGTTGGTCTCAATTTGTGACCTTGAATAAAAATAAATATTTGGGGTTAGCTAGTCTTATGGAACAACAGGAGATAAAAACACAAGGGACACAATGTCCCCTCATTTATAGGATTTATATGGTTGACTCCAAGGTCTAATAAATTTATAATAGTTTAACTAGGTGAGTAGTGGAAATGAACCACCAAAATTTTAATCCACTATGTATTCTTTAAGAATTCATATTCTTAATGTTATATTAAGTCTCTTTTTACATACATAGGTATCACACTATAATACAAGGGACATAATATTAAGCATAAAAAATGATAAAAGGAGAGAAAGATTATGGAAATAAAGTAATTTGTTCCTTTATTGAAATGAAATTGTCAATGCTAAAAGTTAAAATCATGCCTACTCATAATTATACCATTGTGCACTAGTTCTAGCTATAACACAAACCAAAGCAACTCAATTAAAAGGATTTTGATGGATTAACTGGGCATATTACTCTAAAATTATATTAAATAAAATCATATTAAATTCCTATATCTACTACACATGATGTCTTGACATAGCTTCAAGTTGAATAGAATAAAAGTTAGAGCCAATTATACTAACTATTGCACAATCTAATTGATTATCCATTAGTAAAAAAAACATTTCAATATATTATTAACATTTATTATTATTTTTCATCAATAAATGTACATTTTTAAATAACAACATGAATTTAATACCAGCCTTGTATTTAGTTATGTACTATTACAAAAGTACTTAATTATGTCCTCTAAGCAGATAATCACAAGTCAAAATAAAACAAGAGGAAAAGAGGATTGAGGCTATAATTTTTTTTGTAGAGTTATGGTGCATAAAATTTACCCCTCTTAGATAAGAACATGGGCCACATTTTTATAGAAAAGAGAATGGGACTTGCCTCCAAGTAGCATACAAATACCATCTCAAGTCATGATTTCCACTCTAGGATGTTAAAAATACATTTGGTTAGAATATTCCCTCCATTCTAACAAGAGGTTAAATTATATTTATATTTTATTCATAGCTATGTAACCTATTTAACTAAAATAATCACATTCTTATCCATTTTAGACTAAGTATTTTTAATTATTCTTATATTCATCCCACCTAGGATAATATTTAGGTTAAGAAGTAACCATATCACTTCATGTACCTCCCTTGACTAGTTAGACCTCCTTAAAATCTAGATTGATTGATTACTCTATTTTTTACTTAATTTAAGCCATTATGATGATTTGATGAGTTGTCAAATTTAATACTTTTCCTTTTATGATGACTCAACTAGTTGATGTGGTTTGTGTTTATACTCTCTTTATGTCCTCAATCTCTCTTTACTACCTAGAATTCAAGTTTCTATTATTTCAAAGCTATTTTATTTTCTCTCTACTAGACTTAGGATAGAAGATTAGTGAGATTTATCCATATGACATAATATTACTAGCCTAAAATACTAGAACTACATAAAATTCCCCAAGACTATGGGGTAGTGTGATGTCACCATGTGGTATAATCCTAATAACCTAGAGGAAGAGAGATGCACTGACTCCCTAGGGTTCCTTTTACATTCATATGTATTCAAGTTGTTGTGATGATGCCATGTAGAATCATACTAACAACCTAAAGGCCTAGATCCATTAAATTTTAACCTTGACATCTAGGCCCCTAGGTTACTGGGATAATCCCACATGGCTCCATCTTGATGGCATGGAATCATGGGGCCATAAAATTTTATCTTAGCCTTTGGGTCCTTAAGTCATCAAGATGATTCCCCATGGCATCATCTTTGTGACCTAGAGCTTTGGGGCCATTTGGATACTAAATTTCTTCTAGGTTCTTAATATCATGCCATGTGGCATGACCTAGGATCCTTAAGGCTTGGTAAATTTCCAATAAAAAAGCTAAGTAATTTTATTGGTCAGGATATCAAGTGAAAGGGATGATGCCACATGGCATCATATCATTTAATTAGGGGGGATGGAAAAGAAAATATATAGGAAAAGACTAAGGCAAACGAATTAATGAATAATTTAGCCAAAAAAAAAGAAAATCCACCAAGGCATAAAATAAAGGTTAATTTTTGAGTTTGGATACACACTAGAATTTGTTAGTCCAAAATAATGAATTCACATCATATTTAGAACTCAAATACTTCTTGAATATCCAAGTCTAAAACTGAATACTATTCGAGTATTTATAATTTTAAATTATAAATACTTGGTCTCTTTCAAATTAAAATTAAACATTTTAGAGGTGTAATCAGAAAAGGGAAGATTAGACATAGAACTTCTCATATTCAATATACTCTAATTTAGACTTGGTTAATATCAATAAGCATTTAGAAAGTAAAAACCCATATCTAAAAACATGAAAACCAAATTAAAAATGGAACAAGAGGGTCCCCATTTGAAATTTGAGTGTGGGGCATAGTAGGACATAATAGTACCTACCAGTGGTCCTACTCCCTATGTCTATATGAACTCTTACACTCTATCTAGAAGTTTTATCAAACATGGTCTATGAGCCATTTTCTATTGGTCACTTTCACATGAATATTAGAGATGAAAATTTTTAAGGTTAGCATAAAAATGAATAAATTTACTCCCAAGGGTGAATATATATCCTCTTATTAGGTATCTAAGTTTTATCCTTGCTAAGGGAAGGATTTTTCACATCCAACTTAATCCTAGGCTAACATGAAAGTGTCCTATAAGTGTGGGTTACCTACTGTTTAGGCCAAACCTTTAGATTTTATGTGGATTGCTCCCATAATTTTCTCATTTGATCTCTCTTTATAAGACCTAATCCTATTGGGATGAAAAGGGAAGAGGTATTACATAAATGAAACCTAATCTAAAGTGGTGATGCACCAATATACTCACTTATACAATCAAATTGGACTCAAAATACACTAATGGACTAAACAAAGTATTTAATAACTATCTATAATGGTCTCTAACCATCAATATTTTATATAGAGGTTGATATTTGATGGATTAAGATGAGGGAAATGAGAGAAAGGTATAAGTATAGACTTTTATAGTCATATTTCCACTCATAACTCAACCATCAAGGTTTTAACACACTACACAACCTACATAGAACACTTGTTAGCAACTAGGTGAAGGCATTAGACCTATAAAAGGGAAATTAGACCACTTAAGCATATATGATAATGAAACACACACTATAAGTTGATCATTAAGAAGTGAAAGCAATCCATTAACTATCTAATAGGTCTTAAAGAGTACAACGTAAGGTATATTTCCTTCATACCAGCTTGAGGGATACAATACTAGGCTTAAAATCTTATATCTAAGAAAATTAGAAGAGAGAGAAGAAAAGTGCATGAAAAAGTGGATAAGAGGTCATGAATGACCAAAGTTAACTTCATCTTGTAGTTACAAGTATCCCTTATAGCTCCTTTCATGTGTTGATGCCCTTAATGTATCCTTTTAGCATAGGGATATGGGTAGTAGAGGCTATGTTAGCTTCAATTATCCTTATCAAAAGGTTGACCATTCTCAAAATAGCCAATCACATCTCCCAATGGTAGTTATTATGTGTAAATGGAATGTAATTTATCTTCATGAGGCATTGAACATCCCACTAGCCCTCTCATGTGGACCAAGCCCTGAATTTGCTTCCTCTCTCTTATTTCCATGAAGTGTACATTTACCCCATCTAAGTCATTAGTTACATGACATTATATTCCTCATTAGCCCCTCTATGCCAATGTTGAGCTCTCTTGTTGACCAATTAGGCATAAATGCCTAAGTATTGGTGTTTAGTAGCCATTACAAACCTATCAAATATCTTTAAAACCTATATCTAGATGTTTTTTAAGTTTGAAATAACTCCTTGCATCATCACATGACCTCTGTTGATCAAGAAACGTTTACAATCTGGTTGGAGTATTTGATTATGTCTTCTTATTCTTAGTTTTTTTAGACTGGTAGTTTTGAGTGATCTTTTAGAGACATTTACAAGAAAATATTTGGGCATATTATGACTTTAGGGGATGGAACAAGTCCCAAACCATCCCCTCTAATGATTTTCAACTCTTTATTATGCATATAACTCTTCATTCTACCTAAAACCTTACACAAGTATAGATTGCTCACACTTTTGTATAGTGTCTATACAACTCACTACCATGGCTAGAATCTCCCTTGAATGTGATACTTGATCCAAGTATTAGGAAAAAATAGTGATTTTGGATGTAAATATTTAGTGATCTCTACCATCAAGTTTGTGCTAGGGTCTTAAGGAGGCTTTGGGTGTCCAATACTCTTAGCAATGATTCATAGAGTATGAACCCCTAAACCAAAAACTCCTACCATACATTTTAGGTACATGGACCCCTCCAACTTTCCTGATAGGATCAAGTTCCCATGAAAAGAGTGGACTATTATGTGGACATAGAGAAGTGAGTTTGTCTTTCTCTACAAGTAGTTTGAATAGTTTAACCCTCTTAACCTTTGTTCACAAAGGTGTACCAATTATTCCAACTCAATATTATATGAATGTAAGGTGAATAGGGGTAACTAAAATATACTATAATAATTTTATTAGAATACATTTGAGGTGAATATATGAGCATCCAAAGTGATGACTCAAACTATATATGTAGGACTGTGAGCTTGGGTTGGGCTTAGAGGCCAAAATGATCATTTTTTATACTTTATTCTACTTGAAATTACCTTGTTAGGACTTAAAACACCCCTCCACATACTTTATGGCCATCAATATTATTTTGGAATGTCTGAGCATGCCTTAATGTGATGTGGGGTTTCCAAGCCTTAAGAATGGATTCTAGGCCTAGAAGGCTTGGGCTTGGTATGATGAGTTAAAGGCCACTATAGGTGACTTGATGGACCAAAATCCATCAAAAAATTACTCCTATCTGACTTCCATCCTTCTTATTCATCTTCTATGGTTCCATGTCATGATTAACCCCTCCAAGCATCTCATTTACTCTTGTGTTCTTATGCAAGGTTTGGGGATCAAGGACTAGATTTGACCCTAGAGGATTCAAGTGTGATTTATTGAAGTTCTTAGAGTATAAAACCAATTAAATGGTCTTGTTATATCTACATTATCCACTTATAGGTATCACATTCTCTAATCCACCATTTGTCCATCATTTTCTTAGTTCTCCACATGAATGTTTATGTTCACTTAAGGCCTTTTGATTGACTTTTTGATCAGAATGGATTGAATGGATGTGGGTAGGACATATAATGGAATAAATAAACAAATTTAAAACTATCCATTATATCATATTAATATATTATAATCATCCAAATTCTCTACATTCTTGAGTGGAACATTGTGTACCTTGAAACCCTATGCCTTCTCCTTATTCATGACTTGACTGAGAGTGGGATCTTAGTTTTGTATACACCTAATTCTATATTGTATATGGTATAATATACACTAAAGTATGGAGTTAATTTTATATTACCTTTTTCTTGACTTGTTCTTTGATCCATTAAAACTATTATGCACTTCCATCTGCAAATCTGCCTAGTTGACTTAGCGTGTAGGCTCTCCTTGCATTCTTAGCTGGGTTGGTAGGGGAAAGTATTGTTCCATGTGAGTATAATAGAAATTTTGGGTTAAAAATTACATTCATAATTTCCTTTTGATTTCAAAATTTCCACCAATTTCCTCAAATATTGACTTTTATCACATAATAATAGCTCTAAGTAAGATACAAAATGGTTATAGGTGGTAGTTCAAGAAAAGGGCTTAGATAGTGGAGTACTAGACTTGGTTTCTTCATATTATCATGGTAAATTAGAAGTGATATCAAACATAGGTAACCATTGTAATAATTTTTTAATTAATTCATTTTATTTCATCATACATGTGTCATAATCAATGACAAAGAAAGACCTAACTGTAGATGCTCTTTTAGACTGAGTTTCAACCAGTGATAAGTGAAGGTGAGTTTTAGACCTATAATAAATCCATTTTTAATTATTCATGTCTTAAATTCATTAATTGTTTCCATTTTACTATTCATTTTTTCCTTCTAATGCACATAGTGATATCCAACTCTACCTCTTTAAATTTATCTTGCTTTGTCCTTGTAAGCTAATCGTAGGTGTTCATATGGTACTGTTGTAGGTGTGTCAATGTTGTGGGAGAGTTAGGATCTATGTAGGTTATTTTGATGTTATATAACCATATTTACCTCAATAAAATCATTATAACCCTACTCTATTCCTCAACTATCTTGATCCCTGACTCTCATTACACACTCCCTAATGAGTAAGACAAGCACTGTTATAGGTGTGTATCATTGTAGTGCACCTTGGGATGGTATAGAGGGATATTTCATTCCAAATAAGTCATTGGTAATTTATTTTATATTATTAATATTAATTATATTCAAATATATATTATACCCCTCCTTAACAATCACTCTATATCCTTTCTCTAACTGTAAGCTATCTCATTGCCTAATGCCTTGTCTAGCTCCACTACCTGAACATTATTGTAGGTAGTGTCAGACCTTTGCATGGAGTGAAGAGAGGCATGGGACTAAATTAAATATGTAAGGATTGAATCTATACTTTTCATCAATATTTGACAACCCACACCCAAATTTAATAGGCATTACTCACTCTCTTTGTGGTTGATTTAGAATAAGAATACACATTATCTTAAATTATTCAAATTTACCTTAATTTATGCTAACCAATGAAGCATTAGATGTTGTTTGGTATTCAAACTTAATCTCAATATTTTGAGTTCATTTAGGTTTACTTATCATCTTGACCTCGTGTATTGGACTCACCTAGTGCCCATGTATCTCATCTGAACGAGCTTTTTAAACCACCTGACCACCTTGAATTTTGAGACACCAGTCATGAATACTATAGGCGGCCTTTTCAATTGAGTTTCAACCATTGTCTATCTATTTGGTCCACAAACTTATTATCTAATAAGTAGGTAATTTTTATAGTATGTAACTTAGATAATTTACCACATTTCACCTAAAACATGTTCTTGAGCCCTGATTTGGGTGTCATAACACAATATCTTCTTCTCAGACCCCTATTACATGGCATTATTGTAGGTAAAGACCTCCCTCATGTATCCTTGATGTCTTCAACAATATGTAAATTCATGGAGGTGACCATTAGGTTCATGTTTCATGTAGGTGTCTTTCAAAGATTCCAATCTCCATGACACCTTGAATACTCTCTCCATTTGTCTCATATTATTGTTCATCATTGAATTCATGCCTATGTCTAATTATTTTGGGAGAGTTGACTGAGTTCTCATTATTGTGTAGGTAGTCTTATTGATTTTTTCATTTACGCCTACATTAATTAAATTATTTTATGTGTAAATGGAAGAAATTCCATATGAAGTGGACACAAACTATTTTTTTGTATGTGCTCAGGTCCTTTAACACCGTACACCAATGTTCATGATGATTGGTGCAAGTGAAATTGTAGATTTGCCTTCATGGAGAGCTGGTGGAGGTTGTTTTACTTGGTGATGACTTACCTAATGCATTTGGGAGGTATATAATACAAAATATATGTTAATGTACCAATCAAACACTTCAAACATCATCAACCTTTTCCATTTAGTGAATCAAAAGACCCTATAACTTGAGAATTTTAACCCATGTTCTACAAATGAAAGAAAAATGGTAATTTTATTTATTTTTATAGTCCAACACATGTGATTCCAAATTTTTGATGAGGAATATTATGTATTAGGTCCTTATGAACACACAAAAAACATTTATTTTCTTAAATATTCCAAATGTAGACCAAAACTGGTACAATCTTTAACCCACAATTATATGGATAAGCTCATGAGAATGACTAGAATGTTATCTATTATTCATAAATTATAAGAGATTTATTTGAATAAAAATTACATGGATGAGATATTAAATGGACCCCCTTCTTTTCCCCAAAATTTTAGATCATAATCTCCTCTTTCATATCCATACTAAATGAAAACCTGAAGTGCTGCACAAGTTTTCCAAAGAGAGATTGGAGAATAAGATAGTTTTGGTAATATTTGGGATATTTAACTCATATAAATATTGTATTTTCACTTAGGGAGTATATATATCCGTGAAATAATTTGTAATAAATTTACTTTAGGTGTACCTATATGAACTTGGTGAAACCACCTAATTTTGGTCTGCAACTGCCACATTTGCCTTGGAGGTTGATGGAAGATGGATGCCAAGTGGTAATACATGTGGAAAACATATTTAAATAATTACAATTCTATTTAAAACACTTTATTTTTCCTAAAAATTTCTATCTCATGCAAAAATCTCCTTTTGAATGCCATAAAAAGGTACTAAAACACATATGTAGTGAGATGCACATTATAAGTTTAACTTTTTCACCTTTTAGGGAGTGGTAAGAACTATAATATGTGGGATATATATTTAAAATAAAATTTAAATACCAAGATGACCCCTTCAGATCACTTAAACCACTTGAACCTTCATGACTAGGGCCATAAATGTCTATAATAATAGTAGGTTTCAAATGGAATTTCCCTTAAATTTTCCAAATGAACTTTAACTAATGATAATAAGGGTAAAATTGTCACTTGTATGATATATAAATGTGTTTAAAGAATATAAAACCTATGACAAGGTCATTTTTTTTAATTATGGGGAGACCATTTTGACTTGGGGTCAAAATTAGTCAATATTACTTATGACTCCTTAGGGTGACTAGCCTACTAGTCAAGAGAAACCCAACCACCTCATGAGTTAAGGATGAAATGATGCCTCAAACAAGATAATATGACTTGAGGAATACTATGGCTTCCAAACATATTTTCACTTTATGACATCTCAAGTACTTTCAACAATAACAAGATACATAAAGCAATAATATCTAAACCTAAAAACACACCAAGAAAGACACAAAAGAAAGAAAGGAGAACAAACTACAGACTTATGTAAACCACACTTATTGGAAGCAAGACAAATAACCCAAGAAACTAGTAAATACAACTAACCTTAATGTATATTTTCCCTCCTATATAAATGAGGAATTTTATTCGAACTCTCCTTTCATAAGATGGGCTATGATGCGAAACAAGTAGCTCCATAAATGTAAAACTTGGTAGAATAGTCTTCTTGTTTACCAACTCAATTATGATGCTCTCAAGTACCATATTAGCTACAAATATATGGCCTATGGACACATACTCACTTGGTGTATCAAATTTCACGTCTTATTACTCTTGATTTCTTTTGACCTCTTGAAGAGAGCTAGTGTACTTTGGGACTTCATCATGTTGGTTATCTCCTACCTCCATAAGATCAAATAATATTAGGCTTTCATATTGAAGCATATAGTCAAGATCATCTCTAAGGACCTCAGATACTAATATAATTTCATCTTCAAGATTCCTTCTTGGATCAAACAACCCTTATGCCAACTATAGACTCATCATTTTGACATTTTTAAGACTTTAAAATGGATGAATACCTACTATAAATAGACTAAGTCCCTCTTCTTTATGCTTTTAAATCTTCAAATATTACTCATTAGGGAAAAGGATAGCTACAACTAGAATAAGAGGTTGGTAACCTTATTTAAGGACCTCAAACAAATAATCTTCTAATAGATTAACCTTTTTAGATGGGAAGATTATGGAGATGCCTTCCCATTACTTGGTGAAATCATCATCTTCAATATAAACTAAGTCATGATGGGCCTCTAGAATAAAATAAACCTGAGCCCATGATCTGAAACAACTCTTACAATTTATCTCCTTGATCATTTAAAACTTCTTTAAAGTTTTGTTCTTACTCTACCACTACTACTATTTCATTAGGGTTATCATGATGAAGGTCAGGTGCCTTGTCATCAAGGTGGTCTTGGAGGTCATCTTCATCTTGTCCAATGGAAGCATCTTCCTCTTGTGATTCATCTAGTCCTTGCATCCCATATTCTTATGCATCTTTGAATGCTTAATGGTATTCTTACTTTCCAAGGGTTGTCCTTATGACAAACTCTTCTTCAATCTTAGTCAAATCATCATTATTAGCTATAAATAAACTTGATTTTCATTTCTTACCTCTTCAAGGAGTGGCATAGGATATTATTGGAGTGAATCCAAGAGAGATGAGATGTATTCCACATTTCCTTAATTTATCTACTTGGTCTCAATAACTACCATCTCCTCCTTCTTATGCACATTATTTTGGATGGATATATATGATGGAAATGACTTATAATCTTGAATTATCTTAGGTTTTCTTGACTACTCTCCTCTTTTTCTTGATTATGGTACTTGGCTCCAAAATGGAAACTTATGTTTAAGAGTTCATTGCATAGTGTGCACTACTGTTTTGGGCATGAAAGGAGGTATGAATAGATGAGGTTGTGTCACTTTTGTAGATGTTATGGATTGATAAAAATTCTTGTATATATCCTTAATTTATTTGGAAAGTGATGTTTTAAAATTAAGCCTTCGCTGGTAATGATGACTAGTTCCTTTGATGCATACTTTTACTTCTTATCTCTCCCTTGGACATATTTCCATGATTGAGAGGTTGAAATTTTTTGTGAAGGATTTTAAGGGTGATGGGAAGATCAGTATAATATTGACATGAGATGGAGGAGGGGAAACATTATGGATGATGGTGAGTCTTCTACCCTTCATACACTACCAACTTCTCTTTAATATTTGAAGTTAATCCCTCTATATTCAACATGTCATTATTACATCTTGAATGACCTCTCCTAGTGAAGGATATCCACTCTTCTTTGGCCTCCTATAATGAAATCCTAACACCCTCAATCACCTATTTGGGAATATCTTTCCCATGCCTCTTTAGTGTATAAATGTTCACCATATGTATCTCATAGTGCAATAGAGTCTATTTCAAGCCTGATATGGACTGACTTGAGGCATGAGTAGGCATGCCAAGGATGTCATGCTTCTACCCTAACTAATCAGATGGGTGATTAGAATACCAAGCAAGTTTATGAGGATAATAATAGGGTTGGTATTATTGATAATTGGAAGACTCATTATAAGATTGGAAAGGGTAAATAAATGACTCATAAGGGTTGGAATATTATTGTTAAATATCATGGTGGAGTTGGAAAGTGTCATAAGTGTATCCATAAGGAATTGTATGACATAATTTTATCCCATAAGGATCCATAATTCATCATCGAGGAAAATTAAATCAATGAATTACCAAGAGTAACTTTTTAATGACCTTTCTTACCCTTGAAATGGTGACTTATGATGACCTTTGTTATCAACTTTTAACTTTAGATACTTCTACTAAATTTCATTAGCTTCCATATATTCTCCAAGGCTTCTAAAACATGATTCAAGGAACTTGAAGATCATCTCACCAGGCATGCCAAAATTATTAGTTATCTAAGTTACACTCTTGCTAAGGGAAGGACTATTCACATCCACCTAAAACCTAGGATAACATGGGAGTGGCCTATAGGTTGTGGGTTACCTATTGTTTAGGCCAAATATCTAGATTTTATTGGGCTATCTCCCTAATTTTATCATTTGATATCTCTTTATAAGACTGAATCCTTTTGAGATGAAAATGTAAGATGGATTTCATAAATGAAAGTTATTATAAAGTGGTGAAACACCATTATACTCATGAATCCAATAAACTTGGACTCAAAAGACACT
Organism: Torreya grandis; assembly: GCA_037957365.1. Taxonomy (NCBI): domain Eukaryota; kingdom Viridiplantae; phylum Streptophyta; class Pinopsida; order Cupressales; family Taxaceae; genus Torreya; species Torreya grandis. The sequence continues at coordinate 242,999 of JARHVA010007772.1, forward strand.
AATGGACTAAGCAAAAGATTGAAGCACTATATATAATGGTCTCTAATAATCAATATTTCATGTATAGGTTGATATTTTATGGATGAAACATGAGGGAAGTGAGATAAAGGTCTAATTCTATACTCTTAAAGTCATATTTCCACTCATAACTCAACCATCAAGATTCCAACACACTACACAACATACATAGAACACTTTTTGGAAACTAGGTGAAGGCATTAGACCTACAGAATGTAAATTAGACCATTTAATCATACCAAACAATGAAACACACACTATAATTTGATCATAAAGAAGATAAATCAATCCATTAACTATCCAATAGGTCTTAAAGAGTACAAGGCTAGGTAGAGTTTCCTCATACCATCCTGAAGGATACAATACTAGGCCTAAAAGCTTGTATATATAGAAAATTATAAGAGAGAGAGAAGTATAAAATTGGAATTGAAAAGTGGAGAAGGGGTCATGAATGACCAAGGTTAACTTCATCATATAGTTATAATAGTTACCAGTAACCCCTTTAGCTCCTTCCATGCATTGATGCCTTCAATGTCTCTTTTTTTCATAGGGATGGGGGTAATGGAGGATGAGTTAGCTTAATTTATCCTTATAAAAGGGTTAAAAATTCTAAAAATAGTCCTTAACCTCTACCAATGGTAGTTACTAAGAGTAAATGGAATGTAATTAACCTTCATGAGGTGTTGAGTAACCCACTAGCCCTCTCATGTGGACCAAGCCTTGAAACTGCTTCCTCTCTATTATTGACATAAAGTGTGCATTTTCCCTATCCAAATCAGCAATTATATGACATTATATTATAAATTAATTTTCTTTAGTAGCCCCTCAAATCCAAATTTGAGCTCTCTTGTTAATGAAATAGGCTAAATAGACCAATTAGGCCTAAATGCCTAAGTATTGGTGTTTGGTATCCATTAGAGTCCTATAAGATAACTTGAGAACCTATATCTAGATGAGCTTTAATGCTACAGCCCTAACCTATCACATGTATGAGGATAGGAATATCCAAATTGTGGCTTAATTATCCCTATTTGATGCTATATCACATTTATCTATGCATTCATTTGGTTAGTATGTTGGCCTATGGAGTAACCATGGCCTAAATAGACTATATATAAGAGGTAGTGGGTAATTATTTATTATCATATTGTGAATTCTACTCTTATTGAAGCTTGTGGAGGTTTCCTCATCAAAGTGGCTTGTCTATTATCATATATCCTGATATATTTTAGTCATATTTGGATCTATTTCTGCTATTCTACTTTATTATTGAATTAATTTCATTACAAGTGGTATCAGAGCTATGATTTGGGAAATCTTGTGGGTGAAACCCTAAATTTTTAAATTTGGCTATATCTAAAAAATAATTACAAATTTATCCTAAATTGTTTTATTGGAGGTGAGAATTAATTAAATTAATCTTCCATTAAAATTTAAGCTCATTTGGATCTATTTTAAAGATTTTATCTCCATTTTAGGATTTTTGGAAAGATTAGAAAAATTTGGCTATGGTATGTTCTTTATATGTTTTTATTTGAGGTTGACATAATTCCAAAATCTCTTGGTCAAAGTTGGATCAAAAGTACCAATCAAGGTCAACATCGTAAATCCCTTTTATGGTAGGTCCACAAACTCGGGGCCAAGGAAAGGGTGGTGAAACTCCAAGTAAAACTCCTAACAAGGAATATATAGAGTTATAAGGGGGATGTACTAGACATTTTGTACTAGGGTTCTCTGACATAGATCACAAAGTGAGCCAGCTTGACTATAGTGTGCAAGGCATTCAGAGTGAGGTGCAAGGCATACAATCTAATATGAAATCTATACAAGATAGTTTGGTAGATATCATAATAGATTTGAAAAATAATCACTCAAATCATATAGATAACAATATTGCACAACCCCACCAGGGTGGTTCTCCCAACCAATCTACTTCAAATATAACTACAGTGCCATAGAGGAACCTATTACCAAAGGTGGATATGCACAAATTTGATATAAAAGATCCACTTAATTAGATCAACCAAATGGATAATTTTTTTGATCTACATGAGATCCCAAGTGGATAGAAGGTTACCATGGCATCCTTATATCTTGAACTAGATCAATTCATTTGGTATCAATAGTTTTGTGCTCAAAAGAAAAAGATGACTCTCAATGTCACTTAGTCAGTTTTTATAGAGGTGCTGCAATTACACTATGGTAATAGTGTGATAGAGAATTACTTCAGCCAATTGGAAAAATTGCAATAGACTAGATCTATCAAGGATTATATTCATCATTTTTAGAACCTATCCTTACGTGTGGAGACAATTTTTGAGGAGAACTTGATTAACCTATTTTTGGGTGGACTCAAGGACCAAATTCAACATGAGGTACATAAGTTTAATCCAATTATGATTTTTGATTCTATTATCATGGTATGCAGAGCTAAGAAAAAATTCATAGCCAACATTTCCTCCACCTACCAAATTGACCCCACAATAAATTGAAGAAAAGCGTGCCAAAGGATTATGTTTTAGTTGTGACAGCAAGAGGAGCAAAGGACATAGATGTGATGAGAAGAAGTTATTCTACATTGAGAGATCCAATGAAGATGAAGAAGAAGATGATGCCTTCAATGATGATGAGGAAGAGATAGAGGAGGTACCTAAAAATTCCCAACCTAAAATCTCTTGTCATGTACTTGCAAGTATTATCACTCTAAAACCTCTTAAGGTGGTGGGTTTACTCAAGAAATGGAAGGTGACAGTGTTGATTGATTTAGGGAGCACACATAACTTCATCAACCATAAGTTGGCCACTCAATTGAATTGTTTCATCTACCTAGCACCATAATTTCAAGTCATGATTATAGATGGTGGCATAATTAATTTTTCATGCAAATGCCATAGTATTAAGCTTGATATGGGTGAGTACAATCTCAATTCTTCTATAAATTTCTATTCCCATGGGTAACACACACATTATTTTGAGAGTCCAATGGCTCACAACCTTGGGTACCATTGAGATGAACTTCTAGGAACTATTCATATGCTTTCATTCTAAACGTAGAGAAATTGAACTACGTGGATTATAGGCAAAATCTCCATAATTGGTTAGTTCACATTAGATGACCAAGATACTAAATTAGGGGGTAGATGGAATTATTGCATGATTATGTTCTATAGAAGTTCAACCCACACAAGCATCTACACATCCTAATCTATAGATGATTCTTGATGACCACCCATCTATTTTTGGGGCCATGCCAAAAGGACTACCACTAAAAAGAGAACATGATCATGCCATTCAACTACTTCCAAGGAATTAACCACCAAATATTAGACCATATAGATATCCATATGCACAAAAGAGTGAAATCAAAAAAATGGTCCATGAGATGCTGGAGGTAGGGATCATCAAGCATAGCCAAAGTACATATTCATCACTAGTGGTCATGGTGTGAAAAAAGGATGACACATGGAGATTGTGCCTAGATTATAGGGAACTTAACAAGTGCACCATTAAAGATAAGTTTCCTATTCTAGTAATTGATGATTTACTTGATGAGTTGCATGGTGCTAATTATTTCACAAAATTAGAATCAAGGATGAAGATGTTCATAAAAATACTTTTAGAATACATGAGGGCCATTATGAGTTTTTGGTAATGCCCTTTCGTCTTAAAAATACACCATGTACTTTTCAGAGCTTGATGAACAATATTTTTAGGCATTTTTAAAGGAATTTTGTGTTGGTTTTCTTTGATGACATATTTATTTATAGTTAGACATGGTAATCACATCTGCAACATGTGAAAAAGGTGTTGATAGTTTTAGAGAAGCATCAACTTTATGCGAAGCCATCCAAATGTGCTTTTGGAGTACAAGAGGTAGAGTACCTAGGTCACATTGTTTCTTATGAAGGTGTCAAAGTTGATCCCTAGAAAATCAAAGCTATGATGGAATGGCCCATGCCAAAAAATCTTAAAAACCTTAGAGGGTTCCTAGGACTAATAGGTTACTACCAAAGATTTCATGAAAGGTTATGGAAGCATAGCAACTCCACTCACTGCATTGCTAAAGAAGGATGCCTTCCATTGGAATGATGCCACCACCAAAAAATTTGAGAAACTAAAAGTAGATATGTGTACCACTCTAGTTTTGGTTACTCCACTTCTCAAAGACTTTCATTGTTGAGATGCTTCTGGATCTAGGTTGGGAGTGGTACTAATGCAGGAAGGAAGACCCATTGCATTTGAGAGTCATTAATTCAAAGGTGAGAATATACAAAAACCTATTTATGAGAAATAAATGATGGATATTCTTCATGTAGTTACATAATGGAGGTCCTATCTAATGGGTAGACACTTTAAGGTGAAAATAGATCATGATAGTCTCAAATACTTTTTGAAGCAAAGATTAGAATTTGAGGAACAATAGAAGTGGGTAACAAAAATTTTGGGTTATGATTTTGAAATCATATATAATAAGGGTAAATGTAATGTATTAGGAGATGCACTATCTAGATGAGATACATCCACAGAAGTATTACTTTGTGCAATATCCATATCACAAGTAGATTTGGTGGATGAAGCCAGATTAGAATAGGAGCAAGATAAGGATACACAAGTTTTGATTCAAAATCTCCATCAAGGTACTTTAGCCTCTAACAAATTTGAGTGAAAAGTTAATGTCATATGGTATAATGGTAGGTTATACTTGTGCAAAAATTCAAAGCTTAAGCATAAGATTCTTGTGGAGTTGCATGTATCTCCAATTGGGGGACACTCAAGGTTCTTGAAAACGTATCACATAATTAAGAAAGAATTATTTTAGGAAGGACTCAAGGGAGATGTACAAACTTTTATGGAAAAATGCTTGATATGTTAATATAATAAAGGTGAGACAGTTAAGACCCCAAGTCTGTTACAACCATTAGCAATTCCTAGTCAAAGGTGGGAGGAGGTTTCCATGAATTTCATCATAGGGTTGCCTTGTCCTAAAATTAAGAATGTTATTTTGGTCATTTTGGATAGGATTACAAAATATGTCCATTTTTGTGCTCTCTCACACCCATTTTTATCAAGTACGATAGCATCTATTTTTCTTGAAGCAGTTCTAAAATTACATGGAACCCCAAAAATAATTGTAAGTGATTGTGATCCTATTTTCACTAGTAATTTCTAGACTAAAATATTTTCCTATTTGGGTACTGATCTAGCTCATAGCTCATCTTACCACCTCCAATCTGATGGACAAACAAAAGTGGTTAACAAATATTTAGAGGGGTATCTCCATTGTTTTGTATTAGATAAATATGAGCATTGGGTTAAATGGCTACCACTTGTAGAATGGTGGTATAACACATCTTTCCATACCTCTTCTAAAATGTCTCCATTTCTGGCACTATATGGTTACCATACACCTTCCATCACTGCTTCATTAAAGGTGCAAACCAAGGGTTGAAATGTGGAAGAGCACATTCAACATCAACAAGAGGTTTTGGCTAGTTTGAGAGAGAATTTGGCCTTAGCACAAAATAGGATGAGCAACAAGCAGATCATCTATTTTTCTCGAAGTAGTTCTAAAATTACATGGAACCCCAAAAATAATTGTAAGTGATTGTGATCCTATTTTCACTAGTAATTTCTAGACTCAAATATTTTCCTATTTGGGTACTCATCTAGCTCATAGCTCATCTTACCACCTCTAATCTGATGGACAAACGAAAGTGGTTAAGAAATCTTTAGAGGGGTATCTCCATTGTTTTGTATTAGGTAAATAAGAACATTGGGTTAAATGGCTACCACTTGTAGAATGGTGGTATAACACATCTTTCCATACCTCTTCTAAAATGTCTCCATTTCTAACACTATATGGTTACCATACACCTTCCATCACTTCTTCATTAAAGGTGCAAACCAAGGTTTGAAATGTGGAGGAGCACATTCAACATCAACAAGAGGTTTTGGCTAGTTTGAGAGAGAATTTGGCCTTAGCACAAAATAGGATGAAGCAACAAGCAGATCAACACTATAGTGAGTGAAATTTTGAGGTGGGTGACTAGGTAGTTATACATTTGTAGCTTTACAAGTAGATGTCCTTGAAGTAATAGAAAAAGGACAACAAACTTGCTCCTAAGTATTACGGCCCTTATTAGGTTCTACAAAAAATTGGAAGTGTGGCTTATAAGCTTGAGTTACCTCATTCATCTTGCATACACCCAGTATTTCAAGTTTCATGTTTGAAGAAAGTCATTAGACATACAGTTTTAGCCTAGATAGAACTCCCAAAACTAGATGAAGAAGGATGAGTCATTTTGGAACTAGAGAAGATCCTCCAAACACATACTAAGAGGTTGAGAACTAGAGATATTAGGGAATATCTAATCAAGTGGAAGAACCTGAGTAGTGAAGATGAAACTTGGGAAGGTGAAGATTTTCTAAAACAACATCTAGAGTTGTTTAACATTGAGGACAACATTGGCTTGAAGGGGAAGGGCATGTTACGGCCCTAACCTATCTCATGTATGAGGATAGGAATAAATGACTTATGGCTTACTTATCCCTCTTTGATGATATATCACAATTCTATATGTATTCATTTGGTTAGTAGGTCAGTATATGGAGTAACCATGGCCTAGATAGACTATATATAGGAGGTAGTGGGTAATTGTTTATCATCAAATTGTGAATTTTGCTCTTATTGAAGTTTGTGGAGGTTGCCCCCTTGAAGTCGCTTGTTTATTATCATATATCCTGATATATTTTAGTCATATTTGGATCTATTTATAGTATTATACTTTATTGTTGAAGTAATTTCATTACATTTAATTTTTAAACAACTCCTTGAATCATCAAATGACCTATTTTGATCAAGAAACATCTACAATCTGGTCATAATACTTGACTATGTCTTCTTGTTCTTGATTTTTATAGATTGGTTATTTTGAGTGATCTTGTATAGACATTTCCAATAAATAATCTTGGCATATTATGACTTGAGGGGATGTAAAAGGTCCCAGAACATCCCCTCTAAATATTTGTAACTCTTCATTATTCATATAAATCTACATTATACCCAAAACATTGTAAAAGTATAGATTTATTGAACTTATGTAAAGTGTTTATACAAATCACTATGATGGATGGAATCTCCCTTGAGTGTGATACCTGATCCAAGTATTAGATAGGCCAAAGTAGTTCTTTTGGATGCAAATATTTAGTGATATATGCCATCAGGTCTATACTAAGGTTTTATAGAGGTTTTAGGTGTCGATTATTCTTAGCAATTATTGATAGAGTAAAGACCCCTAAACTAAAAAATCCTACCATATATTTTGGTTACATGGACCCCTAAAACTTTCCTAATAGGATTGATTTTCCATGAAAAGAGTGGAATAAAATGTGGACGTAGAGAAGTGACCTTATCTTTTTTTATAGGTAGTTTGAATAGGTTAACATTATTAACCTTTATTCATAAAGGTGTGCCTCTTATTCCCACACAATCTTCCATGATTTTAAGGTACATAAAAAGACATATAATATCATATAATAATTTTATTATAATCTATTTTAGGTGAAATATATGATCATACAAAGTGATAACTCTAGCTAGCTATGTAAGACTTTGAGCTTGGGTTAGGCTTGGAGGCCAAAACGATCATTTTTATACTTTTTTATACTTAAAACTACCTTTTGAGGACATACAAACCCCACCACCCCCCCCCCCCCCCCACAAAATCCTTCATGGCCAAAAATATTGTTTTAAAATGTCTGATCATGCCTTAATGTGATGTTGGGTTTATAAGCCTTAAGAATGGTCTCTAGGCTTAAAAGGCTTAAGATGGATCTAATGAGTTTGAGGCCAATATAGGTGACTTGATGGACCAAAAACCATCACAAAATTCCTAATATATTACCTCCATCATTATTCATCACCTTATGTAGCTCCATATCCTGATTAACCTCTTTAAGCATCTCATTTACTGTTGTGTTCTTATGTAAGGTTTGGGGATCAAGGAACTGATCTGACCCTAGAGGCTACAAGTCTAATTTATTGAAGTTCTTCCAGTCCAAATCATATTTAAATCTTTGTTATCCTTTCCTAGGTCTCACCTTCTTGAATCCAACCTTTTTCATCATTTTATTGATTCTTTAAATGTATATGTGTGTTCACTTAAGGCCTTTTGATTGATTTTCTAATCAAAATGGAATGAATGGATGTGGTTAAAACCATGAATGGAACCACTTAGGCCTTACACAATGTCCATTATCTCATATGAATGTCTTAGAATCATCCAAATTCTCTACATTCTTTAGTAGAGAAATTTGTACCCTGAAACCCTATGCCTTCTTATTCATGACTTCACTGAGAGTGGGATCTTGGTTATGCATACACCTCATTCTATTTTTTATATGGTCCAAGATCTAATGATGGATTTAAATCATGTACTAAGACATTTTGCTTGCCTTGGCCTCTGATCTATTAAAACCATTATGCACTTCCATTCTCAAGTCTACCTAATTGACTAAACTTGTATCTCTCCTTACATTCTTGGTTGGGTAGGGATGGGGCACAATTTTTATGTTATCTAAGTGTCCTAGACATTTTGAGAGAAACCATACCTTGAGAAGGTCCCTGTGATTTCATCCTTACCATTAATTGCCTCAAATAGTGACTTATATAACATAACAATAGCTCCAAGTAAGCTAAATAGAATGGATGTAAGTGGTAGTTCAAGAGAAGGGCTTGGATATTGGAGTAATGGACTTGGTTTCCTCATCTTATCATGGTACACTAGAAGTGTTCATAACCATAGGTACCCATTTTAATCATTATTTTCTTAGGTCATTTGAGTTCATAGTACTTGTGTCATAATCAATGACAAAGAGAGACCCAACTATAGATGCTCCTTTAGACTGAGTTTCAACCATTGATAAGTTAAGGTGAGTTTCAGAACTATAATATATCCATTTATAATTATTAATAGATTAGAATCCTTCATTTTGGCCCTTTTACTCTTGACTCTTACATCTAATGCACACAGTGATTTCTAACTCTACCTCTTGCAGCTTATCTTGCTTTATCCTCATAGGTTGATTGTAGGTGTTTATATGGAACTATTGTAGGTGTGTCAAAGTTATGGGAGAGGTAGGTTACATATAGGTTATCTTGACATTATATAACTATATTTACCTAAATAAAATCATTACAACCCTACTATACTCCTCAAATTTCTTGATCAGTGACTCTCATTACACATTCCCCAATGAGCCAAGTAAGTATGGTTGTAGTTGTGTGTCATTGGAGTCCACCTTAGGATGGTATGTAGGGATATTAGATTTCAACTGATTCATTAGTCCCTCAAGGTCTCTCCCTCATCAAAATCATCTTTAAATATCTATTATAACCCTCCTTAACAATCACTCTCTATCTTTGATCTAACTCTAAGCTATCTCACTACCTAATGCCTTGTCTACCTAAATACTATTGTTGGTGGTATGGAGACCTCTTTATGGAGTAACGAGAGTCATGGGATTGACTTAAATATGAAAGGATAGCCATTAGATTTTTCATCAATATTTGAAAACCCACAACCAAGTTTAAGAGGCATTACTCACTCTCTTTTTGCTTAATTTAGAGCAAGAATACATACTACCTTAAATTTCTCAAACTTACCTTAATTTATACTAACCAAGGAAACATTGAATGTTGTTTGGTATTAAAATGTACACTAAAAAGTTGGTGTTTCCTTAGGTTTATTTAGCATCTTCACCTAGTGTATTAGAATCACCTAGTGCCCATGTATCTCATTTGAATGAGCTTCTTAAAACACCTAACCACCTTGGAATTTGAGATAACACTCATTCTTGTAGGTGGTCATTTAAACTAAGTTTCAAGCACTGTCTATCCATTTGGTCCACCAAATTATTATTTGATAATTAGGGTCCTTTTTATATCATGTAAATTAGATAATAGACAACATTTCACCTAATACATGTGTTCTTGATCCCTAATTTGGGTGTCATAGCACAATATCTTCTTCTCAAACCCTTGATACATGACATCATATAGATCCTTGTTGTCTTCAATCATATGGACATCCATAGATGTGACCATTAGGTTTATGTGTCATGTAGGTATATATAAAGGCTTAAAATATCTATGACACCTTGAATACTCTCTCCATATATCTCATCTTGCTCTTCACCATTAAATTCATGCATCTATCTAATTACTTTAGGACACTTGACTAAGTTCTCATTGTTCTATGGGAAGTCTTATTGATTTATATATTTAGGCCTCTATTACTTGATTTGTTTGATTTTTAACTATAATACCTTTCATATGAAGTGTACACAAACTATTTTTTTAATGTTCTTAGGGCCTTAAACATTGTACACCCCTGTTCATGATGACTGGTGCAAGTGAAATTGTAGATTTGCCTTCATGGAGAGATGGTGGAGGTTTTTGTGATTAGTGATGAATTTCATAATGGATTTTTTAGGTAGATAAGAAATTATATATGTTAATATACCAGTAAAACACTTCAAACATCATTAACCTTTTCCATTAAATGCATCAAAAGACCCTACAACTTGAGAAATTTAGCCTATGTTATACAAATGGAAAATAACTTGGAGTTTTTTTGATTTTGATAGCACCAAACATGTGATAAAAAGGTGTGGGTTAATAATATGGTATTTTATGTCCTTATTAATTCACAATAATCATTTATCTTTAGAAAGAATCCAAAAGTAGACCAAAATTGTTACAATCTTTAACCCCTGGGTAGAGGGATAAGCTCATGAAAATGACCAAATTATTAGCCATTTTTCATAAATCAAAGGAGATGTATTTGAATAAAAATGACATTTATGAGATATTAAATCGACCCCCTTCCTTTCCCCAAAATTTTAGATCCTGATTTCCTCTCTCCTATTTGTACTGAATGAAAACCTGAAATGTTACACAAGCTTGCCAAGGAGAATGATGGGAGAATAGGATTGGTTTTTGAATTATTAGGGATTTTAAACTCATATAAATATTGTATTTAAAATTGGGTGGAATATATACATCCATGAGATCATTTATAATATATTTACTTTAGGTACACCTATATAGACTTGGCAAAAACACCTGCTTTTGGCTTGGAACTACCACATTTGTCTTGGAGGTTGATGGAAGATGGATGCAAAGTTTTATTATATATGGAACATGTATGTATGGAATTGAAATGATATTTCAAATTCTTTATTTTCCATCTAAAATTCCATCTCATGTAAAAATCTTCTTTTGAATGTCATAAAAAGGCACTAAAACACATATGTAGTGTGATGTACATTATAAGTCTAACTTTTTCACCTTTTAGGGAGTGGTACAGACTATAAGATTGGGGATATAATTTTAAAATCACATGAAATGAACAATATGAACCATTTATATCACTTAAACCACTTGAACATCTTTGACTAGGGCCATAAATGTCTAGAATAACACTAGGTTTTAAATGGCATTTACCTTAAATTTTTCAAATGAACATTACATAATTCTAATAATGGTAAAATGGCCACTTTGAGGATATCTCAAGGTGTTGAAATAATATAAAACCTATTACAAGGTCATGTTTTTTAATATAGGGTGACCATTTTGACCTAGGGGTCAAACTTATTCAACACCTCCCAATTCATAATTCACACTATAACACTATATGTTATTTATTCTTATCTGAAGGCCTAATTTTGGATTTGGTGTTTGTTTATCCTCTCATTTTATTCTATCCTCTTATTTTTTCTCCTTTTTATATTTTTAATTATTTTCATTTCATTATTTCATGGGTTCACTTATCCAAATTAATTTTTTGACTCTCCCCTTGAGGGGGCATCTAAGGCTTACGAAGGGAAATTTTAGGACATATTTGAGCCCGTTTGTTAATGCATTTAACACATAAAATTTATAGCATATATGATTTCATAGTCTAATTTTTTGTCTATTCAATTTGAACTTTTTTTTGAGTATTTGAGAATACATCACTTCATTTATGTCTTACAATTCCTCCTCAAATAGGGGCAAAATGTAGACACCCCATTTTAATCACTTTAGTGTCAAAATTGCAAAATAGAACTTCCCACAACTTGTACACTAACTAGTCTAATATCTTATGTTCATCCTAGTTTCCTTTTTACATTTAATTTATGAGTTCACATTCACATTTAGGAATCCATAATTTTGGTAACTCACCATGCTATATCATTAAATTGACACTTTGGTCATGTTTCTAGTCATCGTTGGTCATCTCCATTTCTCTGATCAATTAACCATTTTCCACTTTATTCAATAAAAATAACCAAATTCATTTCCATACAATTTTAATTAAATTAACCCCTTTGGTTAATTTAATTAATCTTACCTATAATTATAAATCCCATAGAATTTTAATTTCTAATTTCATTTAATTCAATTTATCCCTTTTCCATGTAATGTGGGGCAATCTCCAAAGAACATTCTCCACCATCCATCTTGGAGACAAGATGGAGGGCCCTCATTCCACCTTTTAAGATATTTTTTGAGAATTATTTTCCACATTCCATTTTGGAAATAATATGGAGGGATCCCATTTAATTCATCAAGATATTTTGGAGGTGAATTATCCACCCTTGAAAGATTGAGGGCTCATATTAATCCCCATTGGGATATTTTGAGGAGTATCCTCAACCCTTAATCTTGGAAAAGATGAAGGGATCATATTGGTGATCCATATTATGATCCATGTGATGCATCAAATTGAATCATACAACCTAAATACTAAATTAAATGTGGAGGCCTTACATTCAATCACTCTTCCTATAAATATAGGGGTAACCCTCTCCATAATTCATGTTCAAGTTTTAATAGTGAAGCTCTATCTATTTATCAAGCTATCTTGTGCATCAAATTATAATCTTGTCAATTCAATTACTCAAAATTTTCAAGATAAGATGGTGTATTTCATGAAAATATAATTGATAAATATTTATTGAGAACACATCCAATCCACATCGACTTATGATAATGTGAATTATCCCTAACAATGAAGGTAATAATTTTTTGTTTCTTATCTTGATTGCAATTTTATTTAGCTTTGCCTTAGCTCATAAGGTATTGGGATGTAGATGATATAAACATATTTGGTTTTTATTGTTATTGCATTAACAATGTTTCTAACCCAAATATTAGTCCCAATGATACATCTTCACCACCTTGAAGAAATCAAATGACTAGACTCAATCAAATGGTGTTTCAATTGATACAACCAATGTTGAACAAAACAAAGAAGGTGGTTAAGGTTGAAATTACATATTTTTATATTTTAACCAATATTTTTTATGCTCCTCCTACCAAGAAGAAAAATAACACATCAATATGAGTCTTAAACCCATTGAGGCTCAGTTTATGGAGACTACCGAGCTGACTATTAATAGTTAATTCATAATATGTGTTTCCTAAATTTATTTCTCAACATTAAGATCCATACTCTTGGATCATCATCATGAGAAAAAAAGTTTTAATGAAAACTTAGAAGAATTTATATGAGAATATTATTCAAAAATATAAACAATGGGAATAATAAATTATAATTAACAAGAAGCACAAAGGAGTTGGCCAAAGCTAAGGATTTATCAATATTTTTTTAATTATTTTGAAGAAGTTGAATTAAAGGTGTCCAATTATCACTTAATTTAGTGACCTAATATATATTGATATTTTATGGGTTAATTTAAATTTCCACCTTTTCATTAATTCTTATTTTAATATAGTGATCCACCTTAGTGACAATCTTAGTGTTTTCAATACAAATATGGTGGCTTGTATTGTGTGAGTGCTCAGCTAGGGCAGATTTTATAAACCCATTGTATCCTGAATCAACATTATGTTTTTTTAACCTAACTTCTAAATATCTACCCATTTCAATGATATACACTTTACTACAAGAACAAGGAATGTAATATACCCCTTTATATAAACCATGTTTGATCAGATCTTTAATTGATTTAATCATTCTTCTAATGGTGTTGGGAGGGGTGAAGGAAACATTTATATATCTCTTACCTAAAATTTTGGCTCATTTTTTTGAGTTTCCATTAATATATGGAATTAAAAATCTTTTCAGCATGTCCTCCCATCAATATCCTTTATTTTAACTGGTCTCTTGGATTTTTAAATAATTTTATTAAATTGATAATCATCATATCCATTTCTTTTGAAAACATGTGATAATTTATCCATTTCTTGTTGCACGTGTTCTTTATCATAATATCTTAAGGCCTAAGTAATCAAAGTTTTAATAATACCAAGCCTCTAGGGTGGAAAGTTGTGAGAGTTTTAATGAAGATATCTATTTGTGTGATTCTTTTCCTATAGACCTAGTGACTAATCGAGCCATCATATTTTTTAGAAACTAACACATCAATGAAGGGAATGCTTTTTTTATTCTCAACTTCCATGGTTAAGTTTATATTTTCATTTTGATTATTGAGGTAGTCAAGGTATTTTTTGAGATTATCAACACTATGCTTCCAAGATACATCTATTTCATCCATAAATCATTTCCATCATTTTGGTTTAAGAGAAAAAGACTCAATGATTTATTTTTCAAAAAGTTCCATATATAGATTAGCCATAATATATGAAAAGGGAGAGACCATCCTAACACCCTCAAAATTTTCATAAAATTATACATAAAAAATAAAGTATGTGGATCAAGGAAACCCTCCTTCAATTTAGCTAAATTTTGATAAAAATGAGGTGGAGATGACTACAAATGATTATACTTTTTATAGAGTATATCTTGAAGAACCAAATTAGGAGAGTAATTTTAAAAACATATCGCAAACCATAGTGTTTATGATCAAGAGATACAAGTAGGATGAATTCACTCAAGAATAAGTGAAATACCAAGCTCAATATCTAGTTGGATATGTTAATTATCTTCTCAACCTAGTTGAGACACTAACAAATCCTTAAGTAGATGCACATGCTCAGGTCCCATGAATCAACAAGTATACCATAACCACCATTATCAAATATAGAACTTATGAAGAAAATATTTAATATTAGGTTAAATAAACTATATTTGAGGACATGAAACATATTGATGAAGTGGTGAAACATAATGGAACAATTGATTCAAAAACTATCAATATGAACTAGAAAATCAAGGCCTGCAATATAAAGTTGAAGTTATAAGAAAATGTAAAAGGTGATGTTAAAAAAATGATCAAAAATAACACTAATGTGATGGTTAAGGTGTGTATATTTGATAAATATGAATATGATACCTCTTGGAATAGGTCAAAATGCATACTTTAGACGATTGAAATTATGAATCGAGCTATAAGTGAGTTTCAAGAGAAAGTCCAAATTGGAAGAGAGAAGCAAAAATAGATCTCTTCCCACCTAGGATAAAATGCATTATGATATATTGAAGGATGATTAAATAAGATAATTAAACATGGATGAATTCAAGGATCAGTTGGAGAGGGTGATCAGAGAATAATTATTCAAATAAAAGGCCTTCAATATAGATTCAATGACTGTACTTAATGAAATCCTTTTTTTCACTTGACGAAATGAATAATCAACTAACTGAACTCATGAAATTTATTAATCTCATGTTTTATTATTTTAAATATGGTTTAAAAATTGAAAATATGTAGTGTTATTGTTAGTAATTTGACATGTCAAGGCCAAATTACTACCCCCATAACTTGAAACTTTCAAGAAACTGGTCATTAACCCTTTGCAACTAGTCAAACTAAGGAATTATGGCCTAAAATCATTAATTTTGGTAAAAATGTCAAAAATTTATTGTAAATGGGTCATTTTATTTTCAAAATAGAATTTTAAAGTTTAAATATGTAGACAATCCATGCATATGGGTCAATTTTGAGAGAAAATTGAGCTTTCTAAGAGCTACATGTGGTTTCAGGACCTCAAATTTTATACACAAGGTCATTATGACTTGATAAACCTTATAAATAAGTTTCATGTCAATTTTAATAGTGTTTATACTATTTTTTTGTAATATGCCTCTGTATGTCTATTAAAGATCACCATTGGAGCAAGCAATGCTCTAGAGTGCCACATAGGTTTATAAGCCTAGGTAAAAGTTTAAAACTAATGGGATGATGTTTTTACATCATATTAAGACCTTTGAAGAGTGTAAAAACTCTAAATTTTAAGCAACCCATTCTTATATAGGCTTTTGCAAGCAAATAGGCATTTAGGCCAAAAAGGGGTTTTTTGACTTTTCAAACAAAATGTGCTTTTAGAGTGTTTTGATAGAATTTTACAAACTCCATGATTATTTTTTAGGCATTAGTAAGTAGGTGAAGTTTAATTTTAATTTTGTTGAATTTTTCACTTTTTGCAGTTCTAGACACCCTTCCTAGCCTCATGTTCAAATGCTCATATCTTTCACCATTTGTGGAGTTTTTTAAAATGATATTATTATGTTTTAAGGAACCATATTTAATTATAATTAATTAACAATTTATATCATCTTATGGGATTTGATTTATGAATAATTGTTAAAAGTTTAGGCAGTCTAGAATGTAGTTAAAACCCCATAGGTAGATTTCTCCACATGATAGCATTTTATATATTTTTCATGGGATCCCAATATTTTCAAGGATATTAGGGGGTATTTTTTATACATATAAATTAAAATACCCTGGGATATGGAGGTTTTTACTTCATGAATCATCATTTTAAAGATTCCAAATGCAATAAGATAGGCTATTAGGCCTAATATGCCTAATAAGCCTAATTGGTCAATCAAACAAGTAAAAAATAGCATTGAATATATAAAATGAATAAATTTTGGATTTAACATGTTACATATATATTTTAAAGTGGATATATCATTTTGAAGTCAATCCACAAGTTCTAATTCATGCAATTTTAGCTCAAGTTGAGTTAAATAGTCCTTAAGGATTAAATCTCTTCAGTTGACTTTCGACTAGATCATCGTTTCCATGCAAGGAGGGAGTTTCTTCTGTTTGAAAACATTTAGAAATACTAAATTGGAGTTCCATTTTGGATATTGGTGTGGAATTTTATGGTATAAACATTTTTGAGTTGTCCGTGGGCCACACCACTTTTTTTCTATGCCAAAATTTGAAGATTATGCAAATTTTCATAAAGTTTGGGGATTTTGATAAATTATTTTAACATTGTAAAATGATTAGGTATTGATTTAACTAACCAAGACTAATAATTCTCTAAAATCAACACCAAATTGGTTTGAATTAGGTTTCAGACATATATATTGGGTTTTTCAATCCATTTTCATTAATCCCTAAGACAGAGAAGAAATTGTAAGTGACACCATTTTTATCAAATAAAGATCTTTTGCATATGATTTTAAATCAGATTAGAGTGTAATTTGACTATGTGCCAACATAAAAGTGGCATATAATTACCATTTTTTAATTCCTTTCCACATCTACTATGAGAATCTCATCCTTTATAGATCATTTGAAGAGCTAGGAATAAAATTTGATTGGCAAACTTTTTTTAGGCCTTCTTTTAAAACACTAATGTTCAGAATTGAATGCGATGTTTTATTTCAGATTCATATATGTGCCTTACTCATTTTCATAAAATATTTCATAAAATATAAAATTAATTGAGTGCATCATCAAAATAGGTAGAATTTCCCTTTGCAATTTTCTTCTTCCCTTTTCACCCCCAAAAATAAAAAAAGTAGATTAGTTTTAATAAATAAATCTTAAGGGAACCATCCCTCTCTAGAGGTTATTCTCACTTTAGAGTCACCCACACTCTAATAATATCCAATTTTATTAGCTAAAGATAAGGTTTGATTTGCACATTTTTAAAAAAGGGTGCAGTTTAGAGTGATAATAAATTCTTGCACACCCGATGGGACTATCGTTCTACACACTAGCCTTTGGAGGCATTCAAAATATTAGTGTAACTTTTATATACTCAAAGTTGGTTATAAACATTAGGTATCATTAAATATTGAATTATTTTAGTATTTTTCTTACTAATGGTCTCTAATGGCTTATTTTAGTATGGATCTATATGATCCTCACTATGATTAGTATGACCAACCACACTATGATCCTCACCAAGAGTTTAAAGATCTATAATAGGCATATATATAGGATTACTACCATAATCCTCCCCATGAAAAACTAGTCCATCATAATAATTCCCCTTAAAATTATTATCATGAGCCATCCTACCCATCTATACTACCTAATCATGGCCATTTTGCATCTACCCAATCCATACTAGCACTTAATCAAACTTTAGTGATCCTTAAAAAACATGCACTAGAGCTGTACTTATAGAGATATTATGGCCAAGATACTCTTACTCACCTAATTCATCATTTTAACTGGTCATTATAGCTAGTAAAATAAGAATGGGCACCTATTGAGAGGGAAAATTGTGGTGACGTCACTGGTGAGATTATGGATGTAGGTGGTTACATTCAACATATTGAGTACAAACTGAAAGGCATCAAGAAACAATAGGTTCAACCACATCCTTCTTATATGCAATCCATTCCTCCTCAAAAGACCATTCTAAGAGCCCCTTTGAGTTTTCCAAATTCTTCATGTATTTCTTAGACTTTCCCTTCTTGGAGATCTATCAAAGATAACTATTAAAGAAAGGAGATTGTTATGGCACAACCTACTATTGAGATCACTAACCACTTTAAAGAGAATATATTGTAAGAGAATATTGATAAGAAGATTAGAGAGTTGGAGCTAAAGATGAGGGAACAAGAGGAGAACCAAAATCAAAAGGTCAAGAAGAGCCTCTATCTTTCCCATCTTGGAACCAAATCATGTAGTCAAGCCAATCCAAAATTACTCATCTACTATCCTTCCCTCAATAATCTAGCTCATTTCCATATTAGAAATATATCTAGAGAAACATGAAGAATAAGGAAGAGGAGTATGACACATGAGAATTATAGGAAAAAAAATTAGATTCAAATTAGTGTCAAGAAGAGTGTGTTGAGGAGGATACAAGTGTTCATGAAGAGGTTGAGGAAGCAAAGCTACCATCTTACGAAGATAATGAGGAAATGAATGTAATATTTGATCAAATTAATGAATTTGTGGAGTATTCAAAGGTTACCAATCAACCCAAATGCTCATTAGAGGAATTGTTTGAATTTTTAGGAGTAAGATATGTTCTTCTCCAAGGGGACTATGGTCTAATTGCAACCAAAGGGAGTAGCTTTATTAAGCTAAACAAAGGGAAAGGAGTGGACAGTCCTTCAATTCTACCACCTAAAGAGTTCATTATTGATAGGGACTTCTTTTAGATATTAAAAATGGTCTATAATATTATTGATGAGCCTACAAACATGAATATTATTCCAAAGGGTAATACAAGTATATTTTGTTCTTAGCCTAGTCAACCAGATTTTGAAGAAATGGAGCCTGATAAGGAGGAGCCACTAAGTGAGTATGTCTACATCAAAGGTTACTTTGCTCCTAATATTACACATATGATCATGCCAAATGATTTTTAAAATATTATATTTGATTTCTCAACCACCAAGCTTGCAAGGGAACATGTAGTACATCATTTTCCATCTCATTATGGAAGTGTACTGAAGAGTTTTCCTTTTGATCTAGGAGGACAACCAAGTTGGAGGTTAGTTTGTACATAATATAATTCTTGTTGTTAATTTCCTATAATTTCATGTCTACACATGATTTTATTACTTGTTTTTCCCTTTCCAATTGTTGTTGTCCTTTCCTCTAAGTGCATACGTGCACATGTTTGTTTTTATTATGTCAATTGTCTTGTTTGTGTCTTTGTCCATAAAAGATCTTCAAAATATTAAATTTTTATCCAGGTAAATTTTACCATTTTTTTTTTAATTTGAATATTAGGCTTTTCAACCCTTGAAATTCACCAAAATTATTATTAATTTGACCTATCAAGGCCAAATTAATACCCCCATAACTTGAAACTTTCAAGAAACTAGTCATTAACCCTTTACAACTAGTCATACTAAGGAAATGTGACTTAAAATTACTAATTTTGGTAAAAAAATAAAAAATGGATTGTAAATGGGTCATTTTATTTTCAAAATATCACTTTCAAGTTCAAATATGTAGATAATCCATGCACAAGGGTCAATTTTGAGAGAAAATTGATCTTTCTAAGAGATACAGGTGGTTTTAGGACCTAAAATTTTGTAAAAAAGGTAATCATGACTTGAGGAACCTTTTTAAAAAGTTTCATGGCCATTTTAATATTTGAGATACTCTCTATTTTGTAACAATCCTTAGCATATCTATTCGAGATCGCCATTAGAGCAGGCAGTATTTTGGAGTGCAACTGAGGTTTCTAAGCCTAGGTAAAAGTTTAAAAATAATGGTATGATGTTTTTAAATCATAATCAGACCTTCAAAGAGTGACAAAACTCCAAATTTTAAGTGAACCATGCTTATATAGGCTTTTATAAGCAAATAGGCATATAGGCCAAAAAGTGGTTTTTTGACTTTTTAAGAAAATTGTGCTTTCAAAGTGTTTTGATAGAATTTTAAATAACCCATGATAATTATTTTAGGTTTTGGGAATCATGTGAAAATTCATTTTTATTTTGGTGATTTTTTCACTTTTTGTAGTTCTAGACACGCTTCCTAGCCTCCTGTTTAGATGCTTGTATATTTCACCACGTGTGGAGTTTGGATAAATTATCTAGTATGTTTTGATTAAAAATATTTAATTATAATTAATTAATAATTTATACAATTATATTGGCTGTGATTTATGAACAATTTTTAAGGGCATAGTTAGCCCAAAATACAGTCAAAACCCCATAGGTAGATTTCTCCATGTTATAACTTTTTATATCTTTTCCATGGGAACTCAATATTTTTAGGGATGTTAGGGGGGTAAATTTGATACAAATACATATAAATATTTTTTTTATTTGGAGTTTTTTACTTCATGAATAATCATTTTAAATATTTAGCTTCAAAGCCCTCCTAAACCCTCACAAAACTAGTTTTGTAAAAAGTTAATTTTATTACTATCAAATAATCCTAGATAAAAATAAAAAAAATTGAAAAATAAATTAAAATTATATAGGATTCCATAAATTTAAATTTTATTCATGGAGCTATATGGATGAGGGATTAAATCATGTTTTTTGTGGGAAAAAACATGTAAAATGAAGTACAAGATAGTTCCATGAAATATAATCAATGGAGATCAAAACCTAAGACTTTTTATTCATCCTAAAATTTTCATTTGGTCATAAATAATCCTATAATTTTCCCAACTATCACCATCAAAATGGTGAATTTGAATGAAAATTGAGCAAAATAGGTCTAGTCAACCCTATTGACTAAATGCTGAGTGTTTTCTCATCAAAATCACATATATTATGATGAGAAATTTGTTCCAGATCTATTTCATTATTTTTTTAGGTTTCATGGAATATTTGTTCTAGTTTAATAGAGTCAAAATGGAAGAAGATAGGCTATTAGACCTAATTGGTCTAATTGGTCAATCAAACAAGTAAAGAATGGCATTGAAAATCTATCAGATGAATTAATTTTGGTGTTAACACATGCCATATATATTTTTTAAGTTTATAAATCATTCTTAAGTCAATCCATAAGTTCTAATTCATTCAATTTTAGCTCAAGTTTAGTTAACTAGTCTTTAAGGATCAAATATCTCCAATTGACTTTTGACTAGATCATACTGTCCATGCAAAAAGGGACTTTTTTATGTTCTAAAACATTTTCAAATAATAAAGTGGAGTTCCTATTTCAATTTATTTCCTTCATTTCTTAGTTTTGAAATTATATAAAATAAATCAAGTATTAGTGTGTGGATGAATACCTGGTATAGTGTGCATTGATCTAGATGAATGTGGGAACTCTTCTTTGGCTAGGGAGGAATACCTACAGATCATAAGAAGACTAAAAAAATAATTTTTAGATGGTAATTTGAACGTATTGCTTAGTGTATGATAGATATAATAAGTATGAATCTTTATATGAGGATGTCAATCCACTTATAAGACAATTAAGTCAAAAATGATATAATAAATATACTTTTATTAAAATGATAAGAAAGTAAATATGTAGGAAAATAAACAATGTACGTATTTGATAGAAGATATGGCATGATATACAAATGTACCAAGGTTAGGTCTAGAGGATCAAGGTAGGGTTTGTAGATAGGTCATTATACAAAAGAAGGTTTGGTATGGTGTGGCGAATGCTAAAATAATAAAATATTATTTTTTTCCTGACAGTCACTGGTGACGGTCATGGTGAATGGTAATGGCTGTCCTACCCAGTGGTGGTTATGTGATCAGTGATAGTTTATATAACAAATGATGGTTATATTAACCATATATGGTTACCTATTAGATAATGGGTAAAAGGGTTGAAAGGAAAGTAAGGGGATGTGGTTGATTAGAAAAGGGTGAAATAGGGGTTCTAAGGGTATGTGTGGATGTGTAGGTGAATAGATCAAAATAACAAATTATGATAAAGGGGTGAAAACACCAAAGACAAAGGAAAGATACTTATATGATGTCAAGTGGATGATAGTTTAAATCTAAAGAAATTTGAATAAAATAAAAGTACAACTACCTTCAAAAGTCATATGGATAGAGTTTCACAGTCTTGGATCCCTGCACAAAGAGAACAAGAGAATATAAATGCAAATTTTTGGATCCATAACTCTCCCAAGAGCCCCATATTTATAGCATAAAATTGATAAGTAAGAGAGGGAGGCTTGAGGAAAATTTTCTATGTTAGGATCATAAAGATGCATATTTTCATTGATTTTTAAAAACAAGTTTTAAAGCAAGATTCCATTTTAGAGTGTCATTATTGAACAAAATTGGCAATGTTTTTAAAGATTAAGGCAAGGTTTATGACCATAACCATCGATGGTTAGGGTCAACCATCAATTATTACCCTGACCAACAATGATTGAGGGGCCATGAGAAAATGGGTGAAAAGGGCCTAAATTAAGTGATGCGTTTAAAGGGTGTTTTGACATAATGAAGTCATAAATAGGTGCTAACAAGTTAGGTGGGGCCCATAGGTCAAGATGACATCAAAAAATTTCATGTTTTAGTTTTCAAGTGTCTACATTTTGCCCCTTTTGTTATGTAGATTTAGTCAAGCCAAAAAATAAAAATAGGTAATTAGGAAAGGTCTAGCTCTAGTTTCCCCAAGTGTGGGAGGGAGGAGGTGTTCCCCTTCAAACCAAGAGCCAATGAAGTATGGGAAAATTGAATCAAGTTTTGATAAAAGGTAAAATAGAGGTCACAAGGCTGGTGACACTACCATGATAGAGTGTGATGAAGTGTGAGATCTAAGAGCATACAAAAACTAAGATTGACATGTTGGGATCGATAAGGTTAGGTCCTATGATAAGTGAGAGGGTAACCAATCCCCAACATTAGTCATAGCTAATCAAGTCATGCTCATCAGGTGTCCTAAAAAGGGTGGGTGTTTACTCTAGTATTTAGGGTAGGAAGTATACCTAATAAAAATATAGATAGTTAGATCACACCCAATGTGGTACATGATGTAAAAGGTCCATCAAGGAAAAATTAGTCTGGGTAGTCATTATGACCAAAGTATGGTCGTTACAATGCGTACAAAGAGGTGGGTACCAATGTCAAGGTCAATAAAGGTAAATGGGTTGGGTTATTAGTTGGGTAGGGGGTGGATAAGATAACTCCTAATGCATGAGTTAAGAGGATATTGCCTACATAGTCTGATGGATAATGAATCCAACATGGAATTCAATACCAATGTAGTTCTTGATGTTGGAGAGAAGGGGAATCTTGATGAGGTAAGAAATGGGTTGTCCCATAAAGAGGCAATTCAAGAGTCTTTATGAGGGGACAAGAAGGAAAGAAAAAAGTTTAGAAAATTGAACCATAATTGTCAACTATTAAGGTTTACCTATGATAGTTGGATTATCAATGATGGTTAGGGTCCACCATCGAGGATGTTAGAACTAGTGATAGTTAGCACCAACTATCGATGGTTATATAACTATTGACAGTTGGGTCAAACCTTAAAATTATGGACTAAAGGTTAATGATGGCCAAATTTGTTTGTGTTTGTCAATTAGAGCTTTGTGAATTGTGTGCTCTAAGTGGTGGTATGAAGAGTGTCCTATAGTAGAGTGTACTTATGAGTTGGAAAGAGGAGATTAGTGGTGGAAAGAGATGGTGGGGTCAAGATGGATGTTGAAGGTGTTGGGAACAAGTTGCATGATTTAGACTGAGGCGGTGCCATTAGTCATGAAATGTGATAGGCTATGTCTTAAATTAGAATATAATTATAATGTGTGAATTAAATGTTAAAAAGATAACTAAGTAGGCTAAATTAGGGAACTATGTGTTTTTCCTTGTCTAGTGTTTGATTACAAGATTATATGTTTGGGGGGTGTATTATTTGTAGAGAGGTAGATAAGAATGTTGAAGTGTGGAGAGAGTATGTCATGGGTGGTATAGAGGGAGTTAGGATTTTTAGGAGGAGGTTAGGGGGTCGAACTATGCCATCGACGGTCACCTAACAATGACCATCAATGGTTAGAGCCAATTAGTGATGGTTGACCAAAGGGAAAAAATACCCTAAAGGGACCATTGATTGTTGGGGATAACTGATGATGGTTGGGTCAGGATGGTTGAGTTGGGGTAAATGGGTGATAGGTTAGGGTGTAGGTACGAGTTATGTAGGTCAAGGGAGGAGTTGGGTTGCGGAAGGAGTTAGATTTAGTTTAGGTGAGGAGATTTGGGGTAAGAATGGGATAAGAGGTGAGTTGGGATGGAAGGTGAATGTGTGTTGGGATGGAGGAGAGGTAGTGATAAGGGGAGGGAAATAGGTAAAATTGGACTAGGTTAGAAATAGGTAAAGTTGGGTTAGGTGTGTGTGTGTGTGTGTGTGTGTGTGTGTGTGTGTGTGTGTGTGTGTGTGTGTGTGTGTGTGTGTGTGTGTGTGTGTGTGTGTGTGTGTGTGTGTGTGTGTGTGTGTGTGTGTGTGTGTGTGTGTGTGTGTGTGTGTGTGTGTGTGTGTGTGTGTGTGTGTGTGTGTGTGTGTGTGTGTGTGTGTGTGTGTGTGTGAATGGAGGTCAAAGAATAGCACATGGGTTTTTTTAGCATCTAAAGTTTATATACAATAATTTAGAGCCAAATGTGGGTCTAGGTGGTATAGTAAAAGGTGGGGTCAACTAGATAATAGGGGTATAGAGGAAATCGGTGGGGGGTAAAGAAATAGTTATGTGTATAGGTAATTGAAATAGTGTAGGTTCTTGATTTGATTCATGATACATATGTTATTATTAGTATAGGAGAAGATCTATTTATGAGATCAAGTTCCCAAGATGTTTGTAGAGGTGAAGGATGTGATGTCGATAGAGGACTGACACCACATGGAGTCTATGGGTTTTGGAGTGATGCACCACTATCGATGTTTGTTTAGAGATGCCATGATGATAGTCACCCTCATCAAGAGATTTGACCTAGTGAATAACACTTTTTGGTTACCATAATGATGATTCTTTTAAAGCTTAAGAAAAGGTTTGACCATAATTTTGATGCTTTTAAAGCTTAAGGCAAGGATTATGACCATAACCATTGATTGTTAGGGTAAATAATCAATGATTACCTTAACTGGTGGTAGTCTAGGGGACATGAGAAAAGGGGTGAAAAGGACTTGACTTAAGTGATATGTTTGGAAGAACCATATATTAAATATTCTTTTAAAAATGATATAATAAATATATTTGTATTCAAATGATATGAAAGTAAATATGTAAGAAAATAAACAACATGGCTATTTGATAGAAGATATGGAATGATGTACAAATGTACCAAGGTTAGGTCCATAGGATTTGGTTAGGGTCATCAGATATGTCATAATCCAAAAGAAGGTTTGGTAAGGTGTGGGGAAGGCTAAAATAGAAAACTATTATTTTTCTTGATAGTGACTGGTGATGGTTAGGGTGATTGGTATTGTGGTCCTGATCGGTGATGATTATGTGATCGATGATGGTTGTTATAACTAGTGATGATTATATTAAACATATATAATTACCTGTGGGAAAATGGGTAAAAGGGATGAAAATAAAGTAAGGGGATGTGGCTGATTAGCAAAGGGTGAAATAAGGGTTCTGATGGTATGTATAGATATACAAGTAAATAGATCAAACTAATAAATTATGATAAATGGGTGAAAATACCAAAAATAAAAGAGTGATACATATATGATGTCAAGTTGATGATAGTTGAAATCTAAAGAAATTTGAACAACATAACAATACTCCTACCTTCAAAATTCATGTAGATCCCTACATAAAGAGAATAAGAGAATCTATATGCAAATTTTTGGATCCATAACTCTCCCAAGAGCCTTGTATATATAACACAAAATTGCTAAGAAAGAGAGGGAGGCTTGAGGGAAAGTTGTTAAGTTGGGAGGATAAAGATGCCTATTTTCATTCATTTTTAAAAGCTAGTTTTAAATCAAGTTGCCATTTTGGAGAGTGATGTTATTTAATAAAGTTGGAAATGCTTTTAGAGCTTAAGGAAAGGTTTATGACCAAAACTATCAACAGTTAGGGTCAACCACTAATAGTTACCATAACTGGTGATGGTTGAGGGGCCATGAACAAATGGGTGAAAAGGGTATAATTTAGGTGATATGTTTAGAGGGTGTTTTGACACAATAAAGTCATAAATAGGTGCTAGTAGGTTATGTGGGGCTCATAGGTCAAGACGACATAAAAAACTATCATTGTGCAATTTTATAGTGTCTACATTTTCCCCTTTTTTATGTAGCTTTAAGAAAGCTACAAAAAAATAGGCATTTGGGCAAGGTCTAGGTCCAATTTCCCCAGGTGTGAGAGGGAGGATGTGTTTCCCCTAAAAATAGGAGTTAATAAGGTATGGGAAAACTAGGTTGAGTTTTGATAAAAGGTAAAATGGAGGTCATAAGGTTGGTGACACTACCATGTAAAGAGTACGAGAACCAAGAACATGCAAAGACTAACATTGCCATGTTGAGATTAATAAGGTTAGGTCCTATGATAAGTGAGAAGGTAACCAATCCCCAACATTAGGCATAACTAATTAGACCACACTCATTTGGTGTCCTAGAAAGGGTGGGCGTTTACTTATATATCTAGGGTAGGAAGTATACCCAAGAAAAACACAAATAGTTAGGTAACACCCAATGTGGTATGTGATGTAAAAGGTCCATTAGGGTAAAATTAGTTTAGGCAGTCATTATTACCAAACCAAGGTCATTAAAAGGTGTGTAAAGAGGTGGGTACCAATGTTGAGGTTGGTGAAGGTAAATGGGTCAGGTTATTGGTTGGGTAGGGTGTGGCTGAGCTGACTCCTAATTCATAAGTCAAGAGGATATTACCTACATAGTCCAATGGATAATTAATCTAATATGGAATCTAGGCCCAATAAAGTTCTTTGTGTTAGAGAGAAGGGGACTCTTGATGAGGTTGTAAATGGGTTGCCCCATGTGGAGGTAGTTCAAGAGTCTTTGTGAGGGGATAAGAAGGAAATAAAAAAGTTTAGTAAGTTGAACCCTAATCATCAATGGTCAAGGTTAATCGGTGATAGTTGAATGATTGATTATGATTAGGCTCCACCATCAAGAATGTTGGAATTGGTGATAGTTAGTGCCAACCATTGATGGTTATCCAACCATTGATGATTGGGTTGAAACCCTAAAATCTCAAACAAAAAGTTAATAAAGGCCCAATTTGTTTGCATTTACAAATTGGAGATTTGTGATTTTTGTACTCTAGGTGGTGGTATGAAGAGTTTCTTATAGTGGTGTATACTAAAGAGTTGGCAAGAGGAGACTAGTGGTAGAAAGAGATAGTGGGGTTGAGATGGATGTCATAGGTACTAGGGGATAAGTTATGGGATATAGATTAAGGTGGCATCATCAGTCATGAAATGTGGTAGGCTGTCTTAAATTGGAAGTGAATTATAATGTGTGAATTAATGGGTAGAAATATAATTAAGTAGGATAAATAAGGGAATTATGGGTTTTGAGATTTGGTACTAGGGTTTTTCTATGTCTGGTGTTTGCTTACAAGATTATATGTTTAGGGGGATACATTATTTATAAAGAGGTAGGTAAGAATGTGAAACGGTAGAGAGAGTATGTTGTGGGTGTTACAGAGGGAGTTAGGGTTTTTAGGAGGAGGGTAGGGTTTAAACCATGCTACTGATGGTTACCTAATAGTGATAATCAATGGTTGGAGCCAACTAGTAATGGTTGATAAAAGGAAAAAATGATCCCAAAGGGACCATCAATGGTTTGGGATAACCAGTGATGGTTGGGTCAAGATGTCTAAGTTAGGGTGGATGGGTGATAGCTCAAGGTGTAGGTGTGATTTGTGTAGGTCAGGGGAGGAGTTGGGTTGGGGAAGGAGTTGGATTTAGTTTAAGTGAGGAGAGCTAGGGTAAAAATGGGATAAGAAGTGAGTTAGGATGGAAGGTGAAGATGAGTTGGGATGGATGAGAGTTAGAGGTTGGGGAAGGGAAATAGGTGAAATTGGTCTAGGTTAGAAATAGGTAAATTTGGGTTATGTGTGTGTGTGTGAGTGGTAGTGTAATAATAGTACGTGGGTTTATTTAAGAGCTAAAGTTGTTATACAATAATTTGGAGGTAAATATGGGTCTAGGTGGTATATTAAAAGGCGGGGTCAACTAGATAATAGGGGTATAAAGGAAATCAGGGGAGAAATAGTTGTGTGTATAGATAATTTAAATAGTGTAGGTTCTTGATTTCATTCATGATACATATGTTATTGTAGGCACAAGAGCAGATCTAATTATGAGATCGAGTGCCCAAGATGTTTACATAGGTAAGGGATGTGATAATAGTGGAGAACTAAAACCACATGGAGTTTGTGGGTTTTGGAGTGATGTACCACTCCCAGCACTTGCCTAGAGATGTTGTAATGATAGTCACCCTCATTGATAGATAGGGCTTGGTGATAAACACTTTCTAGTTATCAACATGGGAGATGAGCATCTTATTAGAGGATGTTCACTAGATCACATATCTAGCCATTTGTGGTTACCCATCTACCATATAGAAGAGGATGAGATCGATGAGTGTTTATAAATGCTATATGAGGAAGATCCAGGTGTGGCATAGTTCCATGTTAAAGGGTTCATCATTAGGTCACTATATCAAAGATCTATGGGAGATAGACATTTGTTGATTATGTTGTAGTTAGTGGTTACTTGTTATGCATTTCTAGATTCTATTCGAGGGAGATATCCTAGCATGTTGTTAGGGCTTTTTGTGGACTTGTTTTTGGGTGGAGTTATGTTTGGATGGGTAAAGGTTTTATTTATGTAGATATACATAGAATTATAGGGGTTTAGGGTGCATAGTTATTATGGCATCAGTGTGGAATTTGAACTTCATTGTTGGGATTATGAGCACATATGGGTATTGATACCCTTATGCCTTTTAATAGAGGTATTCTAGCTAAAAAATTATGTGGTTGGCTTTTATTGATGGAGGAGAGATGGGACCATGAAAGGTGTTAGTGGTGGTTTGAGAGACATTAATTGGTTTAGAGGAGCATTAGAGATTTTAGTTCTTGGGGACATTGTCTGGAGGCCATATTAGATGTGGTCAATATGGGTTGGATATAAGTATCATACCTTATATTTTTAGAGCTAGAGATGGGCCTATGGGAGGAAACATGGTGAGATAGACTGTATCCCCTTTAAGTGGGTGCAATGATAGTTTAGGCTAGTGCAGGGTATCCCTCAAGATTTTATGTGATACAGAGGGGATGATGTAGATTTTTATATACTAGAGCCACATGCACAATAGGAGGAGCTAAATCATGAGGAGTTGCCTCTGAGAGATGGGGATGATACAAGTTATATAGCTAACTATCCTACCTAGTTTTAAGAGAGGTACATAGCCATTACTTTTGGTATCAAATATGGGGATCAATAGGTAATGGATGTACACCCAACACAATTACTATCATAGGGAAATCCATAGGTAGTAGTAGTGTTGATAGTAGCACAATCCCAAATTACTAGGTTACATGGGTAGCTTGATACTCTTTAAGGATAGATTGACACACTTTAGGGCTAGTTGGGAGGAGTGTCAGTACAGGGAGACTAGGTGTAGGCACATGTCACTATTTTTCAAAGTCAGATGGACACTTTATAGGGTTAGATAGCTAGTTTATAGGGATAGATTATGTCGATGATAGAAGAGTGAGATCAAGCAAGTGCCTCACTTAGTGTAGTGACATTGGAGAGAGATTCATTGTGGTAAGTGGAGGAGTAGTGCACCACAAAGTTTTGTGACATAGGCTAGGTATTTAGTTGCCATATAGGAGTTGTACTATTATGAGGGCATTGTGTTACCACAATGTCTTAATGAGCCATGATAAGGAGAGTACTAGGTTGGATTGGTAGGTGGAGTAGTGATTGTAGCCCTAGGTCAATGGGTGATGGTAGTAGGTTAGCCGATAGAGCCTCCACCTAGGATATCTACATGTGTTAATGGTTCTGGTTTAGGTGCTTTAAGGTCATTAGCAAAGATCTTATATGATGTATTTTGATATTTTGACATTAACTTGCATCTTGAGATGTGAGATGTATATGTTAATGATAGATATGTTCATTTGTTCACACACACACACACACACACACACACACACACACACACACACACACACACACACACACACACACACACACACACACACAGATGTGTTTTGAGATGAGTTTATGTTTTTCATGCTCTATGAGATGAATATTTATGTATGAGCTCTATGATGATGATTATTTTTCATAGTTTAGGCATGTGATTCTGATTTATGATATGATGCTTATAAAATGATGTTGTGATTTGATTTTTATTCATGTGGAATTCTTGATTATGGCATTATTTATTGATGGTATTAGGTATGGTTTCATTTACATATGATGATGTTGTTTTGATGAGTTAATCATAATTTAATTTTTATGTTTGTTTTGATGTTATGGTTTATGGATTATTTTTATGGTATGCTTAACACATGATGTTAATTTTCCATATGTTTTTGCAAAATATTAAATAAAATGTGATGTTTGGTTAATGATATGAGGGTATGGGTGTGGCATAGGTAAGGGTGAAATTTAAATCCATAAGTTTGGATAATATAAGGAGCATGGTGCTTTTTGCTAGTGAGAATCGAGCAATAAGAATCCATAGATGGATCAAGTTAGTGAACATAAACCCATAAATTTTTTTATAAGAGAATGTTTTATTAAGAAAGATTGTACCTTGATCACTTCATGCCACGTAAACTAATAATCCCATACATTCATTACTAGGTGATAAGTAGGGATTTGAATTAGTGGGTAGAGGAAAATGGAATCTATGGGTAGTGGAGTGATTAGATTTTCCATAGGTGACCAAAGAACCCTAGAAAACAAGTCCATGCCATTGGTATATTATATAATAATGTGTTAATTGATCAATGAGGGAAGTATACTTGGGTTATAAAAGTTGATTGCATTTTGATTGGATAGTAAGTAGATTGATTGATGTGGGAAGTCTATAAGTAGTAGATATAAAAGCCGATTATGGATTACTAATTTTGGATTTTGATTTATCACTTTTGTGTTATAATTTTTTGAAGTTAATCAATGTGAGAATATTCTAATGGATATTTTTTTATCCATCCTTCGAGGGAGTGGTCTAAGATTTTATTTTGGCATAGTTGTCTTTCAAGGGAGTAGTCTAGCTTAAGCAGCTTTTGATTTGATGTGGAAGTTATCCTTTGGGGGAGTAGTCTGATATTCATTTTTAAAGTATGGATAAATTTTAAACTAAAATTAGGCATGGACAAGTCTATTTAGGTTTGAAATATTTACCCATGCATAAGTAGGGTCTAGACACAGAAGGTTCATTAGAGGAAGGGTTTTGAAAAACAATTGACCATGGGATTCTATCTATTAAAAGATTAAAAGTATCCATGAGAACCATGTTACGGGTAGAGTCAAGGTACCCATTTTTAGGATTAGGTTAATATTGTGATGGATGAATCACACATTTATATATAATTAATTGATCTTAAAAGAGATAGAAAATAAGGTTAATGAACCAAGGGATGATCTTAAGTGAGACATGAAAGTGTGGTTGAACCTTGTTTTAATAATGAAAAAGATGAAAAAGAAATACATTTATGGGTTTAGGCCCTAGCTTACCCTTGAGAGAAGATAAGTGATAAGCACCAAATCCATAATTATGGGTTATAATATATGGTCCTAACCAGTTAAAATCAAAATTGCCTTTCTTGGTCTTTTCCCTGTGAGTGACATGTTGATTTTCCTTGCGAAAAAGATCTATGATGTTAAATTATCATATTTTTAGATGTTTATTATATGATCATTTGATACAGTCTTGATAAATGTGAAGATGATTGAGGGTAGCTAGGCATTATTCATCAAGAAGTTCTAAGCAGGCTAAGCATTCTTGATGATAGTCACTTTTAGAAATAATCTCATGAAAAGGATATGTAGAGAGATGGAATTTAGACTTCAAAAGGTAGAACAACCTTGGATCCAAAGATGAGAGAAAAAGGTGTAATACTTTTAGTAGTTTCAATACTATTGTGGTAAGCCCATAAAGTAAATGGGATATAGAGGGTCAATCCCTGCCTGAAGCACTGACTACCTTAGTGAGTATTTTGATGAGGGTTTTATTGGAATACTTAGTCTATCCATTGGCTTATGGATGATAAGGTAAAGAAAATCTTAGGTTAATACCAAAATCACCACAAAGCTCTTAGACCTTTATATTTTTAAAAGATTTTTCATTATTGGGGATGATTTTGTGAGGAACACCAAAGTGATAGATGATATGATGATTGATGAAATCAATTTTTTTTTGGATTTTATTGAAATTAGTGGGATGAATTCCACCTATTTGGTGAAATATTTTATAGCTGTGATGATATATTGATGTCATTATGAGGAATACAAATTAATTTCTATAATAAGATCAAGACCCCATTATGAAAAAGGTCAATAGTTAGTTGATACTTGAAGTCCATGAGGAGGTACATCATGAAGGATAACATGTTGTTGACATTTTATGCATTTATTGACATAGTCACAACAATATTAATTGAGCATGGGCTAGTAATAACCTAGGTGAATGATATGTTTAGCGATGGCTAGATCACTAAAGTGCTCTCCACAAAGACCATCATGCACTTATTTAATAGCATGAGAAGCCTCATGGCTGTGAAGGCAATGAAGGAGGAGACCATCAAAGCCTCATTTATAAAGAATGCCCCTATATATCAAGTAACAAGAGGTGATTTGAATGAAAGATATATGAGTATTTATATAAATATCTAAAGGGATGATACTAATGTTAAGATAATTGAAGATTTGATAATACCATTTGTCAGAAGATGATGTTTCTATTTGGAAAATGGTAGGAAGATCAAGACTAAGGTAGGATGGTGTGATGAAATGGTGGATGGTGAGAAATAGTTTAGAATCATTAGGTTGAGATGGGATTTGGGATGTAAGGGAAGCCATTGTGTCTAGAAATTTGTTTGTAGAATGCAGGATTGATTAGATGATATAATGATAAAATGATGCTAATAGTTTGTTGACAAGTTGTTTATATTTTACAAGAACATCATTTTTGCATTGATAGGCTCCTGTGACTTGGTTAATGATGATTTGAGAGTCTCCAAAAATTCTAATGGTTTTGATTCCCAAAGCTAGAGTGGTTTCGAGATGTATGACCAAGGCCTCATATTCAACTATATTATTGGTGCATGTATTTAAGGGGGTTAGTATTAGTGATGATGTAAGTTTTTTGGTTAAGAAGGTAGTGATAAAGTTTAGAGGCAATTAAAAATAAGGCAAGGCAAAGTTTTTTAGGATGTGTGTATGGGGTTTCATAGTCAATGAGCATACAACTGATATAATACACAACTTGCTCCTTATGTTGGTCATTATGGTAAGTGAGCATGGATCCCAAGGAATGATCAGTTGTAGATATAAATAAATAAATGGGTCGATCTTCCTTCAAGGGGATAAGGACTGGTGGAGAAATAAGATACTCGATTACATCAAAGGCTTGTTAACATTATTTGGTCCATTTTAAAGAGGTGGTGAAAGGGTTGACAATAATCAAATATATGGGAAATAAAGTGGAAAATGGATTTATGTTTGCCTTATAGGCTATGAATTTGTTTTTAGTTAGTAGGGGGGCATTTCTATAATGTCTTAGATTTTTACGAGATCTATTCCTATTCCATGGAGGGAAACAATAAAGCCTAGAAGTTTTTCTGATAAGACTTTAAAGATTTATTTCTTTGGGTTGATCCTAACATGATAATGGATAAACATTTCAAAGATAACAATGATAACAAGGTGATCTTGGTGATGTTTGGATTTATGAAGAATATCATCAACATAATCCTCAACTCTATTTTGGATGAGGTCATGTAAAATGTAAGTCATGTCTCACTGATAAGTGGTTCCCATAGTCTTCAGGCACAAGGGCATGACACAATAGTAGAAAGTTCCCCATGGGGTGATAAAGGATGTTTTATGTTGATCTTGAGGGGTGATTATGATTTGGTTATATCCTAAAAATCCATCCATAAGGGATAACATTTTGTGGCTAGTAGTAAGATCAATAAATTGGTCTATATTAGGTAGGAAAAATTCATCTTTAGGGCATGCAAGGTTAAGATCATGAAAATCCACATAAAGGTGGAGTTCGCTAGTGGGTTTGGTAATAGAGATGATATTGGAGACCCATTATGGGTAGTCAATGGGTTGAATAAAATTAATGAATAAAATGTGTTGAAGTTCTTCTTTAATGAGAAGAGCTATGTGAGGATGTATATGAAAAAGCTTTTGCTAAATGGGATTACCTTTGGGATGGGTAATAATGTTATGAATAATGATGGAAGGGTAAATCCTAGGCATATCCTGATAATACCAAGCAAATGTTATGCTATTGTCATAGAGAAAAGATTGATAGTCTCATTATTCTTCAAGAGTTAATGGTTAGCCAATCTTGAAAATAAGAGGGTCCTCCTAGGTTCCTAGATTAACTTCTATGGTTGATTTATTTAGCATTATTTAGTTTTTAGGAGGAAAGGTTTTTTGAAAGGAAGAGTCACCTATAATTAGATCGGTAAGGATATAATTGTCATCTTGGAGTTGAATGGTGTTAATGGTGGGTGAGTCATGTGAAATCATTTTAAGGTGGATAAGAGAAAGGTTTTTAGTTTGGCCTTCCCATTAATAAGCCAAGGGACCTAAAATAATGGTGTTGATAAAAAAAAGTTAGGTGGGATGATGTCAATGTCTTCAAATTGGAGTGATGGGGTTGGTGAAGGTAGAGATTCATCAAAGTGGAAAAGTGGGGTTGGCAAGGGTAGAGGTTCTTCAAATTAGATAGGTGGGATTGGTGAGGTTAGAGGTTCTCCTAATGAGAGAGGTGGGATTGGTGAGGTTGGAGGTTCTCCAAATGGGAGAGGTGGGATTGATGTTGGTTATGTTGGCTCTTTAGGAGGGATATACCCTAAGCCAAAGAACTCACAAGGTTTTTGAGTTTTGGCAATAGGAATTTTGTGGGGTCCTTGTTCAAAGAGGCCAAAACCAAAACCCATACAATCACACTAATGAAGGTATGTTTTTTTAAAGGTTGGGCTACTAAGATAAGAAAAGTCGGAGGTGAATGGAAAGATACAAGGCATGGTAGTAGGAGCAAGAAGTGGTCTATCAAGTCCCCTATAGATAAAATATGTTCAATTATTAGGAAGGCCAAAGGAAACAAGGTTACTGATATTAGGATCATATGATGGATCATTTTTAAGGTTCACAAATTCATGTGGAGAAGGGAAAGCATCCAAATCTAAAAGTTTATATTCCCCTAGTGTAATAGGCTAAAACATTGATTATATGGGGTGTTTAACTAGGATTTAGGTTGAATGAATAGTGGAAATAGTGGATGCTTCATCATTGTTGAAGATATAAGTGTTGGTGGGTTAGGTTGACATGGTGGCTTGGCTATAGGTTGGTTATGAAGAGGATGAAGGTGGAATAAGAACATCATTATGTCAATATGTCATATTACATGAAGCAAAAGTACTTGGATCAACTTTAATTGTAATGAATTGTCCCTCATGTTTGAACTTGATGCATTAGTGAAGGGTAGAAGGGATGCATCCCACGACACAAATCCAAGGGAATAAAACTAACACATTATATTTAAATTCTCCCTTTACAACATTAAATAGTTCAAGAATAGTTTGATGCCCTGAACGGATATAGAGAACAACTATTCTTGGAGTGGTGGTCAAGGTATCATTAATGACCAAAAAACTAGCAAGATTTTTGACATGATATTTTTAGGTAGTTGAATTTGATCATAGGAATGAGAGGAGATGATATTGATACTCCATCCCCCATAAATTATAACTATTTTGACATATGTATGATTGATGGATGTTGTGATAAAAAGAGGGGGATCAAGGTCATCATTATGATATGGTGGAATTTCACTCTTGAAAGGTGACCATGGTAGCATGCTGGTAGCTCAAATCAAAGATGCAAGAGGTCAGGGATCATCTAGTTAAACCTCTATAGAACATAATGCTTTGATTAAATCTTGATGATATTAAGGCAAGGTGTTAATTAAGTCATACAGACTCATTTTGACTAGATTTTGATGAAGTTATTTTAACACCAAGCATTTGATGAATGGAGATTCATTAGAGGAAGAAGGGGCTCCCAAAAGGGATACTTTGGTCTCGAGTGGTTATGAGGGTGAAGGTGAAGGTGTAGCTACTTGGGTTTGGTTGGTTGGTTAGGGAGTTGAAGGGTAAGATAATGGAATGGTGGACTTAGCTTTGCCCTTTTCATTTTATTGGATAAATTTACCCTTATCCTTATAGTAGGCTCGAGACTAAGTTACCATATGAATGGTATCGATAAGGGGACTGGTTGCTTACTTTAGC
Source organism: Torreya grandis (assembly GCA_037957365.1). NCBI lineage: Eukaryota > Viridiplantae > Streptophyta > Pinopsida > Cupressales > Taxaceae > Torreya > Torreya grandis. The sequence continues at coordinate 280,092 of JARHVA010007772.1, forward strand.
TCCTAAGTTTCACTCTTTTGTAGGAGTAGTGAAGTAGATGATTGGTAAGTACATTATATGGGTGGTAAAAGAGGCAAGGGGATTAAATAAGGTTCATCAAATAGATCATCTTCCTTCATAAGGCCATGAATGATAGTTTGGAGAGATTTATACTTCTCTATATCATGCTCAATAGTCTTATGGTAAAGACAAATCAGATTATCATTGAACCATTTTGGATTTTGGTGAATGGGGTCAAAATTTTTTATGGGTGGTAAGCTAATGGTAGAAGCTTGCAAGAGCCTTTACAAGATAGTTGTATAAGATTCTAATAATGATTTTGGAGGAGATGAAGTTGGGATTTTTGGTGTAGGAATCTTATTGGGGAAATTTTTATTTATAAGAGGTGTGGTTTATGGAGCAAGCTTGGTTGGTAGTTTATAAATAATTTCCTTAGCTATAATTGGTTTAGGAATTAGAGGTCTAGATGTTGAGGGTTTAATAGATGTAAAAGTGGATGGAGAAAGGCTAGTAAGGAATCATGATAAACAAGGGGATGGGTTTGTTACAGGTGGAAAGAGTGGAGATGGTTTCTTAGAGGAAGATTAATTAATGGGAATGGTAGAAGGACGTGGTCCTAAAATAGAAGGTAAAGGTGAAAGATTTTATATGGTTCTTCCCTGAGGTTGTGGTCTAGGCAATCCTTCTTTCTTTGTTAATGTTGTGGTCCTATCAGGCATGCCAAAAATGTTTCAATTTATTTATTTCATTTCTTAGTTTTGAAATTAGATAAAAGAATGTGAGTATTAGGCTATGTGGATGAATACTTGGTATAATGTGCCTGTTGATCCATATAAATGTGGGAAATCCTCTTTGTCTAGGGAGGACTACTTGTAGATCATAAGAAGACTAGAAGAAAATTTGTTAGATGTTAGGTTGAGTGGATTTCCTAGTGTATGATAGATCCAAGAATCATGAGGATTTTTAGGAGGTTTTCAATCCACTTATAAGACAATTAAGTCAAAAATCACATAATAAATATATTTGCATTCAAATGATAAGTAAATACACATGAAAATAAACAATGTACCTATTTGATAGAAGATATGGTACAATGTATAAATGTACCAAAATTAGGTCTAGAGGATCTAGGTAGGGTCTACAAATAGGTTAGAATCTAAAATAAGGTTTGATATGGTGTGGGGAAGGTGAAAATAACAAACTATTCTTTTTTCCTAATAGTGACTGGTGATAGTCAAGGTGAGTAATGATGGTTTTCCTAATCGGTGACGGTTATGTGACTGGTGATGGTTGCTATAAATGATGATGGTTATATTAACCATATATATTCACCTATGGGAGAATGGGTAAAAGGGATAAAATTAAAGAAAGGAGATGTGGCTAATTATCAAAGGGTGAAATAGGGGTTCTAATGGTATGTGTGGATGTATAGGTGAATAGATTAAAATAATAAATTATGATAAAGGGGAGAAAACACCAAAAACAAATAAAAGATACTTATATGATGTCAATTGGATGATAGTTGAAATATGAATAAAGTTGAATAGTATAATAGTATTCCTACCTTTAAAATTAATGTAGACAAAGATTCGTGGTCTTGGATACCTATACAAAGAGAATAAGAGAATCTAGATGGAAATTTATGGATCCATAACTCTCCTAAGAGCCTTGTATTTATAACACAATACTGCTAAGTAGGAGAGGGAGGATTGAGGGAAAGTTATTAAGTTGTGAGGATAAAGATGCTTGTTTTTATTCATTTTTAAAATCTAGTTTTAAAGTAAGTTGTCATTTTTGAGAGTGTTATTCTTGAACAAAGCTGGCAATGCTTTTAAAGCTTAAGGCAAGGTTTATGACCATAACCATCAATGGTTAGGGTCAACCATCGATGGTTACCCTAACTAGTGATGGTCGAGGGGACATGATCAAATAAGTGAAAAGGCAATGACTTAAGTGATATGTTTAGAGGTTTTTTTGACATAATGAAGTCATAAACATGTGCTAATATGTTAGGTGGGGACCATAAGTCAAGATGACATCAAAAACTATCATTGTGTAGTTTTTAAGTGTCTACATTTTGCCACTTTTTAATGTAGATTTAAGTAGTTGTAGAACAAAAATATTTGGTTGGACAAGGTCTAAGTACATTTTCCCTAAGTGTGGGAGGGAGGAAGTGTTCACCCTCAAACCAAGAGTCAATGAGGTATGGGTGAATTAGGTCAGGGTTTGAAAAAAGGTAAAATTGAGGTCATAAGGTTTATGACACTAACACGTGTAGAGTGTGATAAAGTATGAGGCCAAGAGCATGAAAAGACTAACATTTCCATGTTGGGATCAATAAGGTTGGGTCCTAAGATAAGTGAAAAGTTAACTAGTCCCCAATATTGGGCATAACTAATTGGGTCACACTCATTAGGTGTCCTATAATGGGTAGGTGTTTATTCAAGTATCAAGGGTTGGAAGTGTACTTGAGAAAAACACAAATGGTTAGGTCATGCCCAAGGTGGTACATGATGTAAAAGGTCCATCAAGAAAAAATTGGTCTAGGAAGTCATTATGACCAAAGCAAGGTCATTATAAGGTGTGTGAAGAGGTGGGTACCAACATTAAAGTCAATGATGGTAAATAGTTGAAGTTATTGGTTGGGTAGGGGGTGGCTGAGTTGACTCCTAATGCATGTGTCAAGAGGATGCTACGTACATAGTCTAATGGATAATGAATCCAACATGGACTTTAGCCCCAATGTAGTTTTTAGTGTTATGGAGAAGGAAACTATTGATGAGGTAAAAATTGGTTCACCCCATATGGAGGTAGGTCAAGAGTCTTTGTGAGGGGAAAAGAAGGAAATAAAAAAGTTTATAAAGTTGAAAACTAACCATCAATGGTCAGGGTTAACCGGTGATGGATAGATGACTAGTGATAGTTAGGGTCCACCATTGAGGATGTTGTAACCAATGATGGTTAAGGCCAACCATCAATGGTTATCTAACTATTGATGGTTGGGTTAAGACCCTAAAATCATGAATAAAAGGCCAATGAGGGCCCAATTTGTTCACATTTGAAAATTGGATCTTTGTGATTTGTGTGCTCTGAGTTGGTGATATGAAGAGTCTCCTATAGTGGCATGTATTAAAAAGTTAGAAAGATGATATTAGTGTTGGAAAGAGATGGTGGGGTTGAGATGGATGTCAGTGGTGTTGGGGGATAAGTTTTAGGATGTGAACTAAGGTAGTGTCACTAATCATGAAATGAGGTAGGCTGTCTTAAATTGAAAGTGAATTATAATGTGTGAATTTAATGGTAAAAAGATAACTAAGAAGGCTAAATTACCAAATTATGGGTTTTGTGGTTTGGCACTAGGGTTTTGCATGTCTAGTGTTTGCTTACAAGATTATATGTTTGGTGGGTGTATTATTTGTAGAGATGTAGGTAAGAATGTGGAAGAGTCGAGAGAGTATGCTATGGGTGGTACAAATGGAGTTAGGGTTTTTAGGAGGAGGTTATGGGGTTAAACATGCCATTTATGGTCACCTAATAGTGACCATTAGTTGTTAGAGCCAACTGGTGATGGTTGACTAAAGGGAAAATGAGCCCAAAGGGATTGTTGATGGTTTGGGATAATTAATGATGGTTGGGTGAAGATGGCTGAGTTAGGGTGGATGGGTGATAAGTTAGGGTGTAGATGTGAGTTATGTAGGTCAGGGGAGGAGTTGGGTTGGGGAAGGAGTTGGATTTAGTTAAGGTGAGGAGAGTTGGGGTAGGAATGGAATAAGAGGTGAGTTATGATAGAAGGTGAAGGTGAGTTGGGATGGAGGAGAAGTAGAAGTGAAGGAAAGGAAATAGGTAAAATTGGGCTAGGTTAGAAATAGGTAAAGTTGGGTTAAGTATGTGTGCAAGTGGAGGTGGGAGAATAATACGTCAGTTTATTTAAGAGTTGAAGTTGATATATAGAAATTTGGAGGAAAATGTGGGTCTAGGTGGTATAATAAAAGGTGGGGTCAAATAGATAATAGGGGTATAGAGGAAATCAATGGGGAAAAGAGTTGTTGTGTGTATAGGTAATTGAAATAGTGTAGGTTCTTGATTTGATTCATGACACATATGTTATTATAGGCATGGGAGTAGATCTAGTTATGAGATCAAGTGCTTGAGATGTTTGTAGAGGTGAGGGATGAGATGTCAGTGGAAGACTGACACCACATGGAGTCTATGGGTTTTGGAGTGATGTGCACTATCAGTGCTTGCCTAGAAATGCCATGATGATAATTACCCTCATCGAGAGATGAGACCTGATGAATAAAATTTTTTGGTTACTGATAGGGGAGATGAGCATCATATTAGAGGATGTTCACTAGATCACACATCTACCCATTTGTGGTGATCCCATCTACCATATAGAGGGGGATGAGATCAATGATTGTTTGAAGATGCTATATGGGGATGATGTAGTTGTGACATAATTCCATGTCAAAGGATTCAACATTAGGCCTCTATATTAGAGAGCTTTGGGAGAGAGACATTTGATGACTATGTTGTAGTTAGTAGTTACTTGTTATGAATTACTAGATTCTATTAGAGGGAGATATCCTGGTGTGTTGTTGGGGGTTTTGGTGGAGTTATTTTTGGGTGGAGTTATGTTTGGGTGGGTACAAGTTTTATTGGTACAAATATACATAGAGGTATGGGGGTTTAGGGTGCATAGGCATTATGGCATCAGTGTGGGATTTATACTTCATTTTTGGGCTTATGAGCACATATGAATACTGAGACCCTTAGACCTTTTGATAGAGGGATTTCAACAAATAGATTATGTGGTTGTCTTTTATTGATAGAGGAGAGATGGGGCCATGATAGGTGATAGTGGTGGTTTGAGAGACATTGATTGGGTTAGAGAAGCCTTAGAAATTTTAGTCCTTGGGGACATTTTTTGGAGGCCATATCGAATGTGGCTGATATGGGTTGGGTACAAGTATCATACCTTATCTTTGCAGAGCTAGAGATGGGACCATGGGAGGTGAGATGATGAGACAAATCATATCCCTTTTGAGTGGGTGTGGTGATAGTTTCAACTAGTGTAGGGTATCCTTTAGGATTCTATAGAATACAAGAGGGAGGATGCATATTTTTATTTACAAGAGCCACAAGCATAGGAGAAGGAGGTAGATCATGAGGAGTTGCCTTTGAGGGATGGGGATGATGTAGCTTCTATAACTAACTATCTTACTTAGTTTTAGGGGAGGTACATAGCCATTGAATTTGGTATCAGAGATGGGGATGAATAGGTGATGAATGTAGACCCATCATAGGTAGCAAAAATATGGAGATCCATAGGCAACAATGGTGTTGATAGTAGCATAAGCCTAGATTACTAGGTTATAGGAGTAGCTTGCTACTCTTCAATGATTAATTTCAACTCTTCAAAGCCAACTGAGAGGAGTGACAATATAGAGAGACCAAGTGTAGGCACATGTTACCATTTAATAGGGTCAAGTGGCCACTTTATCTGGTCAAATAGGTAGTTTATAGGGATAGATTATGTTAGTGACAAGATAATGAGATCAAGTGAGGGCCTTACTTGGTGTAGTGAAATAAGAGAGACTCACTATGGTGAATAGGTGGAGTAGTGGTAGCACTAGGTTTTGTGACACAAGCCAGGTATTTAACAGTCATATAGGAGTTGTATTAATATGAGGGCATTATGTTAGCATAATGTCCTAATGAGATATGATGGGGAGAGTTATAGGTTTAATTAGTAGGTGGAGTAGTGATTATGGCCCCAAGTCAATGGGAGATGGTATTGAGTCACCCAAAAAGGCCTCCACCTGGGATAGGTATAGGTATAGGTACATGTTCTATTGGTATTTGTTTAAGTGCTCTAGGGTCATGAGCTAAGATCTTATGTGATGTATTTTGATATTTTGACACTAGCCTACATGATAAGATGTGAGATGTATATGTGAGTGATAGACATGTTCATTTGTTGATACACACACACACATGTGTGTGTGTGTGTGTGTTTTGAGATAAGTTTATGTTTTTCATGCTATATGAAATGAATATTTATGTAGGATATCTATGATGTTGATGATTATTTTTCATAGTTTAGGCATTTGATTATGATTCATGATATGATGCTTAGAAAATGATGTTATGATTTGATTGTGATTCAATGTTTATTCATGTGTATGTCTTGATTATGACACTCTTGTATTGATGGTATTGGGTATGATGTCATTTCATATCGTGATGATGTTTTGATGAGTTAATCATAATGTAATTTGGTATGCTCATTTTGATGTTATGGTTTATGGATTATTGTTATGCATGATTAACACATGATGTTAATTTTATATATGTTTGGGAAAAATATTAAATAAAATGTGATTTTTGGTTAATGATACAAGGGTATGGGTGTGGCATAGGTAAGGGTATCATTTACCTATACATGTTTGGATAAGACAAGGAGCATGGTGCCTTTTTATAGTGAGAACTAAACAACAAGAATCCATAGATGGATCAAGTTAGTGAACATGAACCCATCAAATGTTTCATAACAACATGTTTTATTAATAAAATTGGTATCCTAACCACTTCATGGCATGTAAGATCATAATCCCTTAGATTCATTTTTAGGTGATAGGTAGGGATTTGAATTAGTAGGTAGAGGAAAATGGAATTTATGGGTAGTGGAGTGATTAGATTTTCCATAGGTGACTAAATAACCCTAGAAGATAAGTCCATGCCATTGGTATGATGTATAATAATTTGTAGACTGATCAATGTAGGAAGTCTACTTATGCTATAAAAAGTTGATTTCAGCTTAATTAGATAGTATGTAGATTGATCAATGTAGGAAGTCTACAATCAATAGATATAAGAGTTGATTGTGGCTTATTGATTTTGGATTTTACTTTATCACTTTTGAGTTATAATTTGTTGAAGCTCATCAATGTTGGAAGCTTCTAATGGATATTTGTTTTATCTATCCTTCAAGGGAGTGGTCTAAGATTTTATTTTGGCATAGTTATCCTTCAAGGGATCAGTCTACTTTAAGCAACTTTTGATTTGATGTGATAGCTATCCTTCGAGGGAGTAGTCTGCTATTCATTTATAAAGTATGGATAAATTATAAACTAAAATTAGGCATGGACAAGTCTATTTAGGTTTGAAAGGTCTACCCATGTAGATGAAGGGTCTAGACATAAAAGGTTCATTAGAGGAAGGGGTTTTGAGAAAAAATTGACCATGGGATTCTTTCTATTAAAAGATGGAAAGTATCCATGAGAAATATTCTATAGGTAGAGTTGGGGTACCTATTTTTAGGATTAGGTTATAATTGTGATGGATGAATCACATGGTTCTATATAATGAATTGATCTCAAATGAGATACAAAATATGGTTAATGAACCAAGGGATGAGCTTAAGTGAGACATGAAAGTGCAGTTGAACCTTGTTTTAACAATGAAAGAGACAAAAAAGTGATGCATTAATGGGTTCAATCTCTAGCCTACCCTTGAGAGAGGATAAGTGATAAGCACCTAATCCATACTTATGGGTTATAGTATAGGGTCCTAACTAGTTAAAAGCAAACTTGCCTTTCTTGGTCTTTTCCATGTTAGTGACATGTTGATTTTCCTTGAGGACAAGATCTCTAATGTTGAATTCTCATATTTTTAGATGTTTATTATATGCTCATTTGATATGCTCTTGATAAGTGTGAAGATGATTGAGGTTAGCTAGGCTTTGCTCATTAAGAAGTTCTAAGTGGGCTAAGCATTCTTGATGATAGTCACTTTCAAAAAGAATCTCATGCAAGGATATGTAGAGAGATGGAATTTGGACTTCAAGTGGTAGAATGGCCTTAGATCCAAAGATGATATAAAAAGGTGTAGCACCTATAGTAGTTTGAATACTAGTGTAGTAAGCCCATAAAATAAATGGGATATGGAGGTGTCAATCCTTGCCTGAAGCATTGATTACATTAGTAAGTATTTTGATGAGGGTTTTTTTGGAAGCCTTAGCATATCCATTGGCTTATGGATGATAAGGCCAATAAAATATTAGATCAATACCAAAAGCATTACAAAGCTCTTATACCTTTCTATTTTTAAAATATTTTCCATTATCATTGATGATTTTGTGAGGAACACTAAAGCAATAAATGATATGAATATTGATGAAATCAATGATTTTATTGGATTTGGTTAAAAATAATGAGATTGCTTCCACCGATTTGGATAAATATTCTATAACTATGATGATATATTAATGTCATTATGAGGAATGTAGATTGATTTATTCAATAAGATCAAGACCCCATTATGAAAAAAACCAATAGTCAATTGATATTTGAAGACCATAATGAGGTACATGATGAAGGTTAGCATGTTGCTAACATTTGACACATTTCTTGACATAGCCACAATAATCTTGATTGAGCATGGATCAGTAATAACCTAGGTGAAGGATAGGTTTAGTAATGGCCAGACCATTGAAGTGCCCCCGACAAATGTCATCATGCACTTCTTTAATAGGATGAGAAGCCTCATAGCTATGAAGTTAACGAAGGAGAAGACCATAAAAGCCTCATTTATAAATAATACACTTGAATATTAATTAATGAGAGATGCTTTGAATGAAAGCTAAATGAGCATTTATAGAAAGATCTGAAGGGAGGATACCAATGTTAAGATAATAAAAGACTTGATCGTATCAAATTTTAGAAGATGATGTTTCTATTTGGTAAATGGTAGGAAGAACAAGACTGAGGTAGGATGGTGTGATGAAATGGTAGATGGTGACAAATAGTTTAGAATTGATAGGTTGAGATGGGATTTGGGACACAAGGGAATCTATTATGTCTGTAAATTTGTTGGTAGAATGAGAGACCAATTAGATGATATAATGGTTAAATGATGCTGATAGTTTGTTGATAAGTTGTTTATATTTTATAAGAATGTCATATTTACATTGATAGGATCTTGTGACTTGGTTAATGATGAGTTGAGAGTATCCAAATATGTTAATGGTTTTGATTACCAAAGCTAGAGCAGTTTGGAGACCTATGACTAAGGCCTCATATTTAGTTATATTATTGGTGCATTTGAAATCAAGTTTGAAAGAAAGAGGAAGAGGTTCCCCATTAAGGGGAATGAGGATTATGCTAGCACCCCCACCATTTTTGACATTTAGAACCATCAAAATACATAGTAATTTAGTAGGTGGGTTCTTTTAAAGAAAGGGTAGTTATATACTCATCTAGAAAGGTAAGAGGGGAAGTTTGATTATCATGAAATGGAGCTTCAGCTAGTTGTTTTATAATCACCCATCCCTTAATGGAATTTTGTGGAAGAAACTAAAGATCAAACTTAACTAAAAACATGATCCACTTAGCCATACATTGGTTGTGATATGGTTTGGAGTACATGTATTTAAGGGGGTTAGTATTAGTGATGATGTAAGTTTTGTGGTTGAGAAGGTAGTGATGAATTTTAAAGGCAAAAAAAACTAAGGCAAGGCAAACATTTTCAACATGTGTGTATAGATTTTCACAATCAATGAGGGTATGACTAATATAATAGATGGCCTATTCCTTATGTTGGTCATCATGATGAATGAGCATGGCTCCCAAGAAATTATTAGTGGTAGATGTGTATAAATAAAGGAGTTGATATTACTTTGGGTGGATATGTATTGGTGGAGGAAGAAGATACTCCTTGATTGCATTAAAGGCTTGTTGACATTCTTTGGTCCATTTAAAAGAGGTATCTTTTGTAAGGATGTGGTGAAAAGGTTGAAACCAATCAAATAGTTGGTAGATAAAGTGGAGAATGGACTAATGTTTGCCTTGTAGGCTATGAAGTTGTTTTAGGTTAGGAGGGGGAGGCATTTATAGAATGGCTTAGACTTTTATGAGGTCTATTTCTATTCCATAGAGGGAAACAATATAGCGCAAAAGTTTTCTTGATAAAACTCCAAAAATGTATTTCTTTAGGTTGAGCCTGACATGATAATGGATAAGTCTTTCAAATGTGATAACAAAAATAATAAGGTGATCTTGGTGATTACCAAGCAGGTCATCAACATAATCCTCAACTATTTTATAAGTGAGGTCATGAAAAATGTAAGTCATGGCCTACTAATAAGTGGCTCCCACATTATTTAGGCCAAAGGTCATGACATGATAGTATAAAGTTCCTAATGGGATGATAAAGGATGTTTTATGTTGATCTTGAGGGGTGATTAGGACTTGGTTATATCCTAAAAATCCATCCAGAAGGGATAACATTTTGTGTCTAGCAGTAAGATCAGTAAGTTGGTATATATTAGGTAGGGTAAAGTCATCTTTGGGGCATGCAAGTTTGAGATCATGAAAATCCACACAAAGGTGGAGTCCGCTAGTGGGTTTGGTAATAGGGATGATATTGGATAGTGAATGGGTTAAATAAAATTAACAGATAAAAGGAATTGAATTTCTTCTTTAATGAGAAGAGCTATGCAAGGGTACATATGATGAATATTTTGATGAATGAAATTAACTTCAATACGGGTAATGATGTTATAAAGAGTCATGGAAGAGTCAATGTTGGGCATATCCTAATAAGGCCAAGCAAATGCTATGTTATGGTCATGAAGAAAAGATTGATAGTCTCATTATTCCTCAAGGGTTAAGGATTGGCCAATCTTGACAATACAAGAGTCCTCTTGAGTTCCCAAACTAGATTCTATGGTTGAATCATTTAGCATTGTTTAGTTTTAAAAAATAAGGGATTTTTGAAAAGAAGTGTCACCTAGACCAAGATAGGTAAGTATAGAATTGTCATCTTGGCATTGAATGGTGTTAATGATGGGTAAGTCATGTGTAATCATTTTAGTGTGGATAAGAGGAAGGGTTTTAGTTTGGCCTTCTAGTTGATAAGCCAGGGGACCCAAACTAATGGTGTTGATAAATAAAAAGTTAGGTGGGATGATGTCGATGTATTCAAATTAGAGTGACAGGGTTGGTGAAGGTAAAGATTCATCAAAGTGGAAAAGTGGGGTTGGTAACATTAGAGGTTCTTCAAATTAGAGAGGTGGGATTGGTGAGATTAAAATTTCTCCAAATGGGAGAGATGGTATTGGTGAGGTTGGAGGTTCTCCACATGGGAGATGTGGGATTGATGTTGGCTATTCAAGAGGAATATACCATAAGCTAAAGAACTCACAAGGTTTTTATGTTTTGACAATGGGAATTTCATGGGGTCCTTGTTTAAAGAGGCCAAAACTGAACCCATTCCAATCAGACTAATGAAGGTATGTTTGGGTAAAGGTTGGGTTGCTAAGATAAGAAATTTTGGAGGTGAATGACTGGATATGAGGCATGGTAGTAGGAGAAAGAAGTTGTCTATCAAGTCCCCCATAGACAAAATGTGTTCTATTGTTGGAAAGGACAAATTGGACAAGGGTATCAATATTGGGATCATATTATGAATCATTTTTAAGGTTCCCAAATTCATATGGAGAAAGAAAAGCATGAAAAACTAAAAGTCAATATTCCCCTAGTGTAAGATGCTAAAACGTTGATTACATGGGGTGTTCAACTGGGATTTGGGATGATGGAATGGTGGAACTAGTGGATGCTTCATCATTAAAGAATATAAGTGTTGGCAGGTTAGGTTGACGTGGTGGCTTGGATAGAGGTTGGTTGTGAAGAGGATGAAGGTGAAATATGAACATCATTTGGCTGATATGTCATATTGCAAGAAGCAAAGGGACTTGGATCAAATTTGATTGTAATGATTTGTCTCTTATATTCAAACTTGACACTTTGGTGAAGTGTAGAATGGATGCATCCCATGGTATAGATCCAAGGGTGATTGAGTAACACATTAGATTAAATTTTCCTTCTATGACATAAAATAGTTTAGGAATAGTTTGAGGCCCCAAATGGATATAGATAACAAATTTTCCTAGAGTGGTGACCAAGGTATCATTAAATAACTGAATAACTACCAAACTTTATGACATGATATTTTTAGGTAGTTGGAGTTAATCATAGGGATGAGAGGAGATGATATTGATACTCACTCCCCCATCAATCATAACTATTTTGACATATGTATGATTGATGGATGTTGTGATAAAAAGATGGGAGTCAAGGTCATCTCTATGATATGGTAGAGTTTTAGACTCTTGAAAGGTGACCATGGCATCATGTTGTATAACTCTGATCAAAGATGTAAGAGGTTGGGGATCATTTGGTTGAACCTCTATATAATGCATTGCTCTAATTAAAGCTTGACAATGTTGAGGTGAGGTGTTAATTAAGTCATAAAGACTCATTTTGATTGGCATTTGATGAAGTTATTTTAACACCAAATGATGGATGAATGGAGATGCATTGGAAGAAGGGGATCCCAAAATGGAGACTTTGGTCTTGGGTGGTTATGTTGGTGAACGTGAAGGTGTAACTACTTAGGTTTAGTTGGTTAGTTGGGGAGTTGAAGGGTAAGACCATAGAATGATGACGTTAGCTTTTCCCTTTTCATTTTTTTGTAGGTATTTACTCTTATCCCTCTAGTAGGCTTAATACTGAGTTACCATATGAATGGTATGGATAAGGGGAATAATTACTTGCTTCGGTTCCTCTATTTAAATCCTTGGTGGGAGTAGTGAAGTAGATGATTGGTAAACGAGGTAAGGGGATTTAAGAAGGTTCATCCAATAGATAATATTCCTCCGTAAGGCCATTAATGATAGTTTGGAGAGCATTACAAGTCTTTATATCATGCCCAGAGGTCCTATGGTAAAGACAAATCAGATTATCATTGAACCAGGTTGAGATTTTGGTGAGTGGGGTCAAAAGGTTTGATGGGTGGTAAGCTAATGGTATAGGTTTGTAGGAGCGTTTGCAAGATAGTTATATAATATTTTGATAATGATTTTGGAAGAGGTGGAGTTGGGATTTTTGGTGTAGGAATCTTACTGGGCAAAGTTTTATTTATAAGAGGTGTGGTTGGTGGAATAAGCTTGGCTAGTGTTTTAGAAATAATTAGCTTAGTTATAATTGGTTTAGGAATTGGAGGTCTAGATGATGAAGGTTTAATAAATGGAAAGGTGGATGGATAAAGTTTGGTAAGTAATGATGATGAACTAGGTGATGATTTTGTTATAGGTGGAAAAAATGGAGATGATTTCTTAGAGGAAGAGCAAGTAATAAGAATGGTGGAAGGATGTGGTACTAAAATAGAAGATAAAGGTGATAGAGTTGATATGGTTTTTCCTTGAGGTTATGGTCTAGGTAATCCTTCTTTCTTAATGGGTTTAAATGGATTAGGTTTTGGCTAGGTTGATGTGGTTAAATCCAATCTCAAAGGAGGGTGAGCAGGATCAGGGATGGGAAGGACCCCTAAGTTCTTGATTAGTTTGATAAAATAATCATAAGGTGACTTGAAAATTTTAGGTGAGGTTATTTGAGATGGTTTGGTGGTATCTTTAGGGGGGATAGTTGGTAGATTTTTAACAACAGGTTCAAGAGTGGACTCAAGTAAAGTAGAAGGTTATGTATTATTTTTATATGAGAGGCGAAGCCAATGCTAAAATATGGATTTGTCAAAGTTAGGTTAGGAGGTAAATTCCAAATTTGAACCAACCGAGAAAAAGGTTTATAACTAGGTTTTGTTCCTTGATCATTAGTTTCGAATCTCAAGCCCTTTGGGGAAGAAGAATGAGCGGTTTTAGTGTTAATAAAGTTGGTGGAAAGTTCCAAAGGTAATGATTGGGTAGGTAGGGGTATTGTCTCTTGGGAAATGGTTTCAAAAGGAGGTATGGATAATTCTATAATTATTATGGTAAGGGTAATAGTTTCGAGAGGAATGTTGGTATAGTTTCTTCGTTGGTTTGGTTGTCCAAAGAAGTATGTGGTTATTCTATTTGGCTTGGAGTAGTAGATGAAATGGTTGATGGAATCATTATCTCCTTGGGTATTTCCATCATATGAAGGGTAGATGGGACCATGGCTTTATCTAAGGAAGTGGAAGGGATAACTACTTCCTCCATTTGGGCTTCAGAAATAATGAGTGGTGGTAGGTTATTTTCCTCTATATGGGTGATAGAGGTGATGTCTTATTTAGTAGTGGGTACATTAATAATGACATTAATTACATGTGCCTCATGTAAATTTGAGGATTTGGGTTGGATTTCATGGTGTTGGGTTGAAGGTGAATGATTTGGGAATGGTTTTAAAAAAATATCAAGAGATTGGTTTGAAGTAGCATTTGGGTTATCGAACACAAGCTCCCCTTTATCAATTAGGTCCTAGAAAATGCTCTTAAATGTACTACATCTATTGGATCTTATACAAAAACCCAATGATAATCGCAATGATCATTCTCATTGTATAACTCAGGAAAGGGCCAAGAAGTGTCAAATTTTTGAGAGGGATTGATGGGTGGAAGCTGGATTAGATTGGCTTTAAGTAATTTTTCCAAGATTAATGCATAATATTCCCTAATAGAGGTAAATGGTTTTAAATAATCCTAATTTTGGGTATGATTTTTGTGATTTGAAGGATTCTTGGTTTGAAGTGTTTGGTTGATAGTTGGAGGAGGCATAATTTAGAGAACAACTGAGTGTGGTGATGCTTTTACTTTGGAATTGGTTGGGTTTGTGGTTTTGGTGGAGGATGACTCAGGGATTTGAAACTAGAATTTTTATTTTTAATCTTCAAATTATCCTCATTATTAACATGGTTTTCCAATTTGTGGGCCATAGTGAATGCTTCATCAAAGGTCCTGAAGGTTTGGACTTGGAGAGTTGGAGCAACGTGTTTAGCACACCCTCAAGAGAATAATTTGATTAAATCAGGTTGAGGTAATGGGAAGGTGAGTTTATTAATGAGGGACCTCCAAATGGTAATTAAATCAACAATGGACTCATCCTTGAATTATTTGATGGAATACAGGTCGGTAAAGGAAACCTTTTTAGATATGTTTACTGGAAAGTGTTCTAAAAAGGTTTGTGCCAATTCAGAGAAAGAAAAGATAGAATGAGTGGGAAGGGTTATATATCAATCAAGGGTGGCCCTAGATAATGACATGGGAAAGGTTTAGAGGAAGATAGCATCATCATAAATGATTAAGTAGCAGGCACGATGAAAAGATCTTAAGTGCTACTGAGGATCCTCTTTACCTTGGAATTTATAAAATTTGTGAAATTTCCATTGAGAAGGATAAACATGGATAGACACACAAGGATGGATAGGATTGTACAAATTTTGTCATAAGACAAAAGATTAGCTGAGCCAGAGATGGATCACTCCAAATTGGTCATTTAATCCATGAGCATTTTGATTAGATCAGGCTAGGGTTGAGAAGCCAAATAATAAGGAGGTAGATTTTGTTGGAGTTGGCTTGAATCAATATATAAATAGGTAAAAGATGGTATTGAATAATTTACATATTGATAAGTGATTCCAAATGGTTGAGATGGTTGCACATAAGAACTGCTTGGTATGAAAGGTTGGGTGGAGGGTGGTATGTACCCTTGTGGGTTAGGGACATATTGGTAAGTTATCATAGGCACTTGTTGAGGAAAGTAAGTGGTTTGTATGATTGAGGTAGGAGGAATTTGGGAAGGTTAAGTTCGGGTAGTTACCTTAGTGCTAATTAGGGGAAATATTTGAGGTATGAAGAGCATTAGGTTTTGAAATGGGATTGTGGTCAATGGACTAGTTGGAACTGAAGGAAAGATAAAAGCAAAAATGGAAGATAATGCCACAATATATGGGGTGTAGGTGATTAATGGTAAGGTTAAACCCACATGGGGTATGACAAGAGGTGTTTGGTTAAAAGGAGGAAGGTTGGTTTGAGGTTGGGTAGATGGGATGTTGGAAGAGGATTGAGTCAATGGTTGGGTTGAAGTGGTCCCCACCATAAGTTGGGATGGCATGCCAAGAGAATGATTGGAAGAAGGAACTAAAGCAAGGGGTACGATGAGGCAAAGTATTGAGGTAATGTTATAAATCAAATAGATTATTATCAATAAAGTTAGTAAAGTTTGGATCTCCTTCAGATATGGTTGCGATTTTGGAAGGAGAAGGTGGTGGAGAATAATGGTGAGGTGAAGTGTGAGGAGATTTATCAACATCTGAGGTATAATCCATGGATGAAGGAGAGGGTAGTGGTTGGTTGTCTTGATTTCTCACGTGTTGTCTAGTTAAAACCATATGAGAAAATAAGGAATTTTATTTCAATACTCACACCTTAAATAGAGAGAAAATCCAAAAGAATTTGAAAGCAATCAATACATACACTAAGAAGTGTCTTTTAACCTTAGGATTACTTTTAAATCACTTTTGGATTATGCCGTAAAGAGTGTGATAAGGGAGGTTGGATTAAAAAATGGGTACTAAATAAGAAGTATATGGATGGTTTTAGGTTGTTTAGGTGCTTATAAGGATGATCTATATCTGAATTCAGTACATGTCTTGATGTTAGGGCCTACCGCCTCACTTCACAATCTCATAGCAATAAGGGTGTTAGGTTTTTAGCCAAAATATACCGAGTCCATGGTTTATAATCAACTAGAGATCTGAGTTGGTTCTCCTCTTGGTGGTAAAATCCAATTGGGATAGTTGGGAGGGGGTAAGGTTACAATTAGGTGATGAAATCTTGGTTGGTCCTTATCTCAAGTTTTATTTTGATGTGTAAATTATTTTATGGTTTAGTCTTGTGTGTGATAACAAATGTGAATGATTTGATAAGATTAATATGCATCCTAAGTTACTAGGTGAACTAAAATCAGCAAGTAATCAATAAATACAAATGTTTAATTTTTAAGCCCAAAAAGAAATGATTTCATTCAATGAGCAAATAATTAAGGATGAAAGGGAACTAGGGTCCCATCAAACATGCCAAAAATGTTTCAATTTATTTCTTTCATTTCTTAGTTTTGAAAGTAGATAAAATAAAGTGGGTATTAGGGTATGTGAATGAATACTTGGTATAATTTACACATTGATCTAGATGAATGTGGGAAATCCTCTTTGGCTAGGGAGGACTACCTTTAGATCACAAGAAGACTAGAAAAAAAATTGTTAGATGGTAGGTTAAGTGTATTTCCTAGCATATGCTAGATCCAAAAGCATGAGGATTTTTAAGAGGATGTCAATCCACTTATAATATAATTAAGTATAAAATTATATAATAAATATACTTGCATTTAAATTATAAGAAAGTAAATATGTAGGAAAATAAACAATGTACCTGTTTGATAGAAGATATGGTACAATGTAGAAATGTACCAAGGTCAAGTATAGAGCATCTGGATAGGATTTATAGATAGGTCAGAATCCAAAATCAGGTCTGGTAGAGTGTGGTGAAGGCTAAAATAACAAACTATTATTTTTTATGGAAAGTGACTAGTGATGGTCAGGGTAACTAGGAATGGTTATCCTAATCGATGACAGTTATGTGACCAACGATGGTTGTTATAACTAACAATATTTATATTAACAATCTATGGTTACCTATGAGAGAATGGGTAAAAGGGATAAACATAAATTAAGTGGATGTGGATAATTAGAAAAGGGTAAAATAGGGGTTTTGAGGGTATGTACAGATGTGTATGTGAATAGATCAAAACAATAAATTGTGATAAAGGGGTGAAAACACCAAAAACAAAAGAAAGATACCTATATGATATTAAGTGGATGATAGTTGAAATTTGAAGAAAGTTAAAAAATTTAAAATTACTCCTTCCTTCAAAATTCATATAGACAGAGCTTCATGGTCTTGGATCGTTGCACAAAGAGAATAAGAGAATCTAGATGCAAATTTCTGGATCCATAACTCTCCCAAGAGCCCTATATTTATAGTACAAAACTACTATGTAAGAAAGGGAGGCTTGAGGGAAAGTTTTTAAGCTGGGAGGATAAAGATGGATATTTTCATTCATTTTAAAAATATAGTTTTAAAGCAAGTTGTCATTTTGGAGAGTGTTGTTATTTAACAAAGCTAGAAATGCTTATAAAGCTTAAGGTAATGTTTATGACCATAACCATCGATAGTTAGGGTCAACCATCGATGATTACCCTAATTGGTGATGGTCAAGGGGCCATGAGAAAATGGGTGAAAAGGAACTAACTTAAGTGATATGCTTAGAGGGTGTTTTGACATAATGAAGTCATAAACAGATGCTAGTAGGTTAGGTGTGGCCCATTGGTCAAGATGACATCAAAAACTATCATTGTGTATTTTTCAAGTGTCTACAATTCCCTTTTTGAGATTGACATAAAATTTCATGCATGAAACATTTTTGATTTATCCATGGGCCCCACCACTTTTTTCTATACAAAAATTTGAAGATTATGTAAATTTTCATAAAGTTTGGGGATTTTGATAAATTGTTTTAACATTGTAAAAGGATTAGGTCTTGAGTTAACTAACAAAGACTAATCCTTCTATAAAATCAACACCAAATCAGGTTGAATTAGGTTTTAGACATATATATTACATTTTTCATTAATTCTTAAGGTAGAGAAGAAATTGTAATTGACACCATTTTATCAAATACAAAAGATCTTTTGCATATGATTTTGAATCAAATTAAAGTGTAAATTGACTATGTACCAACATACAAGTGGAATATAATTACCATTTTTTACATCATTTCCACACCTACTATGAAAATCTCATATTTTACAGGTCATTTGAAGAGCTAGGAATAGAATTTTCTTGGCAAACTTCTTTCTAGACTTCTTTTCAAACACTAATGTTCAGGATTGAATGTAGAATTTTATTTTAGATTCATATTTATCTTACTCATTTTCAAAAAAGCTTTCATAGAATTAAAAATTACTTAGTTGCATCACCAAAATAGGTATAATTTCCCTTTCTAGTTTCCTTCTTCCCTTTTCACCCCAAAAATCAAAAAAGTAGATTAGTTTTAGTAGAGAAATCTTAAGGGAGCCAACCCTATCTAGAGGTTCTTCTCACTTCAAATTCACCCACACTCTGAGAATATCCAATTGTATTAGCTAGAGATAAGGTGTAATTTTCACATCTTCAAAAAGGGCGCACTCCAGAGTGATAAAAGGTATGCAAGGGGAGCACGATAACTAAAGCTGTGAAGAAATTTAGAAAATTCAAGGTTGCCTAAGTAAAATAACAAGCTAGAAGGTTTGTTGCTTCTCTAATATCTTCAACATTATTACTACTCCAAACAAGATATCTTAGGTTAACCAAATTTTTTTTCTATTTTTTTCCATTTTTCTATTTGGGGATATTTTTGGTAAAATTTTAAAATTAGTAAAAAGAGAATAAGATGAAAATGTGAATGTTAAATATCACCTATAATGTGAAGGGTGAGCCCATTTCATCCTATTTTTATAAATAGGATAAATGAAAATTATATGTTTTATTTTTTATTCCTATTATAATTTTTATTGAAATAAAGGAGAGAGAAACTTTGTCTTTGTTCTTCAAATAAATAAGACTATTGGCAAGTATTGTCATTAATGTTAAAGGTAATGACAAAGTGGTGATGTCATGATGATGATGAGTTTGAGCTTGAAGTTGTGAAAGGTAGGATTTGGATACATATGAGATAAATTAAGTATTTTATAAGGCTTATCATATTTTATCTATCATGTTGATATGGTTTCATGTCAATGAAAGATGAGAAGTATGTAAACAGTATGTTGGCATAGGCTTGGTAGCATAGTATGTAAGCATGAATATTTAGTATTTGCTTAGATAAGAAGTTAATGAATGTTATATATTACGAGATCATGTTGTATAGGTATTATGGGATATCAAGAGTTCTTAAAATTCTTATGGTAATGCATGGTATTCATCTGGTTCTTCGTTATTTTCATCTTAGCATAGTTAGTTCTGTGATAGAAAAATTTGAGTAGGTATATTGGTGACATTATATTTCACACATATGAAGATTCTAAGAGTAGTTTGATTTATGCATGGATTCCCCTATATGAGGATATTATATTGTTCAAATATCAAGACATGAAATTAAGCACAATGAAAGTTATTAAGGGATAAATTTGGCTTCTTATATAGATTTACTATGTTCCCATACTTAGCTAAACTATCACTACATGTCATGTAGATATGAATGATCCAGTATGTTTGTGTATTTAATTTAGGTACAAAAAAGTTAATAATGGTCAAAGGTTTACATGGATATTTTTTCTATAATTCCAAGAAGCTACCTTGAAAATTTGGAGCCTTGAAGTGATTTCTAGCTCAAGATATAAATCCTTAAAGTTACACTTATAGTCTATGTCAAGTTAGAGACCATCAAGTTTGAATACATTGAAGTCTAAGGTCACTACTTATAGGATCAAATGGTGAGTGATTAATCATATATATTAATATTAATTATGCATACAAATTCAACATGTCAAAGGTTTCACGTGTAGGTGATAAGTATCATAAGATCACTAGTCTGACATAAGATCAACTGTGAGCAATGAT
Source organism: Torreya grandis (assembly GCA_037957365.1). NCBI lineage: Eukaryota > Viridiplantae > Streptophyta > Pinopsida > Cupressales > Taxaceae > Torreya > Torreya grandis. The sequence continues at coordinate 300,564 of JARHVA010007772.1, forward strand.
CTGTAATAATGAAGACCAATGGTGTAGTATAATTCAAAGAGTTAATAATGCACGTGAGACTACCAAGTGGAACAAGAATAAGGGTCTATTAATAAATTTCTTAGAAGGCATGTGAGGGTGTAAAGTGTCATAATCTTAGGAGTTTTGAATAAGATCTAATGGTGAGCACTAAAAGGTAAGGACTATGTTGATCTATAGAGATCAATGGTGTGAATTTTGTCAATATTTCAGGGGTACATAAGATGAGGTCAACATGTTTAAGGTTTAACATTTGGATAGAAAATCACTATGAGTTAAATTTTGAGTTACTTCTAAAGAAGATTGATGGTGCAAGTTGAGTGAGCTAAACAAAGGGTATGATATGTGTTCTAAGTGACTTAGGTTTAACTGTGACCATTTGGATTTAAATATTTGAATTTAACAAACAAAAGACTAGTGCTTGGTTTTTGAGCCATATCTTTTGATGTATTCATAATTTGATGTTGTAATTAAAATAAAATTTTTAGAGAAATTCAATACACACCCAAAAATATTCATTTTAAGGTCTAAATGTTTTTACAATCAAAGTTATTAATATCAAAATTTTACTATGTGTTCCTTCATGCTCTGTAAGTAACCTAAAAAGGATAATAGAGTTGTTATTGATGGTATTTCAATGTTTCAAAATGAATTAGTGTTGGACCATGTTGTAGAATTCATGAGGACAATCTGTGTGGATTACGAAAGTTTGAACAATCATATTTAGTATGATAAATGGCTTATAAAGTGACTATTGTTCATTCATGGTGGTTGTGTGCATAGAATATTGTTTAGTGAATTGAGCTTTAGTAGAAGGTTGTTGTGATGGTTGTTATTAGTTGAGAAAGACGTAAAGATTGTGTGGTATGGGCCCATGTATCTAAAAGTGTTCCTATATTTTTAATTTACTGGAAGAAATGTCAAAGAGGTGATTGGGTCTTTGTATGAACTAAAAGGTGAGTTAGGCCTATTTAAAAGAGGGTTGTGATTAAAGGTGACCCATGTTATATGCATTAAGAAGAAAGGCATGTGTTTTGGATGATAAGTAAGATTATGATCATAAGAATTATGAAGGATCTATAAATGGTGAAATCAAAGATGATGATTTCTATATGAGTTAGACATGGAAGAAGAGGTGTATATGAGAGTGGTAGAGTGAAGGAAAGGGTGTGTGCCCAGGTGATGGGTTGTAGAGAAGAGTAAGTTGATGACTATGCATATGACCTATAGGTCATATTTCAGATGTCAAGGGTAGTGCTCTTCCAAGTATGGAAATTAAGGATTAGTGAAGAGGTCTAGAGTGATCTAAAAGGATGTTTTAGATGCCTTGAGTGTGACTGAAGGATGAATTATGTCTATGTGAGTTTGGTGGTTGATTTTTTTGGAAAATAAAAGTGAAGTCTCTATGTATGACCATTTGATCATGTTGTTGAGGTTCTGATAGAGTTATTTCTAAGAAGTGTAGAGTGATATAAAAGGTGGTTTTGAATATCTATGGCTATGTGACTAAGTGAAGGGGGATGATATACATTATATCTCCATCATAATAGTATGCAATTAGTATTCAAAATATTTTCATATCATAGGTGTTTAGAGGGTGCTCAACATCTAGGTTAGAAAGAATTGACCAAAAGGTGGTTAGAAGGACTTAATCATCTTAGGGGTAGGTGCTCCTTGTGAAATAAGGGTTTCACTAAAGTTGGTTAGAAAGATTTGACTAAAAGGTGGTCAAAAGGACTTGATCATCCTAGGGATAGGTGATCCTTGTGAAATAGGTGTTTCACTAAATTTTGGTTAGAAGGACTTGACCAGTCTCATGTTTTTAATACCTTATAGGATAAGTAGTCCATGTGTTTGTAGGCTTCAGAGTGGTTTTTATTCCCCAAGTGGGTTTCCCACATAGATCTTGTGTTATGTGTGTAATATTTCATTATATATTTATTCATTGTTATAAACATCTTAAATGCTTCATAAATGGTTGTATTTAATGCTTAAGTGTTTGAAGGGTTTGGAAATTGAATTGGACTATTTGCCACTACTGATTCAACCCCTCTCAATGGCTTGTACCACTAACAATTAGTATTAGAGATGGTCCTTTGGAGGAAGCTTAATAGCTTGAATTAGATCCTAAGTAGAATAAGATGGCTAATCATATGAATAAAGAGATTCAATAGTGGAAGGATATAATCAAGTCATTTTAAGAGTAGATATATACTTTGAAGAAATATACCAAGGAAAATGAGAAAATTATCAATGATCTTGAGGTTCAACTAGAAGATGCCAAGGCAAGCTTGAGTTTAAAAGAGGAGAGTTGTTAAAAATAAAAAGACATCATGTATGATGAAGTTTTATATGAAAATGAGGAAGAAGAAGTGGATCTAGGAGCTAAGCTCATAAAAATAAATCATAAGATGAGGTATGCGGTCAAAGGTCTTAAAGCACAAGTTAGTTCTCTCAAGGGAAGTTTGCTAGGCAAGACCAAGAGAGATGAGAAGTATGAAGAGATGATCAAGTATATTGAAAAGAAAACATGTAGATTAAAGGATGACATGGCTAAAGAAGCCAAGGAGGTCATTAAAGATCTCAATATTCAATTAGAGGTTTCAAGTGATAGCCAAAAATTAAGAAGAAAAGAGTGCAAATATCTCAAGACTTAGTTGGAAAAATCTGATACCAAGGTGAGTTCAAATCAAGATGAGCATGATGAGTTGAATAATAATCTTGATTCCTTCAGAGTATACCATGAAAAATAAAAATAAAAAATAGACAAGATGGAAAAGGAACATGTAAAGCCTAAGAAAGCTAAAAAGAATGCAAGAATGTCTATTAGAAAACCAAATGCTTCAAGGTATGATATTTTATTCCATGGTCATTGTTATACATGTAATTAGTATGGTCATAGATATAATGTATAAGGAAGTTAGTTAAGTATGGACATTCATGGAACTATGATAGGAGTTTTGGCCCAAGATTGATCATAATTCAAATCTATCAAAAGATAAAAAATGATGTTATTTTTTTAATTTGTGATAAGAAAGGTCATATTGATAGACTTTGTCATAGTAAATTTTATAGTCCCTCAATTCATCTAAAGAAGGGAGAGACTCATAGAAATAATATCAAAAGTCAAAACATAATGTGGAGACCTAAGGTAGTGAAGTCTAGTCCTATTAAGCTCAAGAATCAAACTTATGATAATGTATAAAAGGAATAAATTTTGGAGGTGTCTCAAGAGTGCCAAGGAAGTTTTATATCAGTCCAAATGGATAATAATGTGGATGATGCAAAAATCAAGTTCGTTATACCATCCAAGGCCAAGGAAAATTTGAAAGAATGATCTCAATATGGTGGTTTATTTGTTATAGTCGAAGAATTTTTAGATAAGGAGTTTCATGATTACCAATATTTATTTTTGTATAATTTATAAGAGAAGGTGTTAGTTGAAGAGATATTCCAAGAACCTATGCATTTTCAAGGAATCCAAAGAAGAGTTGGATGTCAAGCAAGTTGTTTCAGTCAAGAAAAGGAAGAAGAAGAAGAAGAAGAAGAAGAAGAAGGTTATTCATTATTATAATGAGGACTGGTATGATATTCTATTCTATGTCCTTGTGAAGTAGATATGCCTTTGTTGTGCTTCATAAAGACATTTCATAGTTTGAAGAAGCATGCGGTCTTGCAAGGGTGTTTTCAACTAAAGCAGTCTATAGGGTCAGATGGAATATTTCCATGTGGTAAAGGAGAATTTTAGAGTTTTAAAGATGATTTTTTTGCCTATAAAGGTCTATTAAATTTATTAGAGGATGCCCAAGTGGTTTTTTGGTTTTGATGTATGTTGAAGTCAAATTGTAGATTGTTGAGTGCTCTCAGTTTTCTCAATTTTAGCTTATGAGCAAGAAGGCCTAAAATGGGTTATAGGATGTATGGATTCCCAAAGGTACAGAGGATAAAATATTTGTCTAGAAGTGTGTGATGATTGTCTCTAGGTGTGCAAAACGTTTCAGATGTGGGCATTGACTAGAAGGAGGTTTACTGACCCTATTTGTTTTTTAGATTCTAGAGTTTTGGACTATGTTATAAAAGTAGTTTGCCTTAAGATTTGAGGTCTAAGGCTTATTAATAGGTTTAATGGGACAAATGGGTTGTCAAATCAAGATTCATAAATATTTTAAGGTTTATGGTTTTCTAATTATTTAGGTTTTTGTCAAGATGGAAGCTTAATTACTTAGTAGTTTTTGAAGGAAGTATGTTTTAAAAGATGATCTAGGTGATGAAAATTCGTGTTATTAAGGAGGGATATGAGATTAATCTATATATTAAGTTTCATGTCTTAAATTTGTGTCTATTGAAAGTTTTGGGCTTTGAAAGTTTGAGGTAGGACTATAAGGAGTCTAGATAGCCCTAGTGTGAGGATTTGATTTTTTTTTTCTCAGTTTATCCAAAATAGATGGTATGAGTTTTTCAATATAGGTTATATGGTTGATTTATAATAGCTCTCCTATTTATTGTGTGGCTTGATTATCTATTCTTATTCTTGGAGGTGGCTTACAAGTGATAAGTTTGCATGATCAAAGGGGGAGCTAGGTTGTTCAATTTATTAGGTTTAAGGATTAAGAAGTCTTAGAGTAGAGGTGAATTTTATAGGCTCAATGGAATGAAGTTATGTTGGTGGTCATTGAGGTGGATTGAGATAGAATTCTATTAATCATATGTGGTGGTTCTTCATAGTGTGTGGAGATCTGAATATGCTAAATAGGTGTAATGGCTCAGAGATCTTAAGGGGAGTCCTCAGTGTTTTCAAGGTGATTTCAATCAATATTTGGTGTTCATGTGTGTTTAGTCCTCATTACTAGTATTTCATGATCAAATAAGAGTGTTTTCATGGTGAATGGTTGAGAAATACAAGGTGGTATTCACATAGCTAGGGGGAGCTAACTCAGATATCTTAAGTGGCTTGAAGAACTATGAATGATGTAAGAGGAAGCATATGTGAGATGATTCAATCATATTGAATATGTGGTGATATATTCTATAGATGAGATTTCAACAAAGTATATATGATGACTTGATCAAACCTAGTCATAATTATGAAAATATGTTTAATCTTCATGCATAAACAAAGGGAGCTTGTGAGTTATGCAAGTAAATAGGTCCAAGAATCAGAGATGCCCAAGTTTAGATTGATGCATGTCAAATAGTGAGCAATTATTTCATATGAGGTATTTAAGTATATTGCACCTAAAAGTTTATTTCAATACATTAATGACGTTAACATTATATTGGTGGATGTTTAGTCCACTTTTATCATTAATGGAAAAGGGGGAGAAGGAAAATAAGAGGTTACCATCAATGACAAATGGGGAGATTGTTGGAAAGTATTGGCATTGATGTCAAAGGTAATGACAAAGTGGTTATGTCATGATGATGATGAGTTTGAGCCTAAAGTTGTACAAGGTAGGATTTGATTAATATGAGCTAAGGTAATTATTATCTAAGGATAATCATATCATATCTAGCATGTTGATTTGGTTTCATGTCAAGGAAAGAAGACAAGCATGTGAATAATGTGTTGGCATAGATTTAGTAGCCTAGTATGGAAGCATGGATCTTGAATATATGCTTGGATAGGAAGTTGATGAATGTTATAGATGATGAAATAATGTTTTAGAGGTCCTATTGGGTGTCAAGAGTGCTTAAAATGCTTATGGGAATGTATGGTATTCATCTAATTATTCATTATGTTCATCTTGGCATAGTTGGTTCTATGACCCAAAAATATGAGTAGGCATATTGATGAAATTACATTTCACATGTATGAAGGTTCAAATAGTATCTTTATATATGGATAGATTCCCCTATGTGAGGAGATCATATGGTTCTAATTTTAGGACATGTAATTAATTACAATGAAAGTTATTAAGGGACAAATTTAGTTTCTTAGATAGATTTATTATGTTCCCATAATTACTCAGACTATCACTACATGTCATGTAGATATGAATGAACTAGTATGTTTATGCATTTAATTAAAGTATGAAGAAAGACACTAATGTTTTAAGGTTTAAATGGAGAGATTTTATATAGTGCCCAAAAGCTACCCTAAAAATTTAGAGTCTTGAAGTGATTTATAGCTCAAGATATAAATCCTCAAAGTCACACTTGTAGACTATGTAAGTTTAGAGACCGTTGAGTTTAAATACACTAAAGTTTGAGGTCACTAGTTATAATATCTAATAGTGAGAACTTAATCATAAATATTGAGATCAATGGTGCATATGAAGTCAACATGTCAAAGGTTAAATGCATAGGTTACACGTGTCACAAGCTCGCTAGTCTGATAGAAGATCAATGATGAGTGGTAGTTCTTACTAACAAAGATCAATGATGAAGGATAAATCAAAGATTCAAAAATTCACATGAGACTACCAAGTGACAAAAGTATAAGGATCTATCAGTAAAGTGCTCAAAAGTCATGTTATGGTGCTAAGTGTCATAATATGAAAAAGTTTTGAGCAAGATCTAAATGTGAGAGATGCAATGTAAGGACCAGGATGATCTATAGAGATCAATGATGCAAAATTGGTCAATCTCTCAAGGTTTCATGAGATGAGGTCAATGTGTTCAAGGTTTAACAATTGAATAGTTGATAACTACAACTTAAATTTTGAGATACTTCTGAAGAAGATTGATAGTGTGAGTTGATTAAACTAAGAAAAGAGCATGAGATATGTTCTAAGTGACCAAGGTTTAACTATGACCATTTGTATTTAAATATTTAAATTTAATGAAGGAAATACTGGTGCTTGTTTTTTATCCATAACATTTGATCTATGCATAATTTGATGTTGTAGTAAAAAAGCAAAGTTGTATAAAACTTGAAGATGAATCTAGAAATATTAATTTAAAGGTATAAATATTTCTACAATCAAATTTATTAAGCTCCAATGTTGATTGTGTGTTTTTTCATGCTCTACAAGTAACTTGAGAAGGATAATATAGTTGTTCTTGATGGTATTTCAATATTTCAAGTTAAACTAAGTGTTGGAGCATGTTGTAGACATCTTGAGGACCATCTATGTGGATTATTAAGGTTTGATCAATCATATTCAGTAAGATCAAAGTCTTATAAAGTTAATATGTATTTTTCCATGGTGGTTATGTGCATAAAATGTTGTTTGAGTGAATTGAGATTTAATAGAAGGGTGTTGTGATGGTTGTTATCATTTAAGGACCTATAGATTGTGTGGCATAGGGCCATGCTTTTGAAAGTGTTATTGTGTTCTTAATTTTCTTAGATAAATGTCAAAGAGGTGAATGGTTATTTATAAAACCTAAAAATTTACTTAGGCCTATTTTAAAGAGGGTTGTGCTTAAAGGTTACCCATGTTAGATGCCTTAAGGGTGAAGGCATGTGTTGTGGTTGAAAAGGAAGGTTTTGATCATAATAATTATGAAGGATCTATAAATGGTGAAATAAAATATGATGATTTATAAATGAGTTAGACCTGGAAGAAGAGGTGTGTGTGAGAGCGGTGGAGTGAATTAATGGGTGTGTCCCTAGGTTGTGGGTTATAGATCAAAGCAAGTTGATGACTATGTGTATGACCTATATGACATATTTTTGATGTTAAGGATAGTGATCTTATAGGTTCAAACATTGAGGATGAGTGAATAGGTCTAAAATGATCCAAAATGATGTTTTAGATGCCTTAAATGTGAGTGAATGATGGATGATTTTTATGTGAGAATGGTAGTTGATTTGATAGGTAGATCAAAGTGTGGTCTGTGTATATGACCATTTGGTTATGTTGTTTAGGTTATGAAAAAGTTTTTTTTTAGAACTGTAGAGTGATATAAAATGTGTTTTTGGATGTTTTTTTTTTGTGTTAAGAAGTGAATTTGGATGATATACATTATATCTCCATTAGATTGGAAGGTAATCAATGTTTAGGACATGTTCATATCATATGTGTTGGGAGGGCACTCAACATCTAGGTTACAAATACGTGACCAATAGGTGGGTAGAAGGACTCTATCATCTTAGGGATAGGTTTTCCTTATGAAATAGGGGTTTCACTAGAGATGATCAGAAATATTTGACCAACAGGTGGTCATAAGGACTTGATCATCCTAGGGGCATGTCCTCCTTGTGAAACATATGTTTCACTAAATTCTAATCAGAAGGATTTGACCAGTCTCATGTTTGTAATACCTTATGGGACAAGTAGGCCATGTGTTTTTAGGATTGAGAATGGGTTTTATTCCCCAAGAGGGTTTCCCACTTAGATCTTGTGTTGTGTGTGTAATCTTGCATTATCTATTTGTTCATTGCTATAAACATCTTGAATGATTCATGAATTATTGTATTGAATTCTTAAGTGTTTAAAGGTTTTGTAAATTGAATTGTATTTTTTTACACCACTAATTCACCCCTTATCTTAGTGGCTCATACCTCTAAAAAATACAAGGAAATTCCATAACTTTGTGTCTTGGTTTTCTTTGTGGATGGGTTTATTTCCTATGTTAATATATATCTATCAATTCAATAAATACTTGAATTAATCCCAAACAAACATGTTAATTATCATAAACGTTTTATTGTTGCATTTTGGATGACATATATTTCATCTCATTCATTTGTTACCCTTCATTTTCATTTCTATTATTTTTTGTTTGGATTGAAAGTAAACCCAAGAATTCATTTAACCTATAAATATTTTAAATAGGTTTGGTTCATATATTCATATTTTGAATAAAGGGAACCTCCACTCCAAATATAGGAGAGAATTTTTTTATCCTTTACTATTGTGAAGTTTCCTATTTATCACAAGTGCCATATATTTCACCAATAGTTTTTTTCCCCTATTGTGGGGCCCAATTGGTACTTTTTGTGTGACCCATAACTATCATTTTAATCACTTGAATAGTTTTCCATAGAAATAAAAACCCATCCCATCAACCAAACTTTGATTGAACACAAGATACATAATATAATATTTATTTTGATCTCTAATAGTTTACCTAGGATAAAAAAGTGAGCGAATCCCACTTTCAAAGAGTTCTAACCATGTTAGATGAAGAAGAACAACATGCTGATTTTTCATAATGGATTATTGCACTCATTTATAAAATAATAGTAATCATAATAGTACATAAATATCCTTAAATATATTGGAATGTTGGTTTTAAAATGTTATAAAAGATCTAGTAAAAATAAATGTATTTCTAATCCATTAGTTGATTTGTAAGAACAATCTAGTTTCAGACTCTATCTTGATTGAATAAGAAGGATACAACCTATAAGAAAACCATTTTCATTACCAAACATACTAGTTACAAGGGAAATAAACCTTCATGTTTAACCCTAAAATGGTTATATAATGGGGTTATCTAGATATTAAATGGGTATATAGAAATGAAAGTGGCACAAGGGTGATAATAAGATATATATATAGTAAGCCAATTAGATGTTAAACTCATATATAAGCATATACTATATTTATTAGGATGAGATAGTCTAAATATAAAAAATGTAAAACTATGATAAATATATAAATGACAAATAAGTGAAGTACTTAACTTGTTCTAATGCTAATGTAATTATAAATCTAGAAAAGGTTAAAAGTAGGTGGGATGGAGATTCTTAAATAATAGTCAAATTTTGGATTTGACATGTTTATCTCTATGACCAATAACATCATCCTAGGATAATTATACTGATTATACTATCTATGTTTGATGTTAGTGTCCTTTATATAATAGCTACTAAAATAGGATGTGACCACCTAGATGCTTTTGGGTTTTGCTTAACTTTTGCTCTAGTACATTTAAATTTGGGTCATGTATAATCATTCCTTATGAAATGGAAAAACCCTAGATCTCGATATTTAATGTGATATTAGAGAAAAATGGGTTAGTGGATACATGTTGTTAATTTGACTCCAATGACCCCATTGTCAAAGGGTGTTGCCTACATAATTAATAATCAAAAAGATGGATCAAAATCATATAGTATTCCCCTACATGTTGTCTTGTGTGTGAATCATACAATATGTGAAAATAAAGTATAATAGTGAAATATCTTTTAACTTTGAAGATTGATCTCTTGGGAAAATCCTTTATTAATTTAGAGCTATAGATACATTGTTCTTATAACTAGTATAGAAATAGGGAAGATTTGTTTAATCAACTAATTGATTGATTGCTTTTGATATGTGCATTAGTCTCTTTGGTATTTTTATAGGTTTGGAATGAATGAGGGTTGGTATTGTATTTATATTAATCCTTTTAGAGTAATAACATACATTAAATCACTTAGTCCCACCACTATGATACATTTCATTTGAAAATTAGATGACTTTACGGCACTAGACAATTACATCAAGATAAGGTAGTAACATTTATGCTAGTGTTTTTCTTGAATGTTAGTGTTTAGGGAGAAGAAGAGTAAGTACATCTTAAAAATTTTATATGTGGAATAAAAGTACATTTTAAGCATTCTAGCAAGATAGAAGACCTAGGTAATCAATATAATACTAACAATACTAAGAGATATAGGCTAAGGGGTATAAAGATAGAGTTGATATGAAACTTTTATAAGTAGGTAAGGTAAATGTTTTCACATTAGATTTTCACCCCTTTAAGTAGTAGTTTTAAGGATCCTCCCTCAAAATAATATAATGGGATCACTCTAAGGTTATGGGTCACCTATGGTTAGAGTGAACCTCCAAAGAGGGTTGGTTCCTTTAATGGATAACCTAGACTACAACCAACATTATTACACTTACAAGGAAAATGGAGAGAGAGCAAGAAAATCTTGAACTAAATCTAAGATTTAAAAAAGGAGGTGATACACTAGAATATTACAATGTCCTCTACTTTATTAAGTATACACTATGAAGGTAAAAGAGCTAATAACATGTACACCATAAATTCTTACAAATCTTATGCATAAGTGATTTGTAGGGAGGTAGGTATCTCATGACATCACTTATAATGGTTATCAAATGGCCTTATGGGGATTAAAATGGTGAATATATATATATAAACAATACATGAACTTAATATCACATAACCTATGCATGATATGATTATAAAATACTAACCACTACCTCCCATATATATGCTATTTATCCATGGTCATTACATAGGCCAACCATACTAAGAACATTGAGAAATACAACAAGCTAATATGAAGGTGTGTAAGACACAAGTCATCCACACATATCTATAGATTTACTACAAGTTAATGGCATACCAATATTCCCTCTTTGTCCTTGAAAACTTTACTCTTTTCATTTGTGGGCATTATTCCCCTATGATTACTACCACATGTCACCAATTAATTGGTTTATAAATCCTATTATGTTATTTTATGTTTGTTAGTCTGGGAAAATCCCAAGTTGATAGGTTACCATGTGTCCTCCTTTGATTGGGATACAAATCCCCAAGTTTTATTAGCCCATGTGAATTCTTGTGGATGGTTCTTGTCCCCTTCCACATGGATCATTAATTATCTTTTATTTCTCATTTTAGGCTTCAAATAGATGCTAATTATTTTCTCTATATTGAATTAGGATTTTGTTATGTGTCATCATCCCTCTAACCCACTAGACTAGATGGTTTTGAACCTATATAAATGTTTTTGGTTTGCTAGGTTGCTAGTGTTGGAAGAAAAATGACTAAGAGGGGGGTGAATTAATCTTACCAAAAATTTCTTATCAATTTCACTTAATAAATCATGAACCATTTAAACAAGCATATATATATATATATATATATATATATATATATATATATATATATATATATATATATATATATATATATATATATATATATATATATATATATATATATATATATATATATATATATATATATATATATATATATATACAAGCATAAACACTTATCCACATAAGCATGAAACATAATAACACATTACATATGTGGTAAACCATAAAGGGGAAGAAATACCACTGATATCTAAAAATTTATTATAGTCCTATAAGATGAACTCCAATTTTAGTGAATCACCCACTTCATATGGAACACCAACCCCAACTAGCTAAGCACCAACTTAGCTAAGCTTTAGCAAGGACCAAATTAGAAGTAGGCACCAACCCCATAGATGAATCATGACTAATTTATCCACTTGATTTATTTTATAAAATTAAATACACCTTGTTTATTAACCAACTAATGATGACCACCTCTTCAACTCTTCACACTCGTATCCCTCTCAAACTACCTTCTAGGTATCTGTGCTCAAATAGGTCTCTTTAAAACTAATTAGGTCATATGACCTTGATCCTCATACACATAACCTATGTCAAATATTTATAACTGATCCTATAATATTATATTATGGTCTATAATATCTCCTTATATTCAATAAATTCTTATCTTGTTTGTTTACACATACTCACCCAAATAGGCTTAAAATTTCCTTGTATATATGCAAGCCTTTTGCTCATGCACCTCTTGGTTAGACATATACACTTGTTTACTTGGATTTAAATTTAAAAATATAATATAAACATTTAAAATATTAATCAAACTATAAATTATGTAATCCTCATATTGAAATACCAAAACCTCTTTTAGGCCTTAAGGAGACCTAATTTAATTAGGCCTTTATTAGCACATGTTACTCTTTGTTCTCCTTTAAACACTTTCAAACTCCAAAAATGGACGTAAAAATTCATATGAAACTAAAATATACCCATACTAATATCATATTATGTTTATTTCACTTTTTATCTCCAACCATCACTTGAACCCCTTTTCAAAACATTGGTCACAATTAGGCATGTGTATACCTAGAAAGTCTATCTTGAACTATTGAAGATAAAACACCAATTAGATTAAAAAAAATGAAAATAAATCACCTATTCATAAAAATAATGAAATTAAGGTCATAAAAAACTTAATTATATACTTTAACTCAGGGTATATAGGTTCAAACTCTTCTCTACAAAATGCTTACTTTGAACTGCCAACTAGCTTCAAAACACAATCATAGAAAATTAAAATTATTTCACCTAAAATAACTCAATAAATGAATTAAATTTTATTAAAATATTCATAAAATATAATTATAACAAACTCTAATAAAAATATCATAATATCTAATTGGAATTATTGGTCTTGTAGACCAATTTATTGACATTCTCTCATAGTCCTCACTCGACCAATCAAGCCATTTTAGCTTCAATATTTTTACTACTTTAAATAGTTACCAAAACTTATAAAAAATATTTATACGATATAAATTTACCAAATATCAAAACCATATACATTATATGCATCAAATTAGGTCATAGAGTCTCAAACTCATCATTGTAATTCGCTTACCCTTAACTACCAGTTTGTCTTGAAGACCAGTCATGGTGATTTTGACTTTCAACACCTATATGATGAATTTAAATGAATAATAATGTACTTGGATAATAATATGTGATTATTATACCATTTTTAGATATATAAAATATGGTCAAGTGAAAATATTGGTTTACATACCAATCTCATGACCTCATTGTACACATACCTTATGAGATAGACAAGTCAACTTGTGAGCAATGTTTTACTATATACAATGATATCCAAAAATTATATCCAATATGAAAATATATTAAAATTATTGAAAAATTTATCCTTGCACTTGGATTCATCCCTATTCCATGATAACATATCCCTAATGATCTTCTCACTTCTACTTAGGTTTCTCACTGTTTGCACCATTTGGTCTGTTAGTAATAGGTTATCTTGGATGACTAGTTTAACACACCTGAGGGATATAAAATATCCATAAACCATCATGTAAATAAAATAAAATTCTTAGAATTATCCATTGAATAATAATCATAATTTTACTTAGTCAACTTTGACTGCTATAACAAATCTCAAAGAAAATTGCACTTTATTATAGGGTATACTCACACACTTGACAAACTAATCACACCTAGCGATTCTTGGGAGATTTGAATACATTATCCAATAGTTTTTATATTAATTTTAGACAATTTTAGTATGTTTTTAACAACATGTTTCACATCAGGTCATTGTTAGGGTTTTATATAGGGTTAACACTATTTCTAGGGTTAACGATTATTCATAAAGGATTACCCCTTATTTCAAAAATTAATGCCTAGAAATTTGAGATATGATCCTTACACATATAAAATTATTACATTAATTTATCATGCATCAGTTACACATTCTAATTAACACCTAAAAGTCCTTCTTAGGTTGATAGCCCTTCATTATGTACACATAAGAGACCTCAAAACCACTTTTCATGTCTTATCTTACAAGCCATGACCTCAAAACTTGTGAACATGATTAAATAAACATACCATACCTATATCCATGTTAATATAATCTAATACATCTTGAAATATTATCATGACCCCTCATTAAGCCACACACACACTCTCTCTCTTTTGTCTCTAGACCTTGACATACAAATCACATTAGGCCTTCAAATTTCCCTTCATACCTTTTTACATCTGATTTATACATCAATCACATACTAAAACAACCTTTATAATTATTAAACACTTATATACATCCTTTATATTCCTTAAAAATAAATTATGATTCCTCATTAGGATAAGTAGGGTCTAAAAATGGTTTGGTTGCATACTAGGTCTATAGGTCCTACCCCTGTAAATTCACCCTAAGACTCACATGAGTGATCTAATGCCTCATATACATGATGAAAAAAATCATACAAATTATTATGAATTTTTTCATCCATCTCACTAAGCCACCATTCTGAAACCATCTCCCTAATACTTTACATGCCATGACTAGGATTCTCAAGACACCTTGTACTCAAGGATTAACACTCAAAAATGCTTACCTTGTACTCACTATAAAACATTCTCACACCAATATAAAAATATATTTATTATTAACATGATCTCATGACCTCATGTATACATAGATACTCATAACCATGCTTTGTTTCTTACTTGATCATCAAACCTCTTTGTGATAATACTGACAATCATCAAGATAACTTGAATCATGACATTGAATTTTGACATCAGTTAATATAATAATCATTAGGTTGTCTTCAAATTATATTTCAATAGAGAGTCATTAGGTTTCCTTTAAATTATCTCAAATACCACTCACCATATATATTCACTAGATGTACCTTGACATCAACCTTGACATCAATAATAACACTTCTCAATATCTAAGATTACAACATGTGAAATCATCTCACTAACTTGCTTGCCTACTACTTTTCTAACATGGAGATCCACTGGGAAACTTGGAATATATTTTACTAAGTGTTGAAAATAATTTTGAAAGGGATTAATATAATTGAGAGATTGACATGTGGCACTTGTATAAGATAGAAAATCTTTATAACTTTTGCTTACTAATACTTTAAACACAAAGAGTGTAACACAATTCTTGATCTTTTGAACTTTTATAAAGTCTAAAAAATATGCTAAGTCTTTTCTCCTTTAAAATAATTTATTTCAAAACATGTGAAGACCAAAACCTTAAAGCATGAAGTCTTGATTCCTTTCTTTACTTAATCTTTTATGTCAATCCTAATGCCCTAAACCAAATTGGATGCTTCTCTTCCATGGTGACAAAAAAAGGTCAACATTCTTACAACTTCTATGAGCTAATTTCCTGCTAAGTAGGAACCTATAAGTAATCCATTGGGAATGGAATTTTAAAATCATCCAAAAATTTACTCATGTTCTAAAATCACAACATGAAGAAAACTAACTTGGCCCACTACTAAATAAACTAAATTGAGATCCACCTTTAATAAAATGGAAATCAAGGAATAAGAAAAAATGTATAAAATCACTTATGGAATGTAAAATGACTAAACTAATGTCTAAAAACACTTACAGGAGATAAAATTAGACAAAATACTATGTATAGAACTCTAAAAATCTTCAAGACCAAAACCTAAAATGGATCCCATTAACTGGGATAGGTAGTTATTCTCCACCTAGTTTTGAGAACTGAAAGGCATTAGCTTGCTTGTAAATATTTATGACATAAGGGTCACTCCACAAGGCATCAAATTTTGTGTGCCTCCTAGGTTTAACTCCATATTCATCTTGTTTGAGAAGATCTTTTTCATGAAATTTATTTGCAACTGCCCATTTATCAAAATAACTCTTCACTTAAGCTTTAAGAACCTCCATTGTATGAATATCTTGGTCTCTAACCTCTTCTAATTCTATCAAATCTATAAATTTGATTTCTGTGGGACTTTGTTCCATCATTTCTAGAAAGATGATGAGGTTTAGAGATGTTAGTTTAAGAGATATTGGTAGCCTTGCTTCTCCACCATAATAAATCATGTAAGGGTAATTTTCAAAATATCTTTTACAAGTGATTATATGATCCCACAAGGCTATTCTTAGTTTTCTATGCCATGTTATTTGGTTATCTACCATGGTTCTCTTTATAATACTAATAAGATTTTTGTTAGTGGATTTTGATAATACATTCCCTTGAGGGTAGTATTTAGAATATGTACTCAAATATATTCCATTATTTAATTTTCACTCACTTATCCTAGTTCAAACAAAGGCCATTGAATTGTTTGAGATGATTTTATAAGGGAATCCAAACCTCAAGACTATAGCCTCAAAGAATTCCAATACATTGGTCTCATTTGATTCCTTTAGAACCACTACCTGTATCCATCCTTTAAATTTATTAGTTGATGTTAAGACCCACTTATGCCTTGCATTAGAAGGTGAGATAATCATCCTTATGAAATCAAAACCCCACTACATGAAGGGTTACTCTACTTGGATAGGGTGGGGGAAAATCCACTAGCCTTTGTTTACCTATGAAGAAGGCACATGATTTGGTAAATCTTAACCCATTCATATGAATCTCTAGATAAGTTATGACAATATTATCTTACCCTTATTATCTTAATATCTATACTTTATGGATAAAAATGTCCACCTAATGGTCCACCAATTAATTATTATATAATCCCAACAATTTAATTTATTTCAACACATTTAAAAATAACACCATTGATATCCTTCTTAAACAATATTCCATCCATAATAACATAAATAATAGATTGAAGTGTAATGTACCTCATCTTAGCTTTGTCCAAACCTAGAAGGCATTCACATGTTTGAAGGAAGTTAACCATAGCTTGGGTCTAACTAGTAGGTAATGAAGATACAACTGAATATTGGCCATCTTGGAGTACTAGGAAAACATTCTTATCATCTTACAAATTTGAATCTAGCTACTCACACAAACCTTTCCACCTTACTAGCTTCATGACATTGATTTCTACATCATACTCCATTACTTTTGTAATCCACCCTACCCTTTTCTCATTCAAATATTTTCTTAAGAGTAAATCATTAACACTTGGATGTGAAACCATTAAATTCACCATATTTTTATAAACCAAATGCCTAAACTTCTTGATACTTCCTATAATAGTATGTACTTTCTTCTCCACAAAGGAATCTTTTATTTCATAACCTTCCAAATCCTGTCTAGAGAAGGATATCGGTTGCTCCATACCTTCATAATTTTTCTATACTAACATAGATGCAATAGTACCCATACCTATAAAGGTATATAGAGTTAAGTCCTTGGTGAAAACAAGATTTTTGAGGGTATTATCTTATGTAATTGATTCAAAGCTACCCTTCCCTTATTTAGACTAGTAAAAGATCTAATTTTTCTTTAACATAGTAGTTAGAGGCTTTGAAAGAATGTCAAATTTAGGGATAAACCTCTTATAAAATTGATCCTTCTTAAGAATCTTTGCAACCCCTTCTTATGACTAGGAAAGGACAATGTTATAATAACACTTACCCTCTCAAGATCAATTCCAAGCCCTCTTTTGGAGATAATATGGCCCGATATCTTACCTTCATGGACTAAAAATATGCATTTATTAGGATTAAGTGAGGATCCAAACTATTTACATTTGTCAAATACTTGTCTAAGATGAGACAAATTATCATCAACATGATTATAAAATACACTAATATCATCAAGATAGATAAGTACAATATCATTGATTAGTATATGAAATGTAATATCCACAATTCTCTAAAACATGACCCTTGTATTAGAAAAACCAAAAGGCATTTTTCTATAAGCATACTTTCCCCATTTGGTAGTGAATTTTTTCTTAAATTATTCCTATTATTTAACCAATATGTGATTATAACTATAATAATCATCTATGAGTGAAAACTGTTACGAACCTATCACCATTTGCAATATTTATTCCATGGATGGTAATGGATAGTGGAATTTTAAAGAATATTTGTTTAGATACATAAACTATACACACAACCTTATCTCTACATTATTTTTTCTAACAGGGACTAATTTTGTTGCCTAAGTTGAGTGTTTGATAGGAAATATTATGTTGGCCTCTGTTAGCTTGTTCAACACTTTCTTCATAAGGGGCTATATCATTGGGTTTATAGGCCTTTGTTTCTACCTAACATGTTTATAATTTGGGTCTAATTTTATTATGTGTTGGGTTTAATTATTATAAAATCCCTTAAGATCAACATACCCCCAAGCAAAAACATCTTCAAACTCTTGATATAGATAACAAATGCATGTTTTTCTTCTAGAACAGATACCTTGCCAAGTCTGAGAAACTTGTCTTTATAAATGATGGTTTGTTTAAAGTATTCATTATTAAGTAACATTTTTAATTTCAATCCTATAATATAATCATCATTATGTAATATAGACTTAAGAGTAAATAAACCCTTTGGTATCTTGTTTGACCTTAACTAGATAATTTTCTCTTCACATCATTGGTGTAGGTTATCCTAATTTTAAGCTAAGAATTCACCTTCTTCTAGGATATTAGTTATATACTAGTCACTTTCAAACAACTACCAATTGGTGTTATTTTTAGGTATTAAAAACCTCACAAACATATTGATATGTTTTTATACGTTATCACTTTAAATTTCATTAGGAACATCAAACTATGCACAAATGGTATGTAGCCTATCAACATGTTTATTCATATCTCTTGGGATGGATTAGATGTTGAATGCGTCAAAGTACTATATGAGGTCCCATACTCAATAATTTTTAATATTAAATAAGTCATTTTTTGCTACATTAAACCATCTTACTTGATTTTCCACCAACTCATTATCACCAAAAACTTAGAATTATTTTATACCTCTCTTTCTAGTGCATTGGAGACCCTATATGAGAGCTTCATACTTAGTTGAATTATTGGTGAAAATGAACTAAAATGTTAGATTAGAATAATACTTCTCCTTAAAGGGAGACACCAACATCACACCTACTCTTGCTCCATTCCTACTTTTGGATTTGTCATCATTAGCTTATTTTTTAAGGAATGAGAATTTTTTGTGTATAATTGTAGGTGAATATTTTTATATTGAAAACTATGCAACATAGTTACAATAGGAAAAATATAAGGAATAACATATAATTTAATATTAATATATTCATATTTTGGCAAATTTAACAACTTTATGAAATTTTTTTAAGAAACTTTGGTGAATATGTTTCCAAATTTTTTTTATTGGAAAATCTAAAATTTTACAAATTTGTCAAAAAAATAGCCCATAAAAATAACCTATTTTCCATACTCCATTATCAT
The DNA here is from genome assembly GCA_037957365.1 of Torreya grandis. Classification (NCBI taxonomy): domain Eukaryota; kingdom Viridiplantae; phylum Streptophyta; class Pinopsida; order Cupressales; family Taxaceae; genus Torreya; species Torreya grandis. The sequence goes on from JARHVA010007772.1 coordinate 320,230, forward strand.
GCTCATTAGTATTCACAATATTTTGAATAAATTAATATTTTTCATGCAATAAATAGGTACTAAAACCAACTTATTTAATGAGCCTATAAGGATCAAACTCATGATTATCATACCCCTATTCATAAAGTAATAAATAAGGTGTGCCTTCAAGGTGTGTATTTGGCTCTTATTCAACAAGATGAACTTCTTGGTCAAAGATATATAATTGTCATTTATGGATTTTGGCACATAAGTTTTAATATGGTTCCTAAAAACTTGACTAGACCTAATGGTGACCTTAGTGTCATACCTATTTCTAAAGATCATATGACGCCAATCAAATGATAGGTATCCTCTAATATTGCTAGTAAAGCCTCTAGAAAGGAATAAAGAAAAGTACGAAAGGAGATCAATTATGAAAACATATTAGGCAATGGAAAAGATAAGATAAGAATGAAAAGTGAGGTACAGATTCTTTACGACACCAAGAGTATTAGTGGCTATTCCATCTATTTGTACTACTCCTTTAAAGAGTGGTTCATATTCCAAACCCAACATGTATGTTATCTACTTTAGAACTATTGATCTACTAACCCATGAATATATTATGAAATTATGGGATAAATTATTTTCAATAATAAAATAAACATATAATGGTGGAGGATTCACACCTTTATTTGATTGATATTCCTTCAGTTGAGGTGTATTAGTAAGTACTAATTTTGGTCATTTTTTCAATGACCCTTTTAAGAGACTAGGTTTAGAAAAAGTTATTTATAATAGGTCCTTTTGTCCTAAAATGGATAAATACTCCCACATGGATATATTCAATTTTTTTTATTAATATGATAAATAATACTAAATGGGGGAGTACCAACCTTTTTTTACTTTAGTAGAAATAATACATTCTTATGCTTGTGTTGATTGAGAATGGAGTTTGGGCTACTCTCAACTCCTTAAAGTCTATTTTTTATGAATTTATTACACATTTGAAGTTAGAGTAACACGAAAATACATATTTTAATATTTGAAGAGATGATGTGGGACACTTACCATCTATTGGTTTAATTTTAACAACACTTTTCTTAGACATAACATTGGCTGCCATACCTAAAATAGAAGCCTAGTTTCCTTCCCTTCCAATTGATTCACTCCATAACACTCATATCCTTGCCAATTTATAAGTGTAATATCACATTTTAAAAAATCTTGATAAATCCCCAATTATTGTGATAATTTGGTATGTGTCTTTTAATGTGGTGTTATGATTCTCACCATAAATGCTTGGTTGAGGACACCATTAGGACAAGTGGTATGGTTATTGGGAAGATTATAGGGAAAACACCATGTATAGTCCTCTAAAAATTTATTTTTCATAGTCACAATGACCTTAGATGTGATGGTAGCATTGGGATTAAAATCTTGATAAGGATACACAAGTGTTATTTAGCCTTGGCCTTGAGGATTTACCTGATATGGTGGCTTATTTAGATAATAATGGCATTGATAAGGATCCTTTTAGGTTGATAAATATGATATGGTTCTTGATAAGGTATATAATTCTAAGACAGATACCTTTTTAGGGTAACCAAATCATTTACAAAAGTTTGAAGAAGAGTCTTAACCTCTTGAAAATCATTTGAAGAACTAGGGGTAGCTTTATCTTGGCTTGGTGGCTACCTTATTGGCATAGGAAAGGGTTTTAGTGTAGGTTGTATAGGAGGTGGTAAATATATTAATATTTGCACGGGAGGTATTGGATAAATCTTTCCATCTTGTGAAATTAAATATCTAGCCTTAATTTAAATATCATATGCATTAGGAAGAGTTTTAGCCCCCATTTATTGGATTATAATATCTATATCACTGTTAAGGGCTATCAAATAATAGAGAAAAACATTGTTAGGCATGGGATTAACTATATTTGGGATTCTATCCCAAGTTATTAAGGACTTTAAATTTAAATCACTCATTTATTCTTGTGAATATCTCTTAATAGTAGTCAATTATTCCACTAAGGATAGATTGTCATTTTTGTCTCCAAATTGATTACATAAACCTTCCCCTAGTTCATCCCATGAATCGATAAAATTAGGTTGTAAGATTTTATACCATTGAAATGCCTTGCCTTTGAATGAGGAAGCTAAATTATTAATAGAAACATTATCCTTGGTAATATGATGTACAAAATAGATATTAGTAATATCTTTGATGTGCTCCATAGGCGTGGTTGTATTCTCTCTAATGAAATAGGGAATATTATTAAGGGATGTAATGGGTATATCATAATATTAGGTTATTTTTAGTGGTATTATTCCATTAAAAATAACAAATACCTGATTTATAGGAATAGTCTTGTAAGAGATTGGAAGAAACCCTACCCTTGGTTTTATAAATATACAAAATAGATATGTGGATGGAGATTTTGAGGAAAGTTGTCGAATATCCTTATATCTTCTTATAGGAGACAAGGATTCTTTAGCTATTTTTCTTCTAGAGGGTGTATACAATTCAACAAACTAGAAATTACCTTTTGAAGAAGATCTTGTCCCTCTTGGCATGAAAATATTCTAAGACTGATTTACTAGAGATCAAAAATGTTTCGAGTTACTAGGTGATTATTTGATGTCTTCAACACTGTAACTTGCTAAGAGTATCATCAAATTCTTAGCTAAAACTCTTTTAACTCAATATAATTGAGTAGATCCCACCAATCATGCCATAAATTATTTTCATATTGGTGTTTCATCCCTTGAAGGAGTGTTTTCAAGGCTCCTCCCTCTAATTGATATAATGGGATCACTTTGAGTCTTTAGGTCACCTATTATTATATTGAACTTCTAGAGAGGATTTGTTCCCCTGATAGATCACCTAGAATAAAAATAACAATATTACACTTTCAAGGAAAAGGGAAAGAGAAAATAATGATTGAACTAAACCTAAGACCTAAAAATTAGGTGATACACTAGAATATTATGATGTCCTATACTCTCTTAAGCATACACAATGAAGGTAAAATAGATAATAACATGCACAAATCATAATTTTATAACTCTTATACATAATTTTTTTGTATGGAGGCAGGTATATCATGACATCACTTAGAATTTTTATAAAATGGCTTTTTAGGGGATGAAATGGTGAAACTGCATAGCTAAACACTACATGAACTTAATATCATAAAACATACAACATGTAAATGAGTATTCTCCTACATAATGATGAGGGAATTAGATAGAAAATAAATGATAAATCAACTTTTTCACATGATAATATCAACAATCCTATGAATTCACACAAGATAAGGGAAAATGAGAAGGCAAAATCAACTATATTACACATTCAAAGGCATAAGAACTGGTAGTATATGTATCTATATGGGAAAAGTTATTTTCTAGTTAGTAGACTTAATATCACACAACCTCAAACATGAAAATTATTATTATCATATATAAAGGTGATGTAATTAGATATCAAATAAAGGAAAAATTAATTTATTCACATGATAAGATTAACAATATCATGAATTCACATAAGATATAGGAATATGAGAAGGCAAATTCAACTCTATTATTCATTTAAAGGTATAAGAACTAGTAGTACAAGTCTTTGTAGGGGTAGAGTTATATTAAAATCATTATATATATTATGGATGAACAAATTTATATAGTATTTATGTGCTTAATAGAGTCCCTCTTTGTGTTTAGAATTTTCATACTTAAATAGGTATAGTTCAGAGCTCAAGGGCACCACTCAATCTTACCAACTACCTTAGGTAGTTTAAACATTCAATCATGATTGGGGAGGTGGCTCAAGATAGTGGGGATATTTTATAGACTATTATAACTACCTTTTGCAACTACTTAAAATTCCCATTTAGGACTTCAACTTGTCTTATGATGACCAAAGCCAAATTCCACCATCTTTCCACTCATTATATGAGTTGAAGTTGAGATACATCATGTTTTTCATGTTGAACCAATATATTATTGATTATATGAATCAATGTAGTTACAGAATTCTATTCATGAGTTTGATTGTTAATTGGGAAAAATGGGTCATTTATTTAGTAAAAGTCTATATAGGCATAGAGTTCTATTAAAATCATTAGATAGATTATGGATGAAAAAATTTATATAGTATTTATGTGCTTAAAAGAGTCCATCCTTGTGTTTATAATTTTCATGCTTAAATAGGCAAAGTTAAAAGCTCAAGGGCACCACTCAATCTTACCAACTACCTTGGGTAGTTGAAACATTCAATCATGATTGGGGAGGTGGCTCAAAATAGTGGGGATCTTTTAAAGACTAATATATCCACCTTGTGCAACTACTTATAATTCCCATTTAGGACTTCAAATTGTCTGATGATGACCAAGACCAAATTCCACCATATTTTCACTCATTCTATGATTTTAATTTGAGATACATCTTTTTTCATGTTGAACCACTCTATTATTGATTATATGAATCAATGTAGTTACACAATCTACTCATGAGTTTAATAGTGAAATGGGAAAAATGGGTCATTTGTTAAGTCTTAGATATCATAAGTGTATATGCCAATAAAGTCATCAGTGGTGGGTTCCAAATATGTGTTGACTTTGAGTTCATTTTGAGCTTTCTTACTTATATGAATATATCCCTCTTGGTCCCTGCCAATTATCTTCTTTTTATTTATGGGGATAATTCCCCTATGATTACTACCACATGACACTACTTTATTATATTGGAAACCTTATTGTGTTAGTTTGTGTTTGTTATTCTAATAAAATCCCAAGTTGGTAGGTTTGAATGTGTCCTCCTTTGATAGGGATATAAATCCCCAGGTTTTCTCTTGTTTATGTAGTTGTTTATGGTTGGTTCATAACACCTTCCACATGGCTCCCTCTCTTTTGTTTCTTAGTCAAGGGTTTAAATGGATGCTAATTTTTATTTCTATAGAGATGTGGGATTTTTCCATGTGGCATCATCTTGATAACCTGATAGCTTAGAGGGTTTTGAAATTGTATAAATGGTTCTAGGCCATTAGGTTTCTAGGATTGTGATATGTGGAAGGATCCCACTAACATGTTTGCCCTCTAATTTTGTAATTTATATGTCTAATAGGAAACTTTGAATAAATTAGACTAAGTTTTTAAAATAATATTGAAAGGGATTAGGATCATTAGGATATTGACATGTAGCACTGGGAGAAGATAGAAAACCTTCACAACTTTTGCTTGTTGAGCCTTCACACAAAAGTGTGACATAATTCTTAGTATTCAAAACTTTTCTAAACTCTTGGTCACAAAAAAGTTATGACTAATTTTTTTAAAATATGCTAAATATTTTCTTCTTTTAAATAATTTGCATCAAAACATGTGAAGATCAGAAACTTAAAGTATGAAGTCTTGATTCCTTTCTTGACTTAGCCTTCTCTGCCAATCCTAAAGCCCCAAAATAAATTGGATGTTGTTCTTCCATGGTGACCAAAAATGGTCAATAATAAATACTAAGAGGAAAAACCAAGGTATGAGTTTACCAAGTGTATAATATTAAGGTGATATATAATTATAAAGTATCATCTACATTTCCCCCATGAATTAATATAATAATGAAATTAATAGTTTAAAGGAAATAAATGCATACCTAGGTGTGTATACAAACCTAATTTTTATTTGTGCCCAACTTGAATGCTTTGATAGTGAATGAACTACAACCAAGATCATGTTAAAACATTAAATTAGTACATATAGTATGGGTTGAAAATACTTTAAATTTATTGAAATTGAAGGAGAAAGGTTTAGGAGTTGATTATGTGTTTATGTAACCACCTTGCCTATTGGCAAGTTATTTTGAAAAATATTTATTATTATAATGATTTTAAATTGAGATTAAAATAAATATAGATAAATATTTAAAGTTTACATATATGTATATATATATATATATATATATATATATATATATATATAGAGAGAGAGAGAGAGAGAGAGAGAGAGAGAGAGATTTGGAAGGCACATGCCCCCAACTTTGGAGCAAAAACAAGTTTCCACCTGGTACTTGAGATTAGCTCAATTGTGCAACTTAGTGAGGCTAGATGATCAATTACAACCTAAAAACTTTGAAATATTGAGTTATTTTATCACCTCAACCATACCAAAAAATGAACTAACTATTACAATATATTTTCTCAATAAAATTTCATAATAGTCCATGGGGTATTAGTATGAAAAAGATAGTGATATGGTAAAAGTCCATAAAAGATATCTAGAATCTAAAACTAATTTAGATTTTGAAATATTAGGCACATGTCTCATATAATATTGACCTTAGATACATATAATTTTGAAAATATGTATAATAATAGTACTAATGTTCATAATTCTTCCACAAATATGAATTTGAATCATATAACTGTGTGCTTTGGCCATTTTAGATAATTATGTAAGTGTGGAGGACATGTTTCTAAATCATGCCCCCACTATATGTGGATAAATATAAAAAGTAATATAAGTACCAATGTTTAGGACATGTTTGCAAAACATGCCTCCACTATAAACTAGAGATGTTGAATATTGAATGGGTGTGTAGAACATGCTTCTAAAGCATGCCCCCCACTGAATTTGAGAACTATAAATGTGTGGAATCCATGCCCATATAACATTCACAAAATTATTGTAATAAATTTGAATATGTGGAATCCATACCCATATGATTTTTCACCACTAAATTTGAGAACTATGAATTTATGGAAAACATGTTCATATGACATGCCCCCACTAAATTTAAAAACAAATATAAGTATCACATACTAAATGAGTGTGTAAAACATGCTTCCAAAGTGTTCTTCCAATGTAATATTAAAATTGATATAAGTACCACATACTAAATGAACATGGAGAATATGCTTAAAAATCATTCCCCCACTATAATCTAAAAATTGTGCCAAGTGTGGAGAACATGTATCTATGACATGTCCTAACTAATATTCTCCTAACCTTTAGATGATGGAAATATATAAAATGTTATTTACTCATTTAAAAAGGATATGACAATTGTATAATTTTTGAATGTAACCATGTAAAATATAGAATAAATGTGTATAGGTAAATATATCATTAAAGTACATAGTACCAATGTGATCACATGAAGGCCTAAGATTCATGATAAATATCACATAAATGTCTAGTTAGTAATAATACAAGATAAAAATGCATGCACGCATGCGCGCGCACGTGCACAAGATCAATCAAAACCAAGTCAACATCCAATGGTATAAGGATATTGTAATTAAGGGGCATGTTAAAATGGCACACAATCGAAGGGACATGAATTAGTTAAATGTACATAAAGTAAATAATGATATATTCAAATGTCTATACAACAAATAATGACATATGAAAATTTCAATGAAATCATACATAGGAATGGGGGTTGAAAATAAAGGAACATATTCAAATTCTTAAAAAATTAATACAAGACACTCAAGTAAGTGCATAAAATAAAATCATAAGCAACCAACATAAACATGTGATATTATCCCATCGATCCATTGTGTTAAGAAAATTATGTCAAGTGTATAACATATGAAGTACCATGTTTAATATATAATCATGGTTAATAGGCATGTGTAAGTAAATATGTGACCTCAAACATGATAATTTAGAGTAACATAAAATCATATAACATGTGTGTATCAAGATCAAAGAAGCAGATGCCCCTAATGTCCATATGACATGATTAGAGGGAAATCCCAACATCTAAAATAAGGATGTATCATATATTTCTGTATTCCCATATCACAGTCAAGTAATAGAGTGACAAATATGTGTATATAGGATTAACTAATTATGTCATCCATTAATATGGAAGTAAAACATGGATGTCATGGAGCCAATAGAACATGTAGGTACCAAAACATTTCTTTTTGAATTTAGTATGTTTTTCATTTTTTTTAATATGTTTAGAATATTTTCATATGAAATGTCATTCTATGATGACATCTAATGGATGGTAATAGATATATCCTCCATTGTCAACATTACATCCTTAATTTGATATTTTAAATTATTTGCATCATGATTGGATAAGTTGAAAAGGTACATATCATGTTCCTCTTCATGTTTTGCATGTGTAGTATAATATTCAATGTTATCATTTGAAATATGTATTAATGTTCCTTCATGAGGAAATAAAATACCTTGCTGATTCAAATCAATTTTGTCTTTTAATTAGTTTAGCCAAAAAGTTCCTAGTGTAAATGCATATGGATATGTGGTAAGCATAACCCAAACCCATGTTTGAATCACTTTAGGAATAAAAGTAATTGGTAATATTATGTTTCCTAAAGAGTTTTTCCAACCTCCTTTGTTTTTTAAGTTTTTTGGATTGAATCCCATTTGTTTTAAGAATATTACATTGCAAGTAGCTTTTACTTATGTAGGATTGATATGGTTATGCCAAAAATAAGCACTGCTAATGTATAATGTAATTGTTAAATATTGTTGGTGTGGATGATTTTTATGTTGTTCATTTTTAGTTTTTTGCATAATATGTGGACCTTGAATTGGCCCCATGTTGAGTAACATTTATGAATTGGTCATACAGAGATTAGGGATTTGACATTTTTGTTCACAATGCTCCTTAAGTAATTTATCTCTCTCCTTTGTGTGAGGGATAAAGCTTTTGTATTTAGAGGGAAATATGTGATTCTTTTTGGAATGAACAATTATGAAGGAAGGATATATATGAAAATTGATATAGGGACATATATATTGATCTCCATTTTGAGTTGTTTTAGGTCATAAGAATCATAAAGAATGTATTTTTTCTAGTTAGGAGTATTAGAAGTCTTCAAATTTTGAATTATTGATCAAAAAGAATTTTCTCACCATGTTGTAAATTTAAATTTTAGGACTCTCTTGTTTAATTTTGGTCATGTTGAAGGAAACCCAATGTTGTAGTCCTTTATGTGGGTGCTTAAAAATGGATCAATATCATCTTTGTACATGTTTAAGTCACTCAATAAGTATTTTAGATAGGTGTGTTAGGTATGCTTAGTTTAGTCCTGTCATTATTGTTAAGATAATCCATTAGGAAAGGGAGTTATAGGTTTTATTTTAAATTTTTTGTAAATTTATATGTATTTTGTATGAGATTGGAGAGAGATGGAACTCAAGGAGGAGGAGGTGCTTACCTCAATAAGATAAAAAAGAAGCACCTTTTTTGAAATTGGAAGATACATATTCTATTGTACCCTACTTGACTGTGTTTTTTTTAAAGAAAAGTCTATATATATGTAGTGGGAAAGAAAAAAAACTAAATAATGTTGATTTGGTTACAAGTATAATAGAAATCTTGATACACATGTTAATGCCAATATGGATAATGGAAGTTAGGTTTTCTTAGTTTGAAAGTCTAATAATAGTGAACTATTTATTTGTATTTTGTATTCAAAAGGAGACTAAGTGGGCATGGTTTGAATAGTAAAATTTTTGTGAAGGTGTTTAAATAATAGTTGTATATTGATAAATCCTAATTATCATGCATTTTAAGTTATTCAAACCATTGGATTTTGGTGTTTGAAAGGATTTGCCTATAAGGAACAATATAAACCCTATGTTATCTTGTTAGAGGAGAAGAAAAGGACTAAGAAAATATCATGAACATAGAAGGACCCTATGAAATATAGTTTAGAGAATATTAATAATTGGTAAACCTTACCTTATATTTATTCTAAGGATATCTAATTTTTTTTTATTGTCTCCATTGTACTATGTATAAAAATATTTCCAAACTTGAAGGTGACTATAGAATTAGTAACAAATTAGTAAAATTTATGTAAATAAATATATAAGTGTGTGGAAGGAGGTTAAAAATGTGTAAAGAGGATTGAATTGAGGAAATAAAACTATTAAAAATCCTGTGAGTTCATTTACCAAGAGGCTTTTTCATACTCTACTTTGCAAGGTTATACATTCAGGTCAAACACCAATAAAGTTTTGAGAAAACGTAGTGTATTGATTGAATTTAGTGTTTTTATGAAAGGATAATGATTGGAAAGGATTTTAGGTAGTTAGAAATAACTAAAAGAATTATTATAGTAATTTGAAATTATTTAAAACATTTGAAAATTAAATTTGACCCTTCTCAGGTGCTTGTAGTCAGATATCAACCCTCTGCTAGGGTTTCGACACAAGAATGTGGATAAGAAGAGATTGAACTAGTGGAAAAACATCAAAATTTAAGATTTGATGTGAAACATTTTTGTAAAAAATATTTTAGAGGTCTCAAGTTGAAACTATCTGTTTAGGTATGGATTAGGGCCATTGTGTGTTTAAATAGGTGATAAAGACCTAATTAGGCCTACCAAAGCCTAAAAAGTGTCTATAAAAGATGTATAATGATAGAATTATGATATGAAAATTTGTGTAAGGTATGAAGACCATATAGATTATCAAAAATTGGAGGAATTTTTTTAGAATGAGACCATACTGGTCTATATTATGCAATTAATCATAAAAAAGGCTACAAGGAGATAAGTGAGGTTGAAAGTTTAAGAAGGGTAGTAATCAATTAAGGTGGTAAGTGAGTGTGAGTGGTATTTAAATAGTTTTTATTAAACCTAATAGAGTTTATATATAATAAATATCATGTATATAAACCCTATTCAAGAGTTGAGGTAATTTGGCTTAAAGAAGCTTAAAGACCAACGAAGACTAGTGTAAGTGTGATTGAATGAAAGGTGGTGATATGGTGAATGGAATAAGGGGAATGGATGAGTGTAATGTGAACTAGGAATTTTAATAAAGATAAGTGATTAGTATTGTGTTAGTCCAAAAATGAAAACAAAATGATAAAAACACACTAACTAGAATACATCTCTAGGTATAGTTACTAGGGTGAGCTTAATAACAAAAATAAATGAAAAGCACAAATAAAAAGTAAAGAAAATAAAGAATAATTAACCTTCATTGGATGATCCAAATTATTTTTTTAGTTTATTTCTTGGCTTGTGTTCATGAAGTCTTCATCAAAGGAGGCTTGCCTATCTCCTCTTCTCCTTGGCACCTTGTGGCTTTGGCTTGGTTTGGCTTGGCTCAATATTTGGACATTATAAGACTAAGATGCAATTAATTTTTAATACATTTTGGAAGTATAATTTTGGAATAAACTAGATTATTGAAGATATTAGAGCATAATAAATTTTCACCAAAATAGCTTAAAATTCATGTGGTAAGACTTCTTATTTATAAATTTTTACAAATGGGTAGAATCAACCTAAACCATCCATCTCAGGATTGAGATGTGTGGCTAAAGATTACTCCAATTTTTTAATTAAAATTATTAAATAGGCTCATAAATATTTTGTATATAGGATAAATTAAGAGGCATGGAGGGTATTGATGAGGCATGGGAGGCATGAATCCTGATATTTGGGGCATTTATGGCTTAGGGATGTCTTCCAAATAAATGACGTCACTTGATGATGTAGATATTTAATATTCATTTACAAAAATAATTATTCAACAAGTTTCCATAGAATTATTAATTAGGCTCTAATTTGGTTTAATTATCTCTTAAGTATGAGTAGCAACTTTATGTAAAAATTACTCAAATTGATCAGAATGCCTTGTTATTAGTTTAAAATTTGAATAGATTAGAATTATAATGTGATGTCAGATGCATTAGATTTGTTATATGATTTATGATGTTATCAAGACAAAATAACAAAGGCACATGTCTTATGCAAAATATTTGATAGAAAAGAGTAACCCAAAGCATTTTGACTTGAAATGATTTGATCACAGTTAGCTAGCCCCATTTAATGATACAATGGCCAAAATTGACACTTGAATATGTTAGTTTCAAAACTTTTAATGTGTTTTACTATTTTAAGCCAAATTGTGCATTTTGGTAAGAATTGGTCAAAATCTTGGTTGGAGTTTATCGGTAGCTAGATTTAGGTATCTATAGTTTGCCCCTATTTGGGAAGATGTTGTAAAATGTAGGCAAAGCAATGTCTTCTGAAATAATGAGAGATGGTCTATATGCCAAAAATAAGATGATGATTTAATAAAAAAGCTATAAAGATTTTTTGGGAAGCCTAAGATGATGCCCCCTTGAGGGAGTGGCCATCACATTTGTTGATGGACAATCCCTTGAATAGAAATAAAAAGAAAGGTGAAATTAAAATATGGTTAAGATTAATCCAAATATGAAAATGATTGCATGCATTGATTTAAATAGGATGCTAATTTTCCCAAAGGTAGTTATAATTAGGAATAAAAGTCAAAATAATGATACCCCCATAGGCAGTTATAATCATTAAGAGGACCTAGATTGATTTTGCCCTAGTTAGGGCTAATTAGCAAGAATAACTCAAAGATATAACCTATAATCTATATTAAAGATGAGCAGGTAAAAATGTAGATGATATAGTCTAATGACTAAAGAATCCACTAACAACCAAGCATATGAGGATGCACAAAGTGAAGAAATAGATGGATAGAAGAATAAGATTTATGAAAAGAAAAGATTTAGTTATACCTACCAATGAGGAGATACTCATCCTAATTAGTAATGATAAAAAAATAATGGCTAATGGGTTAATTTGATCAAGGTTGTGATGGAAGGATTTTCCAAGGTGCTAGGGAGAAAATTTTGTGGCTCCATTGATTGTAAACCTTGAAGCTGATTTTTGTTGTAGCATGTGATGGTAGGCTTCATGATAGAACACCATGAAGATTTGGCCCAAAAATGCATAAGGACTGACTCCTGATCCAATTAAAACTTGAAAATAATTCACCAATGATAAAAACCATGATGATAATGTTGACATATGAATATGGATGGACTCAAGAATAATTTTCATAAGGAATCACCCAATTGAACACATATATACTGATTCAAGGCAATTGTGTTAAAAGCAAACAAATATGAAAGAATACAAACAAAAAAGAAACACACAAAAAGAATAAAAATATATAAACAAATTGAAATAAACAAACAAATAAAAATCCTAAAAACAAAATCAAAATAAAGCATCATAATAATGACCATGCCCCAATAAGGCAGATCGAGGATAATTGACTAGGCTTAATATGACAAATTTGTTTGTATTTTGAAATATTTGTATGTTTTTGGAATTTTGAGGTATCCTAAATCATTTAGATAATGATAAGATACCTATTAGAAAATTGGTGAGAGCATTTGGCTTAGATTTATGGAAAAATGACAAGAGCATTTGGAAAGGGAGGATTGAGGTGACCTCAAAATGAATTGAGCATGATCTACATAGTCCCAAAATGACTTCATGTCATAGCAATTTCATCCACACAAAATGAAGGGAAAAGCCAATTAGGTCCCAACAAGTTCTTAAAATTAGAAAATGGCTAGTCAAATGAAAATAGTGATGGCAAGGTGATGTGGTAATGAATGATAAATAAATGTTACCCCTAGTTTGCCCATAGGTAGTTATAACTAAGATACAACATACTAGATCAATGATACTAATTTTTCCATAGGTAGTTATAATTAGTAACAAGACCATTGAGACACTACTTTGCCCATAGGTGGTTATAATCAGGCTCACATAAACAAACTTTGATATAGGATGGAAAATAAAAGATATCTTGCTAGATCAATTGTCACACTACTTTTATTAAATGTCATTGTAAACATGAATTTCATAATAGTTGAAACTTGATCATAATTCCCTCATGAAAATTTTGGGAAGAACCCAAATACCAAGATCAAAACAAGATTGGGTAGGATGACTAAAAATAGACTTTGGTCTAGATAGGAATGATTTGGTAAAATGGCATGGTCTTGCTAAGGATAATGATGGACTGGTAGGATGGTAGAATTATAAATAAGGATAAAATGGTAAGAGGGGTACCCAAGGTGATGTAGTAAATGGAAGGATATGTGACAATGGCAAAATGATGAGTAATAACAATAATGGCATGGGCATGTGAAATGGTATGGTACATATTTTTGGCCTAGGTGTGGTTTTTTTATTTTGTTGTTCTTGCTAAAGTGGAGATGCACATCCTAATCAGAAAATGATTTAAATAGAATAATAAATAATGTTCATTGATACCCCATAGCTCATTTGAATAGTTTCTTTTTCAAGAAATTGATGCATATTTGGGTTTTGATAATGTTGTTGTGATCTTCATTGGTTATTGATTCTAATTCCTTCAAACATTGAGGCAAGGTATCTTTGTAGCCTCTACAAAGGAAAGTGTGGCCATGGATGGTAAATAAGGACAAATAATGGATGGTAGGTTTGATTTTGAAATGGATTGGTAGATGATAATGGAATGTATAATGGTGGGGAAATAAATGAAGATCAAGATGTTCAATCACATGTAATGTTGTTGGTGCCATATTCGACATGACTTTGGTTGTGGCAGGGCCAAACACTTGTTCTCTCAATAGGACCATCAATTTTTTCTATTGTTTGGGCCTAAGAGTAGCTACCATCTAATTAGGTTTTAAATAAAAAGTTATTTTGATTTGATCTTTGATTTTGTCTTCATCAAGTAGTGAACTTTTGTGCTCATCTATTGGTGCCTCAAAAAGGTTTTCACCAATAAAGTTGTATTTATTGTCCCTTAACACTTATAAGAAGGTTTCACTAAGGAATGTTGAATTTTGACTTTGATTTTATTCTAGTGCTTCCAAAAATGTTTCATTAGAAGATGCTAAGGTTGAAATTTGTGTGTTCCCTAGCACCTCTAAAACATTTACACTAGGAGAGTGTTCTTCACCACATGAATGTGGTCTTGGCCTCCTTGCTCTTATTCAACTATTATGTTTCCATGGATGCAAGTCAGTAAAGTGTGATTCTATCAGTCCCAATCGACACTTGTGAGAAATGGAATGTCAATAACATGGCTATTTGGGTTTATGGTAATGTCCAATGGAATGGTAATAGAATGGGGGTTGGAAACACAATCCTCATAGAATATACTAGGATAAATTATGTTGAAGCTTAAGTAATCATCCTCAAAAACCATAAAAGGATCACAAATGTATTAAAATTAATCTGAAAGGCATGTGTAGCCAATGTTGTAATAATTATAAACATATTCTTTTTTTGAATCTGATTCCAAATTAATAGACTCTAGATTTGATGTTGAGACTAATGTTGATTCTGATTTTGATGCTAAATTTGATGTTGGTTCAATAATAGAACCTGACTCTAACTTTGATTCCTCATCTAATGGGTACTCTATTACAATGATGTCTTATTTGATATTTGGTATTTGACAAATAATGGCCCATGATGGCATAATGGGCTCCACAAAGATTGGTTTGTCAAAGTGAGACTCCTCTATAATGGGAAAAAGGTCAAGAGATAACTCCCTAGAGACTGCCTTGTCAAAGGGAGGCTCTTGAAAAATGGGCATATGGTCAAGGTAATGATATACCCAATGGTGGTTATAATCATTAAGAAGTGACTCAACAAAGACTGGCTTGTTAGAGTGAGACTCCTTAATAATTGGTATAGGATCAATAGGTGATTCATCATAGGTTGAATTATCACAAGTGATTGGTAGAACAAAAATATCTTAGATTGATTGGTTATTTTGGCCTTGGATTCTAATGAGTTAGAAAATACTAGTTTTGAACATGACTTTATCTTTGAATGATTGGATCAGTTGAGGTTTGGATCAGATTGGTACTAGATGAGGAATTTTCTATGATTAGATAATGGTAGGGTATTAAGGAGCATGATTTCTCATGCAAGCCAAAGGACAAAGTCTTGAAATGGTAAAAATAAGGAAATATGGAGCATGATTGTTTACACAATCCAAATGATGAGGTCTTGGAATAATGAAGGGGCATTGTGGATCTTTATTGTTCACACAAACCAAAGAATGAGTTCTTGGTATATAAATGGTATGACATTGTGGAGCTTGATTAATTTCACAAGCTAAAAGATGAGATCTTGAAAGGATAAGTTTGGGCCATTATGGACCTTGGTAGCTCACACAAGCCAAAGTATCTAAGTCCGCTTCATAAACCACATCATCCCAATCTTGAGTTGGATCATAAGTTGGTTCTTGGTTATGTTCCATGTACGTATTATTGTAAAGAGGGTATGGATTTGTATCACAAACAACATTATCTATAGTTTTGTCTTTAAATTCTTCCCCACAAGCCTCATCATACCAATCAAGGTCTTCATTTGGATCATAAGTTATTTCATGGCTTTGTTTCCATGAATGATTATTGTGAGGTGGATATAAATTTATCTCACAAACCATATTAGCATCATTGGGGTTTTGAGTAAAGCCATAAATGCCATTTTGTGTAGCCATTCTATCATAAGTTAGTTTATATGTGACTCCACCATAGGTGTAGCTAGACATATCCATATAAATGATGAAATATCTAAAAACAAAAAAGGCTTAGAGTTTTACAAAATCCAAAAAACTATGTTAAAAAGACAAATGGTTCAAACTTGGTCTAACTTGGTTGAAAGGGTGGAGCGGTATCTCTAATGTGGTCTAAAAGTTGAGTTGTATCTCTAAAATGGTTTGTGATAAGACTTGGCATAAAATAGTCTAATGTAAAATTTCTAACATCAAATGTCATATGCATGAAAGGTCAAGTGTCTGAATGAAAATTAGCATGCAAAATTATAGATCAAAGTGTTACAAATAAGGTCTAAAATAAGAAAGGGAAAAGAGTCACTAGGTCTTTTATCCAAATGTGTAGTCAAAATTTAGGCTCAAATAAACTATGCTAGGACTTTTCACCAAAAAAAATCAAAAGATAGACTTAAAACAAAGGCATGATGTGATTGGATTTAATTTAACAAGTTTGGAAACAACTATGACATAGACCTAGAACATATAATCAAACAAAAACATGATCAGTTGGCATAAGGCATAAGCTAAAAGGCTCTTTCAAGAAAGGATGTCTTCTCCCAAATAAAGGCACAAACAATGATGAGGATTAGCATTTGAACAAATAAAACATAAATATTTTTCAAATTTGGGTAATTGATTATCCAAAGTTATACAACCTATTGATGATTTAAAATTGTTCTTGATCTTAATCAATCAACAATGGGAAGTTTCAAGCTGTGGGACATTGCAGCTTGAAATAACCTCTAGATTTTAGAGAAGCTGGTCTCTTCTTTTGTGTCAAATGTTGGGGAAAAGGGATAGGAGACTAAACAAAAATGCAAAATTTAGGAATTCAAACATAACTATGGTGATGCACCTGAGTGTAATCCTAATCCTAACCTGAGCATAGTGAAACTATTATAGGATTCAATCACATTTAAGAGCAAACAAGTGCATGATCAATGTAAGACATATAAATAATAGAAATAGAGGCTCACAATAGGAAATTCCTTTGCTGAGATATAGAGAATGTCAACAAAGGCATAGTGTTCAATCTTCTGAATAGAATCATCCAATCACATAAGAGGCACAGAAGTCACATATAGTTACGTAAATCTTCCAACTCAAGAAAATGAGACAAAAGCAAATGACATTCCTAATCACAAATCTAGAAAATCTATAGTATAGAATACTTTGAAAATGACATAGATAACACCAACCAAGGCATGGAGTTCAAATCTTCTTAATTTATTCATCCACATAAAAGGCACATAAACATGCATAGTTACATCAACTTTACAACTCAAGAAAATTGAGACAAGAGCAAATGATATTACTGGTCAAAAACTATAGAAAGTCTAAAACTATAGAATTCCCACCCTCCATATGATTTTACAATTCTTCTTATATAGCCTCGGATGTCTCCTGCCTTCTCTCTCTTTCTCGTGCAATTCTACTCTATCCTTAACTCATAAGGGATAAAATAGACGACACTTTTAATGCCTTGGATGCATCCTAGTCTTATCAAGAGATGCCCTAGCTACGACATGGTAGCTCATGTCTTGTACCTTTCTTTGTGCCTAAATTTCTCATTCCATCACCTATTTGGCTGCTCAACTATCTACTTTGCCTCCACCTACAGGGGACAAACAGAAGGCCCTTTAATGCTTGCAAGCCCCAAAAATCTACCTAGTGCACTGTTCTATCTACCAGGAATAACTCTCATCAAGTTTCCATCCATCTTCATTGTAATAGGTAGACAGACACGAGGACACTTAGTTAATCCATGAAAATTCTCTTTTTGGTCTAGAAGGCACTGGAGAATGACACTTAGCACTTTTCACTTCCTTATATTCTACTCAGGAATGCTCAACCTTCGACACCTGTCGCAATCCGCTTCCTCGATATTTTGTCATTTTATCAAAACAAAACTCATCGCATTTCTTGCTCTAGCAACTCTTAAGAATGGGATGGACATAGGTGGTAGGCTTTGCATGTTGACACTTGGCATGTCCACAGTCCTTTGAAATAACATCCAAGACCCACCACAATCTTTATTCAGCAATGAGGCTCGAAGATGGTCTCTCAAAAGTTGACACATGGTGACTTTCACTGCTTCTGGGAAGATACGTGGCATCTTCCACTTCTCCTTCCAGGTGTACATGGCACCTTCCACTACATTTGAGAATAGAGTAGAAGGGGGCTTAAAGAGTGACACTTGGTAGCATCCACTACTTTATGGCACTTTAAGCAAAATAAAATGATGCCTTTATGCATTGAATCAAAGCATGAACCCAGGTGTCCTTAAAATGCTGACACATGGAGGCTTCCACTTTCTTCTAAAAAGGTAGCTTAGGGCCTTCTGTGACTGCCACCTAGCGCTTTCCACTTTCTTTGCTACTTAGCTCATTGAAAGTTTTTGGTTGAAAAATAAAATGAAATGTAGATGCCTCTATGAGACACGGATACTGACACGTGGTGCATTTTACTTAGCTACTATTGGGAACACAACACATTTTGTGGCCTTCTCAAAAGTTATAAATAGGGGGATCGAAGGCTGACACTTGGTGGCTTCCACCTGAATTCAAAACTTAGGCCAAAAATGAAATGAAAGAAATAAGAAGTGGGAAAGGGATACATGACTAGAGAGTGACACTTGGCAGCTTCTGCTGCACTTTGACACTTAGGCAAAAATGAACCCACCTTCTACTCCAAAACTCTACTACCACGTCTAAGGTATATCAAAATCAAAATTGTAGTGCTTGACCAAAAAAAATTAAAAATGACGTAGAGTAAAAAATTTACTCTATAGTTACTGGTGACCTCCTAGGACTTTTGAGCCTGCTCATAAAGAACCTGACTGCCGCTCTATCAAAATTTAAAATTTTATAGCTTCAAAAGTGTTGTTTGGTAGATTGACCACTCATGGTCAGATAGCCCTTGTTTTAAAATTCAACAAAATCCAGATCAAGGTTAATGATATCCTTGTGTGAAAAGGTTTGCAGGATCTAGATTGTGGCTTTCAATTTGAATTCCAGCTGGGAAACAGGGACTAGGACAGCTTTGACTTCCAAGACTAAGGAATCATCTCACAAGCTCTAGAAAACTATTTGATCCCTCTATTTAGCTAGTAGTAATGGTTCAATTTGGTCCACCATTAGCACCGTCTTTGCATCCAAAAATGGGGAAGGAAGGCCTAGTTGCACCAGATCTTCAATATGATGTCTCATCTCATTGATGCCTTCTTTCACGACTTTGAGACATTCTTTGCAACTATTGGCCACAGCTTCATAACTGAGTACTTCATTGACCCATTTCATGGTGGCCATTTTGTTAGGGATCCCTACGGCTACCAATATTGCATCCATTATGTCATAGAGCTTCTATATCAATGAATGGGAGTTCGTGACTCTTCTAGAGACAGTGTCCAGAGTGTTCTACACTGAATTCTCCACCCTCTCACAAAATTGTTGTGCATTGACTAGGAAGGTGAGAAATGGCCTGAGTTGGATAATCTATGAAGAGATTCTCTCCCATGCTGACTCATAGAGCTCCTTCACCAGTTACATTACTTTGACACCTCTTGGCCTATTAGCTAGCTCAATGGTTAGTTACACCATCCTCTATTGCTCTACTTGGAACTGGGCTTGAAATACCACAACCTTATTTTGCTCCTCTAGTAGCCCTTGTTGTGATTAGGTAACCTGTAGTTGAAGTCCTTTGACTCTTCCCTGTAACATTGTGTTCTCTCGCCTAAGGGTTGTTGCTGCATCTTTTGCAAGTGAAAGCTCCACTTTCAATGAATCATTCTGGGCTTGGACTACTCATTGAGTCTGGAGGGAAACAATATCTTACAACTATTTATGTAGACTAGCTATTTCATTATCTTTCTTGTTTATTTCTTCAGCCAAACTATTATAGTTTACCTTTTCTTTGGCCAAATCAGCCTCCATCTTCTACAGTGTTTTTTATTTCTTTAGATAATCTTCTATGATTATAGAAGTGGATTTGGTCAGCAGCTCAACTCTATCTTGGGGCCTAAACAGGGACATGCCAATGGCCACAGCATTCATTGTATAGTCCTCTAGCTGCATTTGCTCACTTAGCTTGTTGACATTGGGTGACAAATGGGTCACCGTCAACTATTGTTTAATAGGGTCAAACTATGACCACAAATGTGGGATAGTCAGTGCCTTATTCTCTGTAATTCTCTTCTTCTCTAATCAGACCTCTCTTACCTTCCTAGCAGCATCAGCCTACATCTGGAAGGTAAAAGGGGATGTAATATGCCCTCCCACAAAAGGAAATCCTTGTGGCAGGCCATATTGGATAGCCATTGGTTGGCTAGGGATGAGTTATAAGGGCATCTTTCTAGGAATAGAGGGGGAGAAATGGGGAAGCATTAGGGCGTAAGGCACCGAGGATGGGGTGAATTATGAAATGGGAATGGCAGCAGTGGTGGGAGGTGTCATTTGGCTAGGTGGAGGCACCATGCTGATAGGGAAAGGGGCAAAGTGAGATGGAGGATGGGAAGTAATACTTACCCAAGGGGAAGTTGTAGTGCTCTACACTGGGTGCTGTGAAGGCTCCTCTTCCTCCTCTGAATCTAAATGGAACTGCACCCTCCTTCTCTTCTTGGGTGTTTCTACCTCTGGCTATGTTTGTTGCCCTTCCATCTCTATAGTTGATGGTGGTGCTTATGGAGAGCTGGGAACTTCAATAACTCCCAATGATGGGGAGACTTTTGGTGGTGAAGACACCATACTCCTTTGTTGTTTTATGGTAGCTGCAGCTTGCTCTAAAGTCTATGGTTGTTGGCTTGGTCTTACTCTAGTTTCCTGCTCTGCCTTGAGTGTCAACATTTAGCTTGTTTTTAGGCTAAAAGTAGGGGAAAGATGCCACTCATCCCAGAGATCTTCCCATCTTTCATCTGAGTCTATGCCCCGAAAATCATGAGTGGTTTAGGAAATCTCTTTCCTATATCTCCAATAGGCCTTAATTTTCTCTGCATCCCAACCTTTGTTCCTTAACATCCTTCTCAAACCAGAAGTCATCCTAACTTTGGGATTGTAATCCCTTTATTTATCATAGAAGGTTTCCCATGGCCTATTCTATGGCTGGGGTAAATATGTCAGTTCAACATAGAGACCAGGAGCATCTTCTACAGGGTTTTTCCTAGTCTCCCAAAAAGGGTGGCCTTCATGTGCAATCCTAGCCCCAATCCTCTTGGTCCTCACCAAAAAATCTATGTAATTAGCTGGGTAGTAAACCCATTTGTCCTCTACTAATAGGAACCCTAGGAAGGCTAGTTTCTTTAGCAGCACCATCTCAACTTCTCTTCCTTCCAGGCTTACGTTGCTTGCCATCCATGGGAGATTGTACATTTTCCTCTTCTTCTTCCTAGAGCCATACACATTATCAACTATCGACACTTGCCTGGTGACTTCCAAGAATGCTAACCTAAGAGTTAAGGTCTTTGGTAGCAACATTGGTTTTCCACAAAATGCATGGACCCTTATGGTCATGTGATGGGACCCAAAATAGAAGTCACAAGGGATTGGGCAACTGACCAGGAGGTTCATGACACTTGGGAATAACCTATTTATGATAGGCTTGGGGCTAAGGCAATGAAGAATAGGGGTAACAAATAGTTCCCAAAAATCATATGGGGGTTGAAAGCTAGGTCATATAGGTTCAAATTCATAAATTGGGAGAAAAGGTCAGGGTTCTGATGTTGTATAAGATGGAATAAAAAGGAGGAATACCTGAATACCCCTTTTGACCTAAACTGGGTTAGCTGCTCCACCATCAAAAAGGTGATGTGCTCTGAGAAGTCAAGTCAGTACTGCTGCATTTTGTTGACTGTCTTTAGCCAAAAAAGGATGGCCATTTACTCTGCCATGTCATCCTTCATGCCAAAGATAAGAGCCATCATTGACAACACATCTTGTCTAGCCAATGCAAACTGCATTCTTGATATAGGGAGCATGGGTACCATTGTATCACCATCAGCCATTTGCAACTCAAACCACAAAAACCTTGTTTGAGTGTTAACATTCACCCACATCCTTTGCATCTTGTCAGTAGTGGGGAAGGTGGCAGTATTATCATAAGGTAGGGCTAACATGTCCTTGATAGCTTGTGGGGTGACCTGCAACATGAAAGGGCCTTGTTGGATGGTGCAATATTGTGCATGGAGCAAGTTTGTGTATAATTTAATCACATCAGGGCATGGATGCACTACTGGGACAATGAATTGAGTGAGTTGTGAGATCCATATCCTCATTTTGAATGTCTCATATTGCCTTTCTCTAGCTCTTTGCAAACACCTCTGGTGTGCTCCTTCTCTTAGGTTCTTTTTGTTGGCCCTTTGAAAGATTGGGTCCATGATTCCATCTGCATAATCTCTTACCTTTGATGGGTCACTGGTTTGACTAACTCCCAGGACTCTAGTTCTCAGATAGCTTCTTGGTGGTTGCGTAGGAGTTATAGCATATGATTTGCTAGCCAATAACCTATCAAGATATCTAGGTGTCCCTATTCCTTGTTGTGAAGATGATGCTCCCACCATTTCTATATCTCTTGTATAATACCTGGTGCAGGAGTCTTGTACAAGATAGAACACGCTTGCTGAAACAAACTTTAATAGGCACTGATAATCATAATGAGCAGGATATTTTCTCAGGTGTAGGGATGCTCGAGAGTTTTTAAACTTTAAAATTTTCTAAGGGATATTTATGGGCCTATCAAGTCCCAAATAGCATTAAATTTGGGTGATTGTTAGCAAATGCTACTCAATCTTTGAGAATCAACGAAGTGGACACATTATGCAAGTTATGGTGCAAGGTACCTTAGATATCTCAAAAGATTTGGGAAAGCATTTAATGTAACAAAATGTTAAAGAATTAAAACTTCTAAGATGCCAAATCTAGGTTTAAAATGCTTATTTTAAAAGAAAAGTGGGAAAATAATAGAAAACAAAACAATGCAGGAATGGGAAACTACCTAACTACATTAATTGATCATCCTTATTTCCCTCCATAATCAAAAACAAACTTTCCAATGTCTTCTTTATGACAAGCCAACTTATGTTGTCATACCAATGATTGAAATGGGTATATCTTTGATGGAATGTCCTCTATGCTGGCCACTCGGATCTGCCTGCATTCAAATGAGTTTGAGTCAAACATGCTTTCGACATCCGTAAACTCTTTTTGTCCTTGAAAATCTATTGAATAATAGTTTTTCATGTTGTCACGTGTCATCAAGAAATTGATGGCTATTGGTTCTTTACTTTGTGCCTTTTGACATCCATTATCTTTCAGCTTATCTCCTTCAAATTCTAGCCCTATTACATCATCATGCTCCTTGATGACTTCATCCTCTTGAAAGGATAAATCTGAAAGCTGGCATCCCTTCTGCATACTCAATTGAGTCTCAAAGTTATCTTCTTCATATCTAGCCAGTTCATAACCTCTTTGAAGGATAGTGTCACTTGTCTCAATAACTTGATCAAGGGAGTGTCCATTCTCCTCCATATCTTCTTACAAAATGAGGAAAAAATCAGAAATGATCTCCTCCTCATCTGAAGTTAAGACAAAATCTTGTGACGTGTCGTCTTGTTCATCAAAGGGGGTACCTATGGTGATTTCCTCCTCATATGTACTTATGGATCCCTCTTGACTAGCCATGAATTGAGTGCACTCCTCTGCATACTCATTTGCTTCATCCAAAACATATTCTTCTTTGAAAAGGGATGAGGAGGAAGGTTGTGATGAAAAACATGGAGCTTCTTAAGGAATGGTGGAAGAGACTTGAGGGGAAAGTGAGGGTTTGGAGTCCTTTTCCCTTACTGCAGACATAAGCTTGGCATTATTCGATAAATAATCTTGATAGGTTCAATTTAGCTCATGAAAAGGGGTGGCATATGTCTGATATGGAATTTGTGGTGTTAGATATGCAGGTTGATAGATTTGGTAAGGTTGTCTCTCATGAATGCTTAGCTTCTCTTCTAGAAATGCAATCAATCCACACACATCTAACATCTCATATGTAATCCCTTGCCAATTTTCTCTTTCAATGGGATCCCATTCACTTTTAATTATATCTATTACATCTCTTACTTGATGGATGACATGATATGGAATTTCTTTGCCATATCCCCTTCTACTATCAAGCTCTAACACATATTTTTAAAATCCCAGCAATGCTTTTTTAATGGTGAAAATAAGGTTAGATTGAACATGGGATGTGACATATTGGGGAGACTAGGCATAAGGTTGGTATAGCTCATGCCCATCTGCATCCTTATTACTTGACATGATTTTAGGAGAAACTTGTTCTTGATTAGAAATATATGAAGGAGAATAAAGCCCATACCTATGAGTAACAGAATTATACATACCAAAAGGTGATTTCTTGATGATACCAAGACTGCTTGATTACCTAATTTGACTCAGAGTTGTTGTTGGTGTTGATAAAACCTCCAAAGGCTAATTGGTTGAAGAACACACCAAAAATTCTTCAACTCATTGAAAGATCAGTCCCATTAGGCATGCCAAAAACTGTTGATGATTTAAAATTGTGCTTGATCTTAATCAATCAGCAATGGAAAGTTTCAAGCTGTGGGACATTGCGGCTTGAAACAACCTCCAGATTTTAGAGAAGCTGGTCTCTTCTTTTGTGTCAAATGTTGGGGAAAAGGGATAGGAGACTAAACAGAAATGGAAAATATAAGAATTCAAACCTAACTATGGCAATGCACCTGAGTGTAATCCTAATCCTAACTTGAGCATAGTGAAACTATTATATGATTCAATCACATTTAAGAGCAAACAAGTGCATGATCAATGTAAGAGATTGAAATAATAGAAATAAAGGCTCATAATAGGGGATTCTTTTGCTGAGATACAGAGAATGTCAACAAAGGCATAGTGTTCAATCTTCTAAATAGAATCTTCCAATCACATAAGAGGCACATAAGTCACATACAATTATGTAAATCTTCCAACTCAAGAAAATGAGACAAAAGCAAATGACATTCCTAATCATAACTCCAGAAAATCTATAGTATAGACTACTTTGCAAATGACATAGATAATGCCAACTGAGGCATGGAGTTCAAATCTTCTTAATTCATTCAACCATATAAAAGGCACATAAACATGCACAGTTACATCAACTTTACAACTCAAGAAAATTGAGACAAGAGCAAATGATATTACTAGTCAGAAACTATAGAAAGTCTAAAACTATAGAATTCCCCCTTCTATATGATTTTACAATTTTTCTTATATAGCCTCAGATGTCTCCTACCATCTCTCTCTATCCTGTACAATTCTACTCTATCCTTAACTCATAGGGGACAAAATAGATGGTGCTTTTAATGCCTTGGATGCAGACTGGTCTTATCAAGATCTGTCCTGACTGTCGCATGGTAGTTTGTGTCTAGTACCTTTCTTTGTGCCTAAATTTCTTGTTCCATCACCTATTTGGCTGCTCAACTATCTATTTACCTCTGCTTATAGGGGACATATAGATGGCCCTTCAATGCTTGCAAGCCCCAAAAATCTACCTGATGCACTTTTCTATCTACCAGGAATAACTCTCATCGAGTTTCCCTCCATCTTCACTATAACAGGTAGACAAACACGAGGACACTTAGTTAATCCATGAAAATTCTCTTTTTGGTTTAAAAGGCATTGGAGAATGACACTTGGTTCTTTCCACTTCCTTATATTCTGCTTAGGAATGCTCCACCTTCGACACCTGTCACAATCTACTTCCTTGATACTTTGCCATTTTATCAAAACAAAACTCACCACATTCCTTGCTCTAGCAACTCTTAAGAATGGGATGGACATAGGTGGCAGGCTTTGCATGTTGACACTTGGCACTTCCATAGTCCTTTGAAATAACATCTAGGACCCACCACAATTTTTTTCGGCAATGAGGCTTGAAGATGGTCTCTCGAAAGTTGACACATGGTGACTTTCACTGCTTCTGGAAAGATACATGGCATCTTCCACTTCTCCTTCCAGGTGTATGTGGTGCCTTCCACTGCATTTGAGAATACAGTAGAAGGGGGCTCAAAGAGTGATACTTGGTAGCATCCACTGCTTTATGGCACCTTAAGCAAAATAAAATGATGCCTTTATGCATTGAATCAAAGCATGAACCCAAGCATTCTTCGGATGCTGACACGTGGAGGCTTTCACTTTCTTTTGAAAAGGTAGCTCAGGGCCTTCTGTGACTGCCACCTGGCGCTTTCTACTTTCTCTATTGCTTAGCTTGTTGAAAGTTTTTTGCCAAAAAATAGAATGAAATGCGGGTGTCTCTGTGAGACACAGTTATTGACACGTGGTGCGTTCTACTTAGCTACTACTAGGAACGTGGCACATTCTGTGGCCTTCTCAAAAGTTACAAAAATGGGGCTTAGAGGATGCCAATTGGCTGGTTCTATGGCTTAGAGGCTGACACTTGGTGGCTTCCACCTGAATTCAAAACTTAGGCCATAAATGAAATGAAAGAAACAAGAAGGGGAAAAGGGATACGTGATCAGAGAGTGACACTTGGCAACTTTCGCTGCACTTTGACACTTAGGCAAAAATGAACCCACCTTCTACTCCAAAACTCTACCACCACGTCTAAGGTATACTAAAATCAAAATTGTAGTGCTCGACTAAAAAAAATTAAATATGATGTTAATTAAAAAAATTACTCTACACAACCCAAAAGAGAAAGATCTATGTATTAACCCCATAAATTAAGGCCTAAACAAAAATCAATCAATGTTTGAATCCAAAATTGACAAGGCTAATTGAAAATTCAATGTTGAAAACTAGGATTTGACTAAACAAGCTAGACAATATTAGATAGCATGACATCACAAGGCAAAGGTCCAAATTGTATACATGACATGGTTTGAAACAAGTGGTTTTTGATACAAGGTGAAAAAAGTCTTGACGCAAATTGAGTAGCCTAATAGTGTAATCATGCTAAAATGATGTGATCTATGTTTTTCTTCAAAATACTTAAAGGAAACAATGGTTTAACATGATTTGGGTAGCATAACACTACCCTCCTCAACTCAAATTGACACACACAAACAAGTTTAGCAAAAATTTCAACGCACAAGTGTGGTGTAAAATGGCCATCTTAACACCTCTTTAGACAAAAGAGAGATGTATAAACAAATTTATTTTGGCATTGTTTACAAACAAACAATCATGTTTTAGTCTCAAAACATACCAAGAAAAAATGACAAAATACTCTAAGTATAATCATCCAAATCCTAGCAAGGGTATGGCAATGTGGGGTTAACTAAACTAAAAAGTTTTCAAATGTTTCTATAGTAATTAATTGCAAAATGAATTTCACATCAAATGATGCAAAATAAAAACACAAAAATTAGGTGTCTATAGTACTTGACAAGTTACAAAAAGGTCTAGTCCTTTTTACAACCACCACATCCTACTATTCACTTAGTGTAGTGCAATGTCCAAATGCAGATACACCCCATGTGCAACTCAGAAGGAGTGGATGAAGTCAATGCTGGAAGATGAAACCTTGGTTCAAATCTTCCCTTAAGAACTCATGGGAGGTAATAAAATCCCCTTCATAAGCCAAGATGCTTAAAAAAAAATTAATTACTGATAGAATGGCTTTAGATTCATTTTCAAGGTCACCAAAACTATGATGAGTTTTTGGGGAGTGCTTTAGATGATGTTCTTTCTAATCCTTGGACTAAATTTTTTGAAATAGGAATGACCCTTTTGATTCCAAGGGCTCCCTAAGGAGGAAAATTGGAATATCATACATGCATCATCCCTCTCTTTTCCAAATAAGTTCTAACTAAATAATGGAAACAAAATTGACAAGTGTGTTTAATTCTAAGCCCAAATGAAAGATTTGGTGGTGTTCTTTTGACCCCTTTATCTTAAGTTGTAACTTTGAAACTCTAACTAACAAAAATTTATTTTAAGCACCTAAATGTTCCATTAAGCACTGAAATGAAGTTCTTAATTCATTTTAAAAGCATACAAAAGGTCGTCTAAAGCATGATTTATCAAATATGAAGTTTGATAGTTACCTATCTACCCTTAGGACATCACCCCAAAAGCAAATGTGTTAGATTATAAAAATCCAAAGATATTTGAAAAATTTTGTGAAAAATATATGAAACTTGAAGATAAAATAATGTCCAACTCTAAAAATTTGAAAGAAAACATGTGGTTTTAAATAAAAAATCATCCAAAATAGAGTTCGTATGACCCCAAACCAATCATTTTAAAATGATAGCTCTCGGCTCTGTGTTTTTAAAAAAATAGTAACCAGCAATGGTTGACCTAACCAACAAAGGTTTTTCTAATTAGAAATGGTTATATGACTATCGATGATTTACTCAACTATTGGTGGTTTACTTAACCATCGGTGGTTCTTTGTGTCAACCTGTGAATATGAAAATTTGTCCAAATAATGTTAGATAATCACTTAAAAAGCATTTTAAGCATCCAAATTGAAATTTCAAAGTTTCCTCATCCTCTCCTTTATATGTGGGATACATCTTGTCCCATCAGGGGTGCCATTATGTGAACTAAGAATTTGACTCTAGAGAGGTAATTAGTATTGTGTTAGTCCCAAAATGAAAACAAATTGATAAAAACAAACAAACTAGCATACATCTCTAGGCCTAGTTACTAGGGTGAGCTTAATAACAAAAATAAATGAAAAGCACAACTAAAAAGTAAAGAAAAACAAGAATCCCTCACCTTCCTTAGATCCTCCAAATGCTTATTGTAGTGGCTTTCTCAGCTTATGCTCATGAAGTCTTCATTAAAGGATGCTTGGATATCTCCTCTTCTCCTTGGTACCTTGTGGCTTTGGCTTAGATTAGCTTGGTTCAATATTTGGACATTATAACACTAAGATGCAATGAATTTTGAATTCATTTGGGTATTATAAGTTTTTCATAAAATATCTTCTTGAATATATTTGAGCATAATAACTTTGCACCAAAATAGATTAAAATTCATGTGGTAAGGCCTCATATTTATAGATTTTTACAAATGGGTAGAATCAATATAAACCATCCATCTCAAGATTGAGATGTGTGGCTAAGGATTAATCCAAATTTTTAATAAAAAAACAAAAATAGGGTCATCAATATTTGGGATAGAAGAGAAATTAAGAGGCATGAGAGGCATGAATCCTAATATTTGTGGCATTTATGGCCTAAGGATGTCTTTCCAAGAAATGAGGTCACTTGATGATGCATATATTTAATATTCATTTCCAAAAATAAGTATTCAACAAGTTTCCATGGAATTTTAATTAGGATCTAATTTGGTTTAATTATATCTTAAGCATGATTAATAACTTTATGTATAAATTACTCAAATTGATCAGAATGCCTTGTTATTGGTCCAAAATTTGACTTGATTAGAATTAGAATGCGATGTAATATGCATTGGATCCATTATCCCATTTAGGATGTTGTACACACAAAATAACAAAGGCATGTGTCTCAGGAAAGATATTTGATATAAAAGAGAAATCTACAGCACCTAATTACAAAATTGATGTTTTGACTTGAAATGACTTGATCAAAGTTATCTAGCCCATAAATTGAATTACCCCATTTAATGATACTCTAGCCACAGAATGACTTATTATTGGTCCAAAATTTGACTTGATTGGAATTAGAATGTGATGTAAGATGCATTGGATCCGTTATCCCATTGAGGATGTTGTAAACACAAAATAACAAAGGCATGTGTCTCAGGGAAGATATTTGATATAAAAGAGGAATCCAAAGCACCGAATTACAAAATTGATGTTTTAACTTGAAATGATTTGTTCAAATTTATCTATCCCATAAATTTAATTGCCCCATTTAATGATACTCTAGCCAAAATCAGCACAGGGATATGTTATTTTCAAATATTTTAATTTGTTTTAGTGTTTTTAAGCCAAATTAGGCATTTTGGTTAGAATTGGTCAAAATCCTAGTTAGAGGTTATCAGTGGTCAGATTTAGGTGTCTACATAAAAACCATATTCAAGAGTTGAGGTAATTTATCCTAAAGAAGCTTGAAGACCAATGAAGACTAGTGTAAGTGTGATTGAATGAAAGGTGGTGAGATGGTGAATGGAATGAGGAGAATGGATGGGTGGGATAAGTTTAAAGTAGTCTAAAGATAGAGAGAAAAGGGATTTAAAACTAATTAGTGCATAGATAAGAAATAGAATGAAATTTTACCTTATGAGTAAGTTGATAGGTAAAAGGAGATTGAGAAAGTTGAGCACATAAGTTGTCAATTGTAGGTATCAGAGTCAAGGGAAGAGTAGATAATACATAATGTCTATGAATGATTTGGTATTAGAGTGAGAAGTTAATTGGGAAAAAGGTGGATAAGGTATGCATAAATATAAGGTACAAATTTATTTATGGTTACATTTGATGTATTTTATAGTTCATGCAAGAATGTTATAGGTTGCTTAAAAGGCTACTGAAAGAAGTTGTAAATATATGAAAGAGATGTATAAAAGATAAATTTATGGTGAAGCCCTTAGCCCATAGAGGATTATTTAGAGAAATAGGTGAGTTATTGAGAGCTCACAAGAGAAGAAAGCTTAAGAAGAGAGCCTGAAGATAGAGGAGAGAGAAACACCAAGTGAAGGTCAATAAGGAAAGTGGGAAGGATTGTTAATAAGAAGAATAAATAGGTCAAGAAAGAGACTTAGAAGGAGAATGTGAAGAGTGAAAAGAATTTATAGAAGATTAAGGGCTTGAAACAAGAAGATTGCCATAAGGAATTAAGGAAAGAGGAAGATGAGATGAGAGAGAATGTTGAGTTGAAGGTAGTTTTCATAAGTTTAGAGCAAGATTTGGAGGCACTAGGACCAAATATTTTAGTTGAGATTAGAACAAGAGTAATATGGCCTCTTAAGGATAAAATGAAGAAGAGGAAAAGACAAGAAGAGATTGGTAGAGTGAATAAATAGTTAAAGATGTTAAGTAAGCATCCAAAGATGAAGTAAACGAAGGTAATCAAGTCTAACAGATTTCAAACTAATGTTACTTTGATGTGTGAATGTAGATTTGAGAATTTAAGAAAGGAATTAGATAGTTGTGCCAATTCATGGGCTCATGAAACAAGTTAAAGAAGCATTTAACCAAGTGGTGTTCAGGAAACACCAAGAGGAAGGATAGGCTCAAGATAGAGTCATAATGATGTAAGAAGAATAAGAAGATAAACCATCTAAGAAGCAAGGTGACATGAAACAAGAAGCAATCTTTAATCAAGAGGATGCAAACAAAGGTAAGGAAGCATTGGGATACTAGCATAAGCAAAGGTATGAGGAATATGCTAGTTTTTATGAAGTCTTGAAGAGATAATATGACTTTGATCCTCATCAAATGTATAGAGAGATGGTATAGAGAGATTGTGAAGAAATTTATAAAGGAAAATATATATTTATGGCATGTAAAAATGGCTAAAATAAGAACACTATTGAAGGAAAGGAGGAGACATAAACAAGAAAGAACTCTACATGATGAAGTTTTGATTGTTGAGTTTGAAGTATAGGTAGAAGATGAAGGAGAAAAAATACAAGGAGAAGAGAAACATGTAGTGATGGATGATCCAAAGAATAAGGATGAAACATGCAAAGAAATTGAAGGTGTTTGGGAATAGGAACATGTAAGAAAAAAAGAGAATTAGAGAATGACTTAAGGGAATGAGAAAGAACATGATTTTGCTAATGAGTTTTTTGTTAGTTGTAGGTACAACATAGAGGGAGATGGTAAGAGGCATGAGAAGATATAAATATGGCTCAAGAGAGCATGCACATATGCATGAGATATTGGTTGAAGTAGTAGACAAAAGACAATAAGGTATACAATCTTTACGTAGGCCTTGGGATCTAGGAGGCCATGCCTATAAGATCAAATGTTAGCAAGAGAATAGATGTGAAGCATATATAGTAAGATTTGTTATGACTTTAAGGGAAAATTTTCTTTTCCCCTTAGTAGTATGATGTAAGGGCATTTATATTTATCTCCATGTTAAGTTGTCTTAGGTCATATGAGTCATAAATAATGTATTTTTTTGGTTAGGATTCTTACAAGTCTTCAAATTTTGAATTTTTGATCAAAAATTTGTTTCCTACCATTTTACAAATTTGAATTTTAGAACTCTCTTGTTTAGTTATGGTCATGTTGAAGGAACCCCAATGTTGTAGTCCTTTATGTGAGTATTTAAAAATGGGTCAATATCATCTTGGTACATGTTTAAGTATCTCAATAAGTCTTTTAAACATGTGTTTTAGGTATTATTATTATAGTCTTGTCATTATTGTTAAGAGAATCCATTGGGAAAGGTAGTTATAGGTTTTCTTTCAAAATGTTTGTAAAGTTATAATTTTTGTGTATGAGTTTAGAGAGAGATGTAAATTGAGGAGGAGGAGGTGCTTACCTCAAGAATATAAAAAAGAAGAACCTCTTTTGAAATTGGAAGATACATATCATAATGTACCCTATTTGACTACACATTTTGTTAAAGAAAGGTCTATGTATACACATAATATTTTCAAACTTTTATTGATTAGTGATGATTTATATCTTGTAGGAACCTATTGAGTCTCAATCTCTCTAAGTGCATGAATTAAGGTGTGCACTAAGAAAAGGGTGGGTAGACCATTAGTGCTTTGTAATATTGTTGTCCCTTTGTCCACTTTCCATCTACATATTCATCTCCTAAAACCATTAACCCTAAGCTTATTCTTCTTATTCCTACCCATTCTAGTTATTTTCCTCTTTCTATCCTTATTTTATTTCCTTAGTTCCATTTTAGACCATAAACTATACTAGGTTGATCATGGATGACCCTATATATTTTATGGGTATTTTTCTCTTTTTAGGTTTGTTAGCCTTTTAGCTAACCTAGCTCAAACCTTGTGAATTATCACTAAAAACATATAGGGTTGACCATGGATGACCCTATACAATCAACATTTTAAGGAGGATTTAGGGAAAGATCCACCTATATATACAAGTTCATTTCTAACAATTTTTAAGAAGAGAAGTGAAGAATACTAAATGCAAATGAACATCTACTTACTAACCATTCTACTTGAGGAATAAAGCTTAGGGTTTCATACTATCTTTAGAGATATCTATCTTGTCTTGTGGAGAATTCTTTTGGATGCATAGATAGGTTATGTAGCCTTTATCTAGTTTTTCTTTGTTATCCTTAATACCACAACAATCTCTTGAAAAATACCTTGACCAAGGGAGAGATTAAGGATCGGTAAGTTCATCTTCAAGGTAACTATTCCTAACTTTATTTATCCTTTATAATAGTAGAGAGATAATGTAATTTTACTTCTCTTCCATATACATTGGTGTGAGTATATGTTTTTTATGCATGTTTATTTTAGTTATATTTTATGTTTCTAACCCCCACATTGTGCCATAAGCTTTGGTGAGCACTAGATTAGATTTACATTATTGTTTATTAATATAGGTGAAATATAAAACCATAGGACTCTTTTAGGGTTATTACATGATTGTGTTAGACTATAGGCTTCGAAACCCTACCTCACATGGTGTACTATGATAAGTGATCCCCTAATCAGGTCTAACAAATCCCCATATTGTTCATACTCCTAGTTAACAAATGTATTCCCAATTAGAATTATAGATATGCTCTATCTTCTTTGAGCTAGGATTGATTTATAGAAATGATGCATTTCTAATTACATACATTCTGGTAAAACTGATGTGAAGTTAACCCTTGAAAGATTTATTTAACTTTATTTAATTATTTTTAAAATTACTTTTATCATATATCTATCATACTGGATTGACTCTGTCAACCCATCTCTAATCTCTATGCACAAGTTTTTAGAAATAGGCAATTGGATCAACTCAGATGACCTAGTATAGGTTTCCATAATTCTAGTTCAAACTACTAGGTTGACCTAGTCAACCTTATAAATTTTTATGCATCCTATTTAGCTTACTAGGTCAACCTTGATCAACTATATACATTTTGGGCACTTAATAATAGGATTTTGCAATGCTTGATCGACCTAATTGACCTAGTTAGTAGAGTTTTCAAACATTTTCTAGGGTTATTAACTAGCAATATTCATTCTCAGCATCTATAATCTACCAAGGTTACTTTCTATCTCTCTATCTCTTTTTTTACTATCTTTTCTTTTATAGTTTGTAGTCTTCAAAACTATGCTTGCACAGTCAACTAGATCGACCCCGTCAACCTAGTTCTATGTTTTGTGTGTTGTCTAAAATAACTAGGTTAACCCTAGTAGACCCTATTCATTTTCAGACCTTGCTTCCATAGTATAGGTTTGAACCTATTTACCTTATTATATATTTTGTGCATATAGTTTCAACACTATACCTTATTTCAATTTAGAATTAATATCTATATGCTATTAATTAGTTCACACCTTTATTTTCTTATTTCTTGCATGATTATACTATTTCACATAGTCTAATTAGGTGGTTTTTAATTAACTATTTAGTTTCATTATTTCTATTTTATGCACACACATCCAAATAACATAATCTAAACAAGAACCTTAACATTTGTCTACCCAAGGCCAACTTACTTGGATTTCAACACCAAGGGGGAAGCTAACTTGATACTCTAGTCAAGTATAAAACATGGTTACTGTTATATTATAGATAAGGACTCGATACCCTTATCACTATGGTGTGTGAATTGAAGGGGTAACACCCAATACCAAGCATGTATCATTACCACTATAGTCCCTTTTATCCCACACTACCTAAAACCATCCTTAGATTGCTATCTAGTTCCTTGATTTACAACCAACTTCCCATCACATTTAAAATCATTTATTAATAGTCTAATAAAACATCTTAGGTTGACCAATTAGTTATATATTTACTTTTCAAGTTGATTGCTTGTTTTTTGTTCAATTAAGTGTGAAAAAACTTGCATTAACCAATATTAGTGCAAGTTTTTGTATTACGTGCTTCAATTAGATTGGCCAACATCAATCCAATTAACTATTTGTTTCCCTTTAGTTCTTACTTTCCTATACTAATTACAAAAATTGTCTTGTTTTAGTTCACAACTTGGTACAAAATTTATTTACTTTATCATCTCTCTTAATTTCCCTTCATCATGAAATTTATGCTTGACAGTGACACTGAGTTGTACTTAAGAGACATGATGAATCGTACCAATCCTTATATGGTCTCCCATAGATAAAGTAGGGTTCCTCTCTTAGATGTTAGTAATGTTCATATTTCCACTCACACAATGAACTATGGGACCCATCATAATATGTCATCATAACATAATCCTCTTTTCTCATTAGAATACCAACCTAAGTTAGAGTATACTCCCTAAATGCTCTTCTTTATCTTTTAATTTCCTCAACATTGAGGAAAATATCCTTCTACCATTTACAATCTTATGATTAGTGGTCAAGTTGAAGATTCTCATTCACATACTCCTGCATTCTAAAATGGATTTTGGGGTACCACTTCTTCAGCCTCTTCCTTTGAATTTTACCCCTTGTCATACCATGACCTCTTATTCTCTAACTTCTTCCACCGCCATATCTATTATATCTATTAACATGGTAGGTTCTACATATAGTGGGCATCTCTTGAGATCCACTATCCTTAATCCATCTACTAGTGCATCATTTAATACCCAAGGCAATCATGATTGTAGTGCTTTTTCCTCTCAACCATTCACTAGTCCATATTTTGCTACATAAGCTAATTTTTCCATTAGTGCATCTCACTCTCATAATTCTTCTCAAGATCTTATCAACACCGATAATGGTACCTAAGCCACCAATACCAACCCTAATGCTTCTAATAATTTTAATTAAGGACATAAAATTTCATTGTAAACTCTCAATCAAACGAATACCTTTCAAGCCCATAACACAAATAAAATGATGAGAATGCAAAACCACCTTCTTCACCTTAAATCTCATCCATAACCAATGGCTTGGGGCACACATAGCTAAATGTCCCCCTCCTCCTTTTTGATATTTTCAAGGTAATCTCATTCTTCAACATCATTTAATCAAAAAAACTATTAAGTATCTAAAAAATGAAACTTTTACGACTCAAATTTCTAACATTGACATAAGAGGTATAACACTTATAATTAATTATAATGGGTCAACTGATCCCACCCTTCATCTTAAGACATTTGGAAATATTTATAAGGATTGGGTCAAATTTAAAACCTTTGATGCTACCAAGCTCCTTGCCAAAACCCTCACAGGTGATGCCTTGGATTGGTACAATCAACTTAGATGACATTC
Organism: Torreya grandis; assembly: GCA_037957365.1. Lineage (NCBI taxonomy): Eukaryota > Viridiplantae > Streptophyta > Pinopsida > Cupressales > Taxaceae > Torreya > Torreya grandis. Next base: position 356,905 of record JARHVA010007772.1, read on the forward strand.
CATTACTAGTTTGGATAATTTAGTGAATTTTTTAGTTCAAGAATTCTAAACTAGTGATCTTCCCAAAAACACTTTGGCCCATTTCATAATTTGAAAACAAAATAAAAATGAAACCACTCAAGCCTTTGTTAAAAGATGGAAGACTTTGTCAAATAAATGTGAATATAACATGACAATATTTTCCATCTCTTTACCAATGCCCTCTTTCTTAAATTATAATATCAAGTACAAACTCTCTCTTTACATAGCTTGAAGGAGGATATTAACCAAGATAAATGACAAGATTTCCTAATGCATCAATTTGAGCCACCCCAACCTTATATGGGTCCTCATCTCTTAGTAAAGAACAAAAATCACAATGTTACCAATGATGGTGTTACATATTCTTATGACACCATTCATAATGGTCAATCTATTGTTTCTACCCCTTCATCAGAACCAACTCTCCCTTCTCAACAATATACCAATCCTCATTTCTCTTCACTAAATAACATCAACATTCACAAACCTCTATCCTCTAGTAGATTTATTAAGCATCTACCTAGGCATCTTCCATGAGAACTTGACCCTACTTGTCCTATGAAATCCTGGTATGATCCTAACATGTTTTATTGGTTTCATTCTAGTTGGAGTCATTCTTATGAGACCTGTAGACAACTTCATAATTTACCTATGGATTTTATTTTTGGGCCTAATTTTGATCATGATTCCATCATTCATAAACACTAACAAGCTTATGAAATTTCTTTCAAGGACTATAAAACACATGACAAAATGCAAGCCTTGAATCAAGAAAACTCTCATTTAGCTATCTATAAAGACCCTCTTACTAATCACCAACAAATTCAAGATAACTAAGACAAGCCCAACCCTTCCACCAACAATTTTGAAAGCTTATTTGAATCCAATTCTAAAGAGAATGTGGTTAGCATGAATAATATGTAAAAGGTGGTTTCTTTTATCAATTCTCAATCTATCTATACTCCTTTATCTCAAACATATCATGTTATCCAAGATTTTTCTCCAAATCATTTAAATGATTTGGGGAAAGATGACCTTATTACTTTTGATGATTTGATTTTTTATTCTCCCTTGGATAACACTTCCCGTTCTATTTATACCACTTTTCCACCATCTTCTAAAACTAATGATAACTAAGATTATATTAACACTTCTTCTTCCAATTCTTCAAATCAACTTGAACAAACTACTTCATCATTTCAATATCATTTTAAACCTTATTTCAAATTACTTCTCATTCTTATCAAAAAAATTCTAATTTACTTCGTCTCCTCCTTCTGAGGACCTCCTTAATCATTATGAACCTATATATAACAACATTCTTATGAGATATGATGAATGAGATCCCATTATGGAACTCACTAATATCTTATCCCAAATTCCATTCCTTCAGCTCACGAGGACTTCTCCCCATCATAGAAACTATCTTATGTAACTACTATTAGAGATTAATACCCTTCATCCCCCTAGAAGGATGGGAGGCGGCGTTATCTAGTTCTAAAGATATTATATTATAATAATGTGAAGATATGTCTATCAATGTTAATGAAACTATAGACAATTATCTTTCCTTAAAATTTCCCATAGCTTCTATTACTCTTGATGATATTATACTTTATGTAGATGATCCTCCTTTATTTATTAACATCTAAATTGGTGATATCAAGGTTAAGCATGCATTGATTGATGAGGAATCTGACACATGTGTCACTTCTCTTGATTTCATTAAGATACTTGGATATTCAAAATTTAATATTAAGTATACATGCAACACCTACCAAGGATATGATAAAAGGTAAATGCCTTTGCTAGGTTGCATGTGGCTTCCTATTACTATCCCACCTATCACCATTTGCATGCAGGTGATGGTCTTTAACTTTCCCCTTTCTTATAACATCTTTCTTAGTAGGCCAAGGACTCACCGCATGAGATTTCTTACTTCTTCTACCTACCAATGGATTACATTCCCTCATAATGGAGCCATTTATAGGATTCAAGATGACACTAACCCTTAAAATTTCAAAAAATTCCAAGATCATGGTATCTTCAAGATTCTTACTCTTGAATCTTTACCTAGATTTCTATTTTATGAGTCACAACATTTAACTTTCATGTTAATTCAAACTGAGGTTATAGTGGGCATCTTGAGCTAATTGGTAACATTCCTCCTAATCTCTTATATTTTGATGATGATGAGCCCAATGATATTAACTTAGAAATAAAAAAGTGTAATCTCTCACCTAATCTCATCTTGTAGTTTCCTACTTCCTTATAACCTCACTCTCATAAGCCTCCTTAGAATGGCATTCATGTAGTCTTAGCTAAGACTAGGTATTCTATTCACCATACTTCCATGGATGACAAGGTTATCCTTACTTACATCATTGACCTTCACACCTCAAATTACAATGATGGATATTCCTTAGATGATCCATTATTAGGTGGTCTTGTACAAGCCCATGATGTTGATATTATCCATTATCATTCTTATTTTATTGAGTCTTTTCATGCATATCATCATTTTCCTTCACTTATAGTTCTTTATTTTTGTAACTTTCCCATTTATCATAGGGTATAGATGGCACTAACACCTCTAATCTTTGAGGATTCATGTAGGACTATGCTCATGGATCATGCTATGACCGAGAATTACTACTTTACTAGGTACCCTAAACCTCATAGTTGGTTTACCCTTGAGGTTAGTGTAACTATTCTTAGACCTTTCGTATATCCATATCCTCCCTCAATAGAGCCTACTATAGTTTAGCCTCTTAATGCTCTTGCTATATTTGATCCTATTTTTTCTCCTGCTATTGTTGAACTTACCCATATTTCCAATTTCATTAATCCTTTCATTGAGCCTAGTTCCATTCCTTCCTCATCATCACCCTCCATTAGTGATGGTTGAATTTACTTGCCTAAGATGGATCCTTTACCGAAAAAATGGGATGATGAGTTTTTTTTGGCTTCTTTTACTCCTATTACTCCTTCCATGAATGCTTCTACTAAAACCATTCATAAGCATATATATTTTTTCCATGGGATAGATGATCATTCTTCCAACCATTGTCAAAAGTTATTATACTATATTGATACCTTGCATCCTTCTTCTCCATCATCAAATGAATACATACCTCCCATAAATTACTTCTTGAATATTTACCCAAGTATGGTGAGGTATATTGTTTATGGAATCTATGCAGCAACCATCATACCAATCATTATCACATCCTTCAAAAACATCTTAAGGATCACCTTATATCTATTATTGTACCTTATACCACTCCTCTCATAGGTCATCCCCATAAGAAAGCTCCTAATTCATCTCCCATGGATCCACATCTTATGGTTTCATCACCTCATATGGTCCCTTAACCACCTCTTGTGCCTCCACCCATGATTCTTTCACCCATGGACCTTCCCTCACCCATGGATCCTTCTCCACTAGTGATTCCTACATCTTCCATAGATCATGCTCCCACACATTCTCCTAACCATCCTTTTACTAATTTCCCTCCTCATCATGATCCATCTAGATTTCCTACTTTTAATATGGAGGAGATTAGAAAAAACAATTTTCTTAGTATTCATTAAATATTGATAAGACATTAGCAACATCTCATCTCTAGTTTCATAGAGATTTATCTGATGTCTTTGATAATGTGTGTGGATAGATTTATCAATATTTATGAGCACATGAATGGTGATTTCACATTTTATTTGGGTTATACATGTACTCTAATATTATATTTATCTATCTATTATATCATTTGACACTGTGTCAATTTTTTCCTTATCATGTATAGTGATTTATTACTTGTTGTACTATATCTTGCCAATCTTATTATTTATACTTCACATATGATTGTCATTCTTTATCATTGATTTATCTCTTCTTCTTTATTTTTTCTCAAAACTATTTTCTTTCCTCTTCATGATTATTTTCTTTCTTATCTCCATTTTCTATAGGTAATTATCATAGTGACTTAGTTATACAAACCTTTTTACCTTTGGTCATTATCTCCATTTTACCATGTGATCAGTTAGCAACTAGTCTTACTCATTGTTATCTCCTTATACCTTTCCAATTTTCGGATCTCCTTTTTCCCTTATTCCTTTTCCATAAACTAAGCATATACATGATTGATACTTGAGATCACATGCTAGTTCATTTTCAAGCCTAAGTGTCCTAGTTAGCCTTTATCTTTGGTTACTTATCTTCCTTTAGCCTTAGCCTATATCTCATTCATGTGTATCACTTCATCTCTCATGATTATTCATTACAAGTCTATATTGAATAGGAATCTTATAAATCTATAAAAATTTAAAAGCCAAATCATTTAAACAAAAGGTAATGATCCAGAAGGCAAATTTATTATTAAAAGTCAAATCACACTAGAAAATGTAATTCAAAGCACATCTCCTCATTCTATTCAAAGCTAAAACTCCATAGTTGGTCTCATGGTAGAACTAAGGTCCTTTAGGGTGTGGTACGCTAGTAGATTAGAAGAGGAGAATAAAAAATATTTTAGTGCTACCTACTTTCTCACACAAGTACCCAATCTTCATAGTATATCGATGACTCTGTAACGGGTCCTGAAGAATGGAGAACATGTCATGGGAAGGTAAGTCCATTTTCATTTTATTGTACCAATATACCTTTGTGAATTGATCATAGTAGCTCACTTATTTTCTTACAAATATTTATGTTTATAGAGAACATATTTCCTTTGTACATTGACAACCACTAATCACTTAGTGTCTTCTTACATCCTTAGTATGTCTCATGTCTCCTAAGGTATTCTCATAAGATGCCTAAGTCTTTATTTTTACACTCCCTTTTTCATTCCCTATATCCTTCATATTTCCTCTTGATAAATATTTTTTTGTTTACTGATCACTCCCCTTGGGATTCCATTTGTGATTTACATTATAAAATTGTAGATAGGACCCAACCATATTCATAAATTACCATCTTTTCCTTCCTGTTACCCACATCCTTGATTATCTAGTTTTTCATATTTATTACAACCCAATGGTGTTCTATTTGTGATTATTAGTGTAAGACCATGGATAGGACTTGACATTACTCATAAAATTTTCTAATACCCAAGTCACAATCCAAAATTACATGTGTCAAATATGAGATAAGATTTGATAAATTATGAAGTTACACATCATTGACATGCTTTCCAACTTGATTTAGTGTGTTTTATGCTTAATTAATTTCTCTTTTACCTTTTTATCTTCTTATTTACTTAGTGCATGTAAGATTACAACCATTTATTCCCAGCTTGAATTAGTGTGATCAATTTAAGAGCAATCTTTTGCCAATTTTGTTTTTCTCTTATACTTCCCATCATGATTTAGTATAATTAATTGACTTAATTCATTTATTTTTATACCACTTGTGCTATTTTACATACCTTCCATTTTACTACAATGTTTTTATAATTTTCAACATGATTTAGTATGATTTTACTTGTTTTAATTTAGTGCAAAAATCTTTCACTTTGGTTTAAAAACAAATCCCTTTTTTACCATCTTGTTTTACCATTTCCTGGTTCTTTATACTTAGTCATTTTCTTGTTATTACACATTTCCCAGCTTGAAATAGTGTGTAGTACAATTTATTGATTGATTATATTTTACCAAGTCTTTTTTTGCATGTTTCTTTTTAACCATGCATGTGTTTTTCATAATTCTAGAAAAGAAACCACATCTCATATATTTATTATAGCACATAAAACAATGCTAAAATGCATGTGCTAGAAATAAATAAATCTAAAGCATCCATAGCCACAACCATAATGAAAAATCATAATAAATCATAATGATAACATACAGAACCAACAACAATACTCCAAAATGATCCATATATAGAATTGTATATGTTTGTATATGTTGTATCAAATTCATGATATATATATATATATATATATATATATATATATATCATGAATTTGATACAACATATACAAACATATACAATTCTCTAGCTCTATGGTTGGGATCCATCCTATATATCTCATGCCCTAGCCACATTGCCTATTAAGGCCTTAGTTTGACTCCTCAAAATAGTATGATATAAGAAGGGCATCCAAGATTTTAGTCACTCTACCTATCCCTATAGGTGTACTACATACACCTGTGACTACATCAACTAGGTCTAGATCTTTATCATTTGTGCCATAATGGCTAGATGCACAACTCTCTCCTCAGCTAGGGCCTACCATGTTTCATCCTCCTCTCTATGATCATAACTATCTCTCTACCTCACTAGATTGTCTAAATCAACTTGCTTGAGATGTGTCAAATGGTATGATGGGGTCCTCTAATGCAGTAGGATCATATGGTTGTAAAGTCTCATCTAGGACATCAAGGAGTACTTCCCTCATTAGGGGACCCCATCACTCCTCTGTATCCTCAATTGTACCTACAAAATTGCACTAGATGGATATTAGATAATTGTTATATCTCAAAATATCTATCTATCTCTACTTCTAAATTAAAATTTAAACCAATAATTTAACCATGTTTTCTTACCTGTTTGTGTCTCATATACTATGGTTTATCCATCCATGCAATCACCTAACATAGTCTCCCCATCTACATAACGTTCTAGCACCTCTTTTTTAGGCTACATCTTCATCTCAAATCACACTTTCATGGCTTGTGTCTTTCTCAGCCTATGTCTGAGTGGTCTCTCTATCATCCATCCCTTCTCTATCTCCTCTAATGGCTTGTCAGGGATGACAGTGATCTCTACTATCTCTTACTTCCTCCATCACCATCATGTCCTTAGTGGTCATAAATCCTCCTACAATGGAACTAGTAGTGGTATATTTGGTATATCTATATTCACCACCCTATTCTCTTGCTCTACTCCCCATCATGCTTAAGTAGTCAATGGTTACTCATGATGTGTTATAAATGTTGGTCTCACTATTTATAGTCTTAGTCATCTCCTCCCCCATGTCTCCATCATATGTTAAGCCCACTACTTAGGAATTAATATCAATGTTTATGGATGAGGAAAACCCATCTATCCTAGAACCCATGGCATTAAATATGTATCTCTCCACCATATGTAGTGTCTAACCACCTCTATCCTCTCTATCACTAGTGCAACTATGTGCCATCTTACCCATGTAGTCATTATGTATCCATATGGATACCACACAATGTATGTGCATCTCATTGAATATAGCATTGACATGTAGGGAATATCCCATGCTACCTGGTCCTCCCTCCATCTCTGTACTTAAGGCAACCTATCATTGACCACATGGAGTAAGCTATCTAGTTGATACATAAGAAACCTCTCATATATCCAAGTTGTCAGTAATATGATTGGTCACATAGTATTCTGTCCCCTAACCAACATCTCAATCAAATCATGTATGAGATGGACCTAGATGATAGATCCCATATCATATAGAACTTGCTACTCCATCATCATCCTATTCAAGGCTACTACAAATAGTGGTACTTTTCCATATAACTTGTGATATAGCACCCACTATGTCATAAGTACTATCATAACTTTATGTATATTTAGAATATTTGATGTATATACATCATCCATACTGACTCTCTATCCTCCCAAAATCATCTCTAAGCCTATAGCCCACATGGTTAAGGCTCTCTTCTCCTTTATGTTATCTAGTATCAATATGGTTACCAATTCTCCTGTTATGGGTACCCCAAGGATGGCATCGACATCTTCTAGTGTGATGACCACCTCTATCACATCCTTATCCACCTCTCACCTAAAGGTGTTAGTTAGTCATTACCAGTAAGTGAGGAACATGAATAATAGATCTAAACTCACGGGGATCCTACATATGTCAGTTATACCTCCTAGACCTATGGATAATATTATAGCCCTATCTCTATCTAAAAATTTCTCAAATAACATTGGTAACTAGGCCACGTCCACCAATATGCAAAACCTTTGTTGTCTCTACAACCAAGAAAAAACAAAGGATGTATCAATTCTTTCATGTCATGTATAGTCATAATACATTTTCTACATTTATAAATTTAAAATAAGCCTAATTTATTTCAAACTTTTTAATTCTTATTCATTTTACACTATTTCTAGCCTACTTAGTCCTTTTTTCCATCCTTTGGTCATTTTGGGCCATCATAGCCCCCTTTTGGCCTTTTACATGCTTTTTCATGTTTATTATGGTTATGTTTGATTGAAATTTCCTTATTTTTACCTTATTTGACTTAAAAATCTTAGTCAAACCTCTTCTTTTCCCCTTCCTAATGTTGTGTTATCATTCTAGACCTTTTGAATTAGTTGGAAAATCACATTAGGGTGGTAACCTACAAAATATATAGGGTTAACCCATACCTACTGGGTTAGCACTATGGATTTTACCTAGTTTTAGCCTACTGGGTCAACTAGGTTGACCTAGTTCATTTTGTCCAACCCCTTGCATTTTCCTAAAAAATGTAATTTTTTTACTTTTTTCCTAATTACTCTAAAATCATTTCCCATATTTATATTTACTACCCCTATAATCTATGTTTATCTCATTTTGACATCTAGAAATGCTAAAAATTTAATATTATTGAAAATACACTTAATTCACTACAAATTTCAAAAACCAGTTTAAGATTCATAGTTTTAATCATGTAGTGCACTCGTTGCTTCCTCTGGAGTCTCTCCTTATCTATCCTATCATATCCTCACCATCCTAGCTCATTTGGTCTCCATATCTCTTTTTTCTCTCTTTCACAAGTCAAAACAATAAATGACTTGTCTTTCCCCTATTTAAAAACACTTTTAAAAATTCAAATTCTTCAATTATTGTCTTGTATAATACTTCTTCTATCTATATCTTTGTTTTTACTCATCCATTTTAAAAGCCATAAAAAATGTTGGATTCATGATGATGTAAAGATTTTTCCCCACTATTATATACCTATTTTCCAAAAAAATGATTTTTGGCTATTATGTCTTTTCCTTTATCTTATTTGATGATTACTTTTCTTTACTTAGCATCAACATTATATGTTATCATTTTCTATCCTAAATCACCATCATATGTTTCACTTATATGACATATGATGAGATTCAAGTGAGGCATATGTATACACGTAATATTTTCAAACTATTTTTTATTAATAACACTTTGTATCTTGTAGTAACCTATCAAGTCTTAATCTCTCTAAGTGCATGCCTTAAGGAGTGCACTGGGAAAGTGGTGGATAGACCATTAGTGATTTATAACATTACTATCCCTTTTACCTCTTTTCATCTACATAATAATATTCTAAAACCATTAACCATAAGGTTATTCTTCTCAGTCCTACTCATTCTAGTCATTTTCCTCTTTCCATCCTTCTTTTCTTACTTTAATTCCCTTTTGAACTATTTGCTATACTAGGTCAAGCATGGCCAACCCTGCATAGTTTAGGGGTATTTTTTATGTCTTGGGTTTGTTAGCCTTTCATTTGACCTAGATCATACCTAGTGCATTATCCTCAAAATAATATAGGGTCGATCATGGCCAACCCTATATATCTAACATTTTTGGGAGGGTTTAGGGAAAGATTTGCCTATATATACAATTTCATTTCCAACCATTTTTAAAAAGAGAAACAAATAAGAATAAGTTCAAACAAAATCTTATTATTGACCATTCTACTTTAGGCATAAAGCTTAGGGTTCCATACTTTATTTATAGATATATATCTTATCTTGTAGATAAGTTTTTTGGATACATAGATAGGTTGTGTAACCTAGATCTTATTTGTGTTTGTTATCCTTACATACCACAACAATATCTTGTTAATCACCTTGGCTAATAGAGATATTGAGGCTCAACGGGTTCATCTTCAAAATAAGTATTCCTAACTTTATTTCTCCTTTCCAAGAGTAGATAGATAATGCAATTATGATTTTATTCCCATGTATTAGGATTCTATATACATTTGTGTGAGTATATGTATTCTATGCATGTTTAGTTTAGTTATTTTTCTATTTCTAACCCACACTTTGTGCCATAAGTTTTGGTGTGCACTAGATTATATTTACTTTCTTGTTTATTATCATATGTGAAATATCGAACCTTAGGAATCTTTTACGGTTGTTGCATGATTATGTTAGACTATAGGCTTTAGAACCCTATGTCACATGGTGTATTATGACAAGTGATCCCCTAATCAAGTCTAATTGATCCCCATATTGGTCATGTTTCTACTTAACAAATGTATTCCCAATCAAAAGTGTAGGTATGCTCCATCTTCTCCAAGCTAGGATTGATTTATAAACATGGTGAATTTATGATATCATTAAGTCTATATATATGTAGTGGGAAATAATAAACACTGGATAATGTTAATTTTGTTACAAGTATAAGACAATCTTGATACACATGTTAATGCCAATATGGCTAATGGAATTTAGTTTTCTTAGTTTGAAAGTCTAATGACTATGAATTGTGTTTTTGTATTTTATATTCAAAAGGAGACTAAGTGGGCATGATTTGAATAGTAAGATTTTTTTGAAGGTGTATAAATCATAGTTGTATGTTGATAAAGAATAATGATCATGCATTTGATGTTATTCAAACCATTGTATTTTGTTGTTTGAAATGATTTGCCTATGAGGAACAATATAGAGCTTGTGTTATCTTGTTAAAGGAGAGAAAAGGATTAAAAAATATCATGAATAGAGAATATCCTTGTGGAAATTAGTTTATAGAATATTACTAGTTGAAATTCCTTGATTTATATTTATTCTAAGGAAATCTAAACATTGTTTTATTATTTACATTATATTGTGTAAATAAATCTTTCCAAACCTAAAGGTGACTATAGAATCAATCAAAAATTAATAAAATTTGGGTATTGAATTTTATAAGTGTGTTAAAGGAGGTTAATAAAATGTAAAGAGGATTTTATTTAGAAAATATAACTATTAACAACCCTATTATTTCATTTTCCAAGATATTTTTTCATACTTTACTTTGCAAGGTTACATAGTAAGGTTAAACAACAATAAAGTTCTAAGAAAAAATAGTGTATTGATTAAATTTAGTGTTTTTATGGAAGAAAAAATATTGTAAAGGATGTGAGGTAGTTAATAAAACCTTATAAAATGATTACAATAATTTTAAATTACTTAAAACATGTGAAAATGAAATTTGACCCTTCTGGAGTGCTTGTAGTCAGATATCAACCCTGTGTTATGGTTTCCACACAAAAACATGGATAAGAAGATATTAAACTAATTTAAAAACCTAAAATTTTAGGATTTGATGTGAAATAATGTTGGCCAAAATATTTTTGATGTTTCAAGTTGAAATTGTATGTTTAGGTATTGATAGGGCCATTGTGTGTTTAAAGAGGTAATAAAGACCTAATTAGGCCTAACAGAGCCTAAAATTATCTAGAAAAGAGGTATAATGATACAATTATGGAATGAAAATTTGTATAAGGTAGGAAAAACATAAAATGTAAAAAATGGTGGTAATTTGTTATTATGAGACCATATAGGTATGTAGTATGTAATTAAACCTAAAAAGGATATAAGGAGATAAGTGAGGTTGAGAATTCAAGAAGGGTAGAAAGCAATTGAGGTGGTAAGAGAGTGTGAGAGGTATTTAAATAGGTTTTATTATCCTAATAGAGGTTATATATGATAAATATTTTGTATATAAAACCTATTCAAGAGTTGAGGTCATTTGGCCTAAAGAAGCTTGAAGACCAATGAAGACTAGCGTAAGTGTCATTGAATGAAAGGTGGTGAGATGGTGAATGGAATGAGGGGAATGGATGAGTGGGATATGTTTAAATGAGTCTAAAGTTAGAGATTAAATGGATTAAAAACTACTTAGTGTATAGATAACAAAGATCATGACATTTTACCTTGTGAGTAAGTTGATAGGTAAGAGGAGAATGACAAGGTTGAATGCATAAGTTATCATTGTAGGTATCAAAGTCAAGGAAAGAGTGGAGAATGTATAAGGTCTATAAATAATTTGGTATAAAATTTATAAGTTTATTGGGAATAAGGTGGAAAATTTATGCATAAATAGAAGGTATAAATTTGTTTCTATGTTTTCATTCCATGTACTTGATAGTTCATGTAAGAATGTTGTAGGTTGCTTGAAAGGCTATTGAAATAAGTTAAAGATACTAATAGAGAGGTAGAAAAGAGAAAATTATGGTGAATCCCTTAGCCTATAGAGGATTAGAGAGATAAATAGGTGAGTTAGTAAGATATCACAAAAGAATTAAGTTCAAGAAGAGAGATTGATGATAGAGAGAGAGACCAAGTGAAGGTCAAGAAGGCAAGTGGGAAGGCTTGTCAAGAAGAGGAAGAGATAGGTTAAGAAAGAGACCTAGAGGGAGAATTTTAAGAGTGAATATAATTCAAATAAGATAAAGTGATTGAAAAATAATATTACCACAAGGAATTAAATAAAAAGGAATATGATATGAGAGAGACCACTGAGTTGTAGGTAGTTTTGATAGGTTTAGAGCAGGATTTGGAGGGACTAATACCAAATGTTTTAGTTAATATTATAAAAAGAGTAAGATTGAATCTCAAATACATCATTAAGAAGAATAAAAGACAGAAATATATTAGTAGAGTGAATAAATAGTTGAAGGTATTGAGAAAACAACCAAAGATGAAGGAAAATGAGGCAATCAAGTCTAATGGATTTCAAACTAATATTACTTTGACATGTGTGAATGCAGGTTTGTGAATTTAATAAAGAGAAGATATAGTTGGGTTATTCATGAGATCAATAAATAAGTTGAATAAGTATTTGACCAAGTGGTGTTCAGGAAGCACCAAGAGGAAGGAAAGGCTCAAGATAGAGTAATGATGATGGAAGAAGAACAAGTAGGACAACCATCTAAGAAGCAAGGTAACATGAAGAAATGAGTGATGCTTACTCAAGAGGATGTAAATGAAGGCAAAAAATCATTGAAAAATTAGTATAAGCAAAGGTATGAGGACTATGCTAGTTTCAATGAAGTCTTGAAGAGACAATATGACTTTGATCATCATCAAATGCATATAAAGATGGTAAAATAAGTTACAAAAGAAAATATATATTTATGGAATGAATTAATGGCTAAAATAATAGCACTATTTAATCTAATGAGGATCCATACACATGAAGGCACTCTACATGGTGAAGTTGTAGTTGTTGAGGTTGAAGCACATGTGGAAAATGAAGGAAAAAACAGACAATGAGAATAAAAAGATGCATTGATTGATGATGAAAAGAATAAGGATGAACCATGTAAGGAAATTGAAGGTGATTGAGATAAATAACAACATGAAATAAAAAAGGAGAGTTAGAGAATTCTTCAAGGGCATTAAAAAGAACATGGTTTTGCTAATGATTTGTTGTTGGTTGCAAGTATAACATGGATGGAGATGGCAAGAGGAAAAATAATATACAAGTGTGGCTCAAGAGAGAATACACATATGCATGAGAGATTGGTTTCATTAGTATAAAAAATATACGAAGGTCTACAATCCTCAAGTAAGCCTTGGGATCTAGGAAGCCATGCAAAGAAGATCAAATGTTAGCAAGAGAATAGTTGTGAAGCATATTAATCAAGTTTTGTTATAACTTTCAAGGAAAGTTTTCTTTACTCCTTGGTAATATGATGTAGGTGTATCTATATTTATCACCATGTTGAGTTTTATTAGGTCATATGAGTCATTAATAATGTATTTGTTCTAGTTATGAGTCTTAGAAGTCTTCAAAATTTTAATTTTTTTATCAAAAGGCATTTTCCTACCATTTTACAAATTTGTATTTTAGGACTCTCTTATCTTGTTTTGGTCATGTTTAAGGAACCCCAATGTTTTAGTTGTTTTGTTCATGTTGAAGGAACCCCAATGTTTTAGTTGTTATTTTCAATAATTCTTTTGGATGGGTGTGTTAGGTATGGTTAGTTTAGTCTTTTCATTATTAAGAGAATCCATTGGGAAAGGTAGTTATAGGTTTTATTTCAAAATGTTTGTAAAGTTAGATGTTTTGTGTATGATTTTGGAGAGGGATGGAACCTAAGGAAGAGGAGGTGATTAACTTAGGAATATAGCAAAGAATCACCTCTTTTGAAATTAGAAGATACATATTCTATTATACCCTATTTGATTGTGTGTTTTGTTAAAAAAAGTCTATATATATGTAGTGGGAAAGAACAAAAACTAAAGAATGTGGGTTTGGTTAAAAATATAAGAAAAATAGTGATACACATGTTAATTTAAATATGGCTAATGGAAATTTTTTTCTCAGTATGAAAGTCCAATGACTATGAACTATGTTTTTATATTTTTTATTCAAAAAGAGATTGAGTAGGCATGGTTTGAATAGTAAGACTTTTGTGAAGGTGTTTAAATCATAGTTTTATGTTGATAAATATTAAATATCATGAATTTTATGTTATTAAATCCATTGTATTTTGGTGTTTTAAAATATTTCCCTGTGAGGAATAATATAAACCCTATGTTATCTTGTCAGAGGAGAAGAAAAAGACTAAGAAAATATCATTAACAAAGAAGGACCCTATGAAAAGTAGTTTGGAGAATATTACTAGTTGGTAAGCCTTGATTTATATTTATTCTAATGTTATCTAAATGTTTTTCTATTATATCCATTGTACTATGTAAAGAAATATTTCCAAACTAGAAGGTGACTATAGAATTAGTTACAAATTAATAAAATATATTTAAATAAATGTATAAGTGTGTGTAAGGAGGTTATAAAAATGTAAAGAGTATTTTATTGAGGAAATATAACTATTAAAAACCATGTGAGTTCATTTTTCAAGAGACTTTTCCATACTCTGCTTTGCAAGGTTACAAAGTAAGGATAAACACTAACATTATTCTGAGAAAAACTAGTGTATTGATTGAATTTATTGTTGTTATGAAAAGATAATTATTGGAAATTATGTTAGTTAATCAAACCTCAAATAATTATTATAGTAATTTTAAACTACTTAAAACACTTGAAAACAAAATTTGACCCTTCTCAGGTGTCTACAGTCAGATATCAACCCCATGTTACGGTTTCCACACAAGAACATGGATAAGAAGAGATTAAACTGGTGTAAAAACCTAAAAATTTAGTATTTTATGTGAAATAATGTTTTAAATAATATTTTTTATGTTTAAATTTTAAACCATATTTTTAGGTATGGATTAGGGCCACTATGTTTAAAGAGGTGATAAAAACCTAATTAGGCCTAACAGAGCCTAGAAAGTGCCTAGTAAAGAGGTCTAATGATAGAGTTATGGTATGAAATTTTTTATAAGGTATGAATACCATAGAGGGTATCCAAAATTGGTGGTATTGTGTCAAGATGAGACCATACTAGTTTGTGCTATGCAATTAAGCCTAAAAAAGGCTATAAGGATATAAGTGAGGTTGAGAGTTCAAGAAGGGTAGAAAGCTATTGAGGTGGTAAGTGAGTTTGATGGGTATTAAAACAATTTTTATTAAACCTAATAGATTTTATCTATGATAAATATTTTTTATATAAACCCTATTAAAGAGTTTAGGTCATTTGGCCTAAAGAAGCTTGAAGACTAATGAAGACTAGTGTAAGTGTGATTAAATGAAATGTGGTGAGATGGTGAATGTAATGATGGGAATGGATGAGTGGGATATGTTTAAAGGATTATAAACTTAGATATTAATTATAAATAAATATAATTAGTGCATAAATAATAAATTGAATTACATTTGACCTATGTGTAAGTTGATAGGTAAGAGGAGATTGAGAAGGTTTAATGCATAATTTGTCAATTGTAGTTATCAGAGTCAAGGTAAAAGTAGAGAATACATAAGGTATTTTCATCACACATAATTATATAAATGGAATAATTATTCCTATTTTTTATGCAATTCTATTTCCTTTAATGGGGAAAGAAGGCCTCTACTATATATAAATTACAATCCCAAATCTAAGGGCCTAAATGCTAGCTCATATGATGTACTTTTGAATCAAATTATATAACCTTGAAGGGAATTATAATTATGTTCTTTAAAGTTGTGAAATTTTTCTAATTTACACTTTTTCACCTTGTGGATATTCAAATCCATGAAAAATGCATCTTCTAATTATAATAAAATATGTAAAAAACCCTTTCATAAATTATAGAACCAATTTTGAGCCTCATGGGAAATACTCATATTGAAAAAATTTACAAATAATTTTTCATCTTGTGACCATTGACCAAAATAATGTATAGAGATAATCATGTGATTGAATGGGTCCTTATGTCCCAAAAAGAGGGTTAAATCTGGTAATTCAAAATCATGGGAATAAGGATATTCATGTATAAAATATGTAAGAGGTTGATTATTGAATGGGGTAACATGCATTATAATTATGTAAATCTATTTGAATTTTGAGTATATAATATTTATTTTAAAGTTGTCTAATAGTGGTAATCATAGAAATTAGATATTCCATGGGATAAAGGTGTTTGTCATAGTTTTTAACATTGGTTATATAATCTAGGAATATGACTATCATAATCCTTATGTATAATGAGTGCAAGTTCATGATAAATAAATTTAGGAAATTCTGGTAAGGTATATTTTAACTTTGGTAAATTTGGTATAACACTTGAATATCTTTTACCATTTGAAGAATTTCTTTCTTTTTTCTTTTGTAATAGTATAACAATTTTAGCTTTGGAAATGTTTGGTAAGGATATCATTTTTGATATAGAATTTATTTTAAATGAAGGTAATAAAAAACCATAACCCTTGAATAGAGGGATATTGTTTGGAAATTTAGGAATTATGGTGGGTGGGGAGGGGTATAATAAATATACTTATAAACATGTCCCCCTTATTAGTTATTTTCACACCAAACATAATCTCTTTATGTAGTTGCCAAATTTTTTGATGATCAATTAAAGGAAACTCTTGGTCATATGTACCCAGTTTTATGGAAAAATGTATATGTTTATTTGGTTTTAATGGATAGTGAGCTAAGGATGTGTTTAAGAACTCCAAACCTTACCTATTTTTATTGTTATGTTTAAGATATGTAGGGCGGTTTATACCTAGTTCATGTTTTCCCAATCTTTGTTCTTGGTGTCCATAATTTTGAAAGTATCAACTACCAAATTCATATGATGGTGGTATAGGAAGGGTGTATAAATTATTTTAATCTTCCTTAATATGAAATATTTTATGTCTTGAAGTGGTGGGAACATAGTCCTGGTTAGAGGGATGATAACTATCACCATTCAATGCTTTTATATCACATGTTTTAGCACTTGGAAGAATGAAGGAGTAATCAACTTTAATTACTTCATTGAGGAATAATTATATAGTGTCATAATCATAGTAATAAAATTTATTAATAACATTCATGATAAAATATATGATGTAAATAAATATTAGGACAAAGTAGGTAATAAGCATTCTAAAGGGTATTCTTAGGATTTTGATGTTAAAATATCAATTTCATCAAATGTTTAACCCTAAAATGGATCTATATTAGGATTATATAGATATTAAATGATAATATATAAATTATAATTGAATTAGGATGATAATAAAATTTATAGAAGGCCAATTGGATCCTAAGCTTAGATAAAAGCATACACTGAATTTATTTTGCTAAGATAGTATAAATATGGAAAGTAAAACTATGGTAAATACAAAAATGATAAAGAAGTAATTACTTAGATTTTTTTGATGTTAATTGAGTTTTAGATGTGGAAAATTATGAAATTAAGTTAGAATGAGATTATGGAACAATTGATAGATTCGGGATTTGACACCTCTAGATCTCTAGATAGTAAGCTCAACCTAGAATGGCTACATTGATGCTACTCTTTGGGTTCGATATTGATGTCGTATATATAATATATTATGAAAAAATATGAAACCACCTTGATGCTTATATATTTTTATTCACCTTTTCTCTAGTTTATTTAGATCTATGTAATGGAAAGTTTCTCCTTGTGAAATGTAAATACATTATCTTTCCATGTTTAATATAACCTTAGGCCAAAATGGGTTAGTGAGCACACAATGTTGAGATGACCCTAATTACCCCAATATCAAAGGATGTTTCATACATATATAATACTCTAGAATATGGCATTATATTCATGTAGTATTCCCCTATGCATTGACTTGTGTGAATCATATAATATGTGCAAATCAATCATGGCAGTGACCTATCTTTTAACTTGGAAAATCAAGCTTTAAGGCTTCTCCTTTAATACTTAAAAACTTTATATGTGTTACGTATACACATAATATTCTAAAAATTTATCAATTATTAACTATTTATCTCTTACAATAACCCATCAAGTCTCAATCTCTCTTAGCGCACACCTTAAAGGGTGCACTATAAAAGGGGTGGGTAGACCAATAGTGATTCATAATATTGTTGTCCCTTATACCACCAATTGATACCTAAACAACCTTATTAGATGTAATTCCCTAGTATTTGAAACCTCTATTACATATTCCTCCAAGAAATTCACAACCTCATTCATCCCTTACCTAAACCTAAAACCCTTTTTGAAATTTATCGAACAATGTTGGCCTAGGTTGACCCTGTATTCATATTAATAATAACACATTATAGGTCTAGGTTGGCATTGAATAACCTAGAATAAGACCTAAATTTATTTTACTAATTAATGGTACAAGTTAAAATTGGTCTAACCTGATCAGCTAAAATTTTAAAAAGGTTTAGGGTTAGGTTCAACTATATATACACATCCATTTTCACAATTTAGAAGGAAGAGAATAAGAAGAAGAATATTATATTTCACATCTTATCCACAATTGTACTTGATGAGAGTTGTATAGGATTTTAATACTTATTTTGGAGATATGGATCTTGTCTTGTAGATAAGTATTTTGGATACATAAAGAAGTTGTGTAGAGTAGGGATGACTTATCCTTGCTATCCTTACATAACAAAACAAACTCTTATTAATGACCTTGGCTAAGGGAGATATCAAGGATCATTACGTTCATCTTCAAAGGTAATTACTCCTAACTTTGTTCCTCCTTTGTTAAACTAGATATACTTACATTTGTACTTGTCTCCCATGAATTAGGACTTCTTATGCATTGTCTTAAGTATATATCTTATATGCATGTGTAATTTTTATGTTAATACCCCCACTTTATACCACAAGTTTTGGTGAGAAATATATCATATTTTACTTTACTTTGTATGTACTTTATGTACTTAAGTGAATATGAAAACATGGGACCGAGATAGGGTTATTTCATGGTGTTGATTGACTATAGGATTGAAAACCATCTATAGTGATATTATTGTTATAAGTTACCCATTGATTAGGTCTAGTAGATCCACTTTGGTCATGGTGCCAAGTGTCTAAATGTATCAACAAAAACAAGCGTAAGTAGGATTTATCTTCTCTGAATTAGGATTAATTAATAGGTTAGCTACATTTTCCTTTGCATACATTTTGGTGAACCCAAAATTAATCAAACCCTCATAGTTTTTATTTCATGAATTAATTTTATTATAATATTATATATTATTATTATCTTAGTATTATATCAAACCTATAGATAATGTCTAACATTATATGTGTAGATTTAACACACAATCTCTCTAAAATGACTTTGTTCTTTCTGTGTAAGTCTTCTCCAAATACAAGTGACTAGATAGATCATCTCAATAGAGTATTATTATTAAATTATTTAATAAAATACATATTTAATCCATTTGAATCTATTCATAGTTATCTTTTTTAACATATAGGTTTATAGACATAGTCGAGCCAATCAACTTTGTTCATCGATTAGTTTTCAACACATAGGTTTTGTAGACTCCATTAACCCAATCAACTCTATTTGTAGAATATTTAATTTAAAAAATTAGGAAAATAGAAAAAATAAAAATTGATCATTTATAGTATTATTTCTCACAAGTTTTTAGTCTATAAAATTTTAACCCTACAACAAATTGGGTTGACTAGCTTGACATAGTTCTATAACATGTCCACCTTCTATAAGACATAGTTAACCTATTTGAATATTTTCTTATAGATCTTAATTTCATATAATATTAGTGACCTTATAAAATATTTTATGTATTGATTTCATATTGTGTCACCTAAACCAACTCTGTACTATTCACAATCAAAGTAATTAACCTATTTTTATAATAATTAATTCACTTTCCATTTCAGTTTTGTTGCATGTTTAAAGTAACAAACTTAGACTAATTAAATTGTTTTTCAATTTATCAAATTAGTCACACTATTTTTATCTTTTTCACACACTTAAAAATCACTTTACATTAAAAATCATTAAACATTTTTCTTCTCAAAGTCTACCAACTTAGATCTCATCACCAAAGGGGAAGCCGACTTGGTTTTTTGGTGAAACATAAATATGTGGATGATGGTATATATTTCAAAAGACCTAACACTCTTATCATTTTGGGATTGTGAAGTGAGGGGATAGGCCCTAATACTAAGATATTACCATTTCCAATACATATCCCTTTCATCCTAAACTATCTAAAACTATCCATAGATTATTTTCTAGTTCCTTATTATAACCAAATCCCCATCACATTAATTTCAAAATTTATTATAACTTAACATTTAGGAATGACCAATTTATTAGCATTTATATTCATATTTTGGTGCTTTCTCTTTGATCATTATATTTTGTATTAAATAACTTACACTATCTATTGTTAGTGTAAGGTTTGTGTTGTGTGCTCCAATTAGATCAACGACATTAATCTAATTGCTTGTGTGCTTCATTATATTTTCTTAGCTATTATATGGAAAAAAATTCCCTATTTTTAGAAAATTTTCATCCCTATCAACATAGTCTATTACAAATTATTAGTCTTGCTTACCTTTAACAAATAGTCACCCTATATGACTATCTATAATTTTTAACCTATTAAGTTCTCCCTTTAGAGTACATAGTCAAGCTATTCGATTGTGTATATTATCATCCTATTCTATTTCCTTTCTTGTAGTATATATTTGACCTATATGAATATGTATCTTTTATTACCTATTTTGTTTCTTATCTTATAGTACATAGTTGACCTATTTGACTATGTCCTTTACTCCTTTTATTTCTTGTTATACAAATCACTATCACTTGGTTTAATTTTGTATATTATCAACTAATATTTATTTCCATCTACATTTTTACCTCTTTTCTTCATCATGAAATTACTATTTGAGGATAATATAATGTTAAATCAGACAAACATGATGAGTTTTACCAATCTTAGCAGGTTTCCCAAGACACAACTTGTGGTACCCACCTTCGATGAAAGTAATGCACATGTTTCCACTTTCACTACCAACTATTGGAATCATCCCCATTCATCCTTATTTTTTAATCCTTTGTTCTCCCTCGAATATGAGCATGATTTAGAGTACATAACTAAAATGTTCTTTTTCACTAGTGAATTTACTCAACATAGAGGAAAAGACCCTTTAACTATTTATAGTCTTATGATAGGTCCTCAAGTATAATAACTTACTTCAACCTCACATAACATCTCTCTTGAATTTTTAGGAACCACTTTCTTTGCATCTCAACCTTTTCCTTCTATTATGTCTCTTTCACACACCATGAAATCTTCTTCTATGACTTATTTAACCTCCATGCCAAGTATCTATATTAACATGGTAGGTTCAAATTCTAGTGCACCTCTTCAAAATACCTTTCTCATTAACCATGCTACTAGTGCATATTTTGATACTAGTGCTAACCATGCTACTACTTCATCTTTTACTACCAATGATTTTCATGCCACCAATGTGGCACATACTACTACTCAGTAAAATGCAAGGCATTAATATTAATACTAATGCATCATATGACATGCACACTAGTCAAAATTATACCTAAACTAACCAAATATTATTAAAAACACTTAATCAAATCCACACCTTTTAAATCAATATTGAAAATAAGATGATGCAAATTCAAAACCATCTCATTAATCTTCAAAATTAGCCTCAATAGGTTTCATGGGGAGGAAAAAATTTGAATTATCCCTACCTCACTTAGGGACTCCCATGGTAAACTTATCCCTCAATGACCCTCATTATTAAAAAAATAAAACATCTAAAAAATGAACCTCTTGTACCTCAAATCACTAATATTGATATAGGAGATATGACACCCACCATCACCTATAATGGATCCACTGATATCACATTATTTTTTTAGACATTTAGTAACCTTTATAAATATTGGGTCAAACTTAACATCTTTTTTGATACCAAAATATTATCTAAAACACTCTTAGGATATTCATTATATTGGTACAATCAATTGAAAACTCATTCTATCACTATCCTATAAGACTTGGGTTAATTCATTAGTCTAATAATTTCAAATTAGTGATCTTGGGAACTAATTATCCTAATTTATAAATTTTAATCAACTACAAATTGAAATGACATGAGCTTTTCAAACAAAAGTGATCACAATATGGTGGATGACAACCTCTTCCACCTATTCACGAATGCTCTCTACCACAAATTATGATATAAAATTAAGATTCTCTCCAAGAGCTTTTAAATAATCCCTCGACCAAGCTAAGGGATATTACTTCCTTATGCATCAATGTGAACCATCTCAACCTATAAAGGGAATGCATATGCTCGTTAAAAATATAAATCATCATGTAATGAATGATGGTGTTACCGATACCAATGACACTATTCATACCTTTCAAGTAATCACTCTAAACAACATTATGGATCATGTTCCTGCTTAAAACAACACCCCTACCCCTACATTTTCTCAACCTAACCACACTAATTTACACAAACCATTTTCCCTATCTAATTTTTAAAAGTGTATTCTAAGAACTCTACCATAAGATCTTCACCCCACTCATAGAATGAAATTATGGTATGATCCAAAATAACTTTGTTGGTTTCATGCAATTTGGGGATAGTCATATGAAACTTGTAGACAATTACACAATCTAGATATATATTTTTATTTTTGGTCCAAAATTTGATCATAAAACACTTATTCACAAGCAAAAATACTCATATGACATAGATTTTAAATCCCATGAAATGCAAAATTAAATCCAATCTTTAAATCAAGCTAATGTTCATCTTGGTATATAAAAATATCCTCTTACCAACCATGAAGATATCATTGACAAACATAATCTTACTAAAAATAATATTGAATGTCTTATAGACATAATTAATAATGAATAAAATGTGAATAATATGACTAACATGTGAATATTATTTACTTTTATCTCAAATCTAACACTCGTGCATCACACCTCTCAACCATTATGAATCATTCATGAGACTTTCCTATCCTATCTAATATAATTAGGGAAAGAGGACTTTCTAACCTTATAAACACCACTCTCAACAACTCAAATTGATTATACATTTTGTAACATATCTACTCTTTGCACAACATCCACACAATAAGAAAACATTCCCCAAACTTCTAATGGTATTTCATCAACCAAACCACTAGAAATACCTCAACCAACCATCACACCACCTAAATTCAAACAACTCATTTATAATCAACACAAACTAGCTACACCATATCAACATAAAGTTAAATTGAACTTCTAACCCTCCTTCTTAGGAGCTCTTACAACAATATGTGCCTATATCTAGAAATCATCCCATGGGTTATCATGAAAGGGATCCCATTGTATAACTTTCTCATCTCATATCTCAAAAACATTTCCTCAAATTAATGCAATCTTCCCCTCATCATCGAAACCATCTAACACAATTATTGTTTGAAATGAACATCCTTTATCCTCCTCCAACAAGACACGAAGCTACCTTGTGTGGATCTAAAGATAAAATCCTTCAAAAATGTGAAAATATGTCCATATACTTTGATTAAATAATATAAAATTATTTTTCACTTAAGTTTTCTATTGCTTTAATGATTCACGATGAGATTCTACTTCATGTAGATGATCCTCCTTTATTCATTAGCATCCAATTTGGTGGCATCTATGTTAAGCATGCCTTAATTAATGAAGGTTAAGGTACTTGTATTTATTCCCTTTATTTCACTAAAAAACTTGGATATTATGAATGAAAAATCAAATACACATGTAATACATGTCAAAGATATGATAGAAGGCAAATATCTCTTCTAGGTTGCATTTGGCTTCACATCACTATCCCTCCTGTCATCGTCCATGTCAAAGTTATGATCTTTAACTTTCCCCTCTCTTATAAAATATTACTTAGTCAACCTTGGACTCATTTTATGAGAGTATTCACCTCATAAAAATTTAAATGCATCAAATTCCCCCATAATGGATCTATTTACAAGATTCAAGGAGAAATAAACCCTTAACATTTTGAATAATTATAAAAACATGGTGTCTTTAAAATTACCCTTGAAAATTTTCCTAGTATCCCATCTAGGGAATCTCAAATCTTTACTTATCCCATCAATTATAATTGAGGATTCAATGGTGACCCTAAATTAATCAGGAACATTCCACCTAACCTTTTATTTTTTGATGATGATGAGTTGGATGAGATTAGCCTCAAGATCAAAACCTATGATCTATCCCCTCATATTATAACCTAACTTCCTTCCTCTTTGTAACTTAAATCCCATCAACCACATATTGATGATATACCTATTATCTTAACTAAGACTATACATTATATCTATTATACATGCTTTGATGACATAATCATACCTACATGTACCTTTGACTTGCATATGAGATGATCTTTGTCTAGTTTCTACTTGCTCTCTACCTTCATATGAGATTAGTTTTATATATATATTATCCTTTCATTCCCTTGGTGATGGAATTATTCCTTTTCCATAACTTTATACCATGCCCACACAATGGGATAATTATCCTTATTATGATATCCATAAAGTTTCCAGTCATTAGACCAAAGATTACCAATTATATCAACCTCCCCCATCTTCTCCTTCCACTTATTATATTATTAATCAATTAAATCCTACTAATATATATATATATATATATATATATATATATATATATATATATATATATATATATATATATATATATATATATATATATATATATATATATGTTACTTATATGGGATATATATCCACTATTACACTCATTACCATAAACTTATGCAATATATTGACACATTACATCAAGCCACTACTCATCCTAAAGATAAGAATATACCTCCTCTTAGGCTATTACCAAAGTCTATTCATAAATATGGTTAGGTATAATATATTTGGAATCATTATGGTTCTGATAATAACATTAACTTACATAGTATCCAACATCATCTACATGATCACCCATAGTTGACACCTACATCAACCATTCCTCATTTCATAGGTCACTCATGCAATAAGGTTCTTCCTTCTCTGCCAATGGCACCTCCTTCTCATTCAATAGATAATATTACCATTCAGACATATAATCATCTCCTTGAATATATTATACATGATATAATTCATGATAATGATCATTCATCAGTTACACTAATGTAGGGGAATCTAAGAATGCTCAAGTGGTCTATAATGTGTGTTCAAATTTAAATTTGCATTCAAAGTAGTTTTCCTGCCAAAAGGGAATTTGAAAATTTGAAAGGGTAATAGTTGGTCAAAAATAATGTTGAAGATATGTAATGAATGAATTTTTTTTATAATAGACCTTTTATGGTATCATAAAGGTCATAAATATGTTTTAGAGTTAATATGTTAATTTTGAAATGTGAGGTGGTAGTCATAGTTCACCTCCCAACATGGTCTAGGACTGTTGAAGAGGTTTCATGATCAAGAAACTATTATAGATATTTCTCTAGGAGTTCTTAAAATATATATATATATATATATATATATATATATCTTGTGATCTATAGGAGGTAGGGTAGGTGTGAATAAAATAGGGTAGACAAGGTAAATGGTGATAAGTCTGCCCAAAATAGGGATGAAGGGCTATGTATTCAGTCAATACATAGATAGTGAAATTAGTTAAATAAATAAAGTTGGTGTATTTTAAATACATTAATATTTATGTGTATTATATTAATATTATGGTGTGATGGAATTTGTTATATATGAACTAAGAGTCTTTAATATAATATTTGAAATTTGGTAAGGAATTTGGTTTGCAGGATTGAAACAACATGATATGACCTTGTATAGAATTTGAGAGTTTGATTTAGAACTCTATATAACCAAGAATACTTTCTAAAATGAATATTTTATTTGGTTGAAACAATTTTTATGTTTTCCAATTTTTTAAATTTATGGTGAAGGTAGCAAGAAGTAGAGATTTGCTGGACTGAGAGAAAGCTCCTATGCATGTTCAATAAAACATATAGACAATAAATAAAAGAACCTTATCAAGAAAATCAAGTACAATGGAAGGTGATTATAGGGTTAAATATTATACATGTAATATTAGATTTTTTTTATCTAAACAATTATCTTTATGTTTGAACCTAACAAGGAACTTGAGTGTAAATCAACTATGTGTATGTTCTATGTTAAATACTCATTAACTTTAGTGGAAGGCATAATTAACACATGGTGTGAAGTTTGTTAGGATGAAAGGAAAATAAAGAGAGTTATATTGAGGTTAGAACAACCTTGGAGGAATCTTGAATACATTTGGATAGTGAATTTGCTTTAAAACCTTGTTGCAGTTCACACATAGACTGACTGTGACTTAAAAACATTATTATAAACTCCACATATTACAAGCGTTTAAGAGAAACCAAGCTTAGTTTAAGCTTAAATAAGTTGAATGAGTTCATGATAGACCAGAATAACCTCTTATAGTCATTTGAAATCATTTTTAACCCTCACAAATAGTTATTTTAAGCTCTTAGGTCCTCTCAATCTTAGAAAACCCTAAAGCTAAGGTTTTATAAGTTTAAGGAGACTCCATAGACCAAATTGAATTAAATTTGGTGGAAGTCTCAAGCATAGCATTTGTGAAATTTTTTTTAATTTTTTTTTGTGTTAACATACTTCTAGGTATGGAAATTAGTGACTGAGTGTAAAATAACCCTAAGAGACATATTATGAGTAAACAAAGACCTAGAAAGGTCTAAAATGGATATTAAAACATGGATTTTTTTCATGAAACTTTTGAATTAGTAGGTATAGGATAGAGGGTTATTAAATTTCTGATTTGTTTCTATTTATTTATTTTTACAGATTGTACAAATCAAGGAAAGCCTATAGATAGGACTAGAAAGGTTGTGAGGAATGTGTGCAAAGTTGTGGAAAGGAAGAAAGTGGTTAGTTAGACTAATTTAGTTGATTTAGAAGAGTTATAAAAGGATGAAAAAAGAAGATATAAGATTTTATGTGATTGATATTATCATTGTGTTTTGATTAACAATGCAATGGCCATTTTGGCATTAAAGTATTATGAGCATATTATGAAGTTAAAAGTGAGTATAAGAATAAAAATTAACTTAGTTTATTAAAATATGGTTTATTAATAGTGAAAACTTATTCTAAAACTAGTATATCATGATCTTATAAATAATTATAAATAAAATTATAACCTATGTTGCATGTGATCCCAAAGGACTATGGGAATGAATAAAAAAAGAAAGAGATTCTTGAAAAAAGGATAAAGGTAGAGTTTGGTAAAGAAGTGTACTAGCTCTCTGTCATTTGGTATTAGATCCATACAAATTCTCTGGGAAGGTAAATATAGTTATATACATTAATGATTATATGGTTCATGTTTCATGTTGCATAAAATTGTAGGTAAGTAAGAAGGTAGATTGCAAAGAGGCTTGTTAGAGGACATAATAGGAAGATAGATTGAAAAGGTATGATGTATTTTGTGAGTGATTTATTGATTATAATGTATGAATGATATAAAATAGTAAGTATTTTGGTGGCATCTTTGAATCAAATAAAATAGAATCTCATAAATAGATCTCAAGTGAAATAGTCCTCGAGTGAAAGACAAGAAGTTGAAAGTCCCAAGTGTGGTCTGAAATATGAGATTACAAGTGTGAACCAAAGGGGATGGTCAAAGTGAGACCAACACAAGGATAATAATGTTCCAAGTGAGGTACTCAAGGAGAATATGAGAGAAGAGCTATAAATAAAAGAGAAAGATAGGGTTAAGCTTGAAATCTACAAGGAAAAGATGGTACATGAAGACACCAAGAAGAATATTGAGATAGAGAGAGAAATGGAAAAGATGATACAACAAAAAAATGAGATATTTACCAAGATAGAGAAGATGAAAGAGTTTATGAACCCACATCTTGGATGGGTCATGAAAAGGAAGCCACTCAAGTGGCCAATCATGTAATTAGTGGAAAAGAGAAGAAGACAAAAGAGGAAGGATAAGGGGGCAATCAAGCCTCGTGTTTTGAAATCTAATGATGAATTTGTATTTGTAAAGGTAGGTTTGATAAATGAAGAGAAGGAAAAGATATTTGAGGCCATTCATAGGCTCAAGTAATTAAAGGAAGAAGTATATGACCAAGTGGTGATAAAAAAGAGTCAATATAAAGAAGAGACTCAAGGAAGAGTCATGTTGATGGAACAAGAACAAACAGGTCAAGCCATGTTAGAGGCAAGATATCATGAAGAAGGAAAACATATTCACTCAAGAGGATGAAATTGAAGCCATAAGGGCAACAGGAAATCAGCATAAAGAAAGGTATGAGGCATATTCAAGTTTGTATGAGTCTTTGAAACAATAATATGGATTTTATCCTCATCAAATGTATAGATAAATGGTTAAGGAGGTTACCAAGGATATTATAGACATGTCGAATGTAATAGTAGTGTCCAAGATAAGAGAATTAATGAAGGCAAGAAGGATTAAAGCATATTAAGTTACTCCCAAAGATGAAGTTTCATCTATTTAGGTTAAGGTACAAGTTGTAGATGAAGGAGAAGTCATGCAAGAAGAGGAGCAAGATGCATTGTTAGCTAATGCAAATAAGGAAAGTGAAGCATACAAATCACATGAATGTGCTTGGAAGAAAGAAAAACAAGCAAGAAAAGAGGGAAGATGGATAATTACTCAAGGGCATGAATAAGAGTATGTTTTCTTTAATGAGTTGTATTTTTTAGGTGTAGCATGGAGGAAGATGGCAAGAGGTAAGATAAAGTACAAGTGTGGTAGTCAAGAGCACACACACCTAAATGAGTGGTTTAAGGAATAAGAACATGGGTGTATAGAAGTTTATCCCATTGGGATTATAATAAAGGGGCATCTTGGAATTCTCAATTGGTCTATAATATGTGTTCAAATTTGAATTTGCATTCAAAGTAGTTTTCTTGACAAAAGGGAATTTTAGATTTTCAAAGTGTAATAGTTGGTTAAAAAGAATGTTGAAGATATGTAATGAATTAAAAATTTTATGATAGACCTATTGTGGTCTCATAAAGGTCATAAAGATGTTTTAGATTTAATAATTTAGTTTTAAATGTGAGTTGGCAATCATGGTTCACCTCCTTACATGGTCTAGGAGTGTTGAAGAGGTTTCTTGATCAAGAAACCATTATAGATCTTTCCTTAAGAGTTTTTGAACATGTAGAAAAAATATATAGTGTTTGTGGCCCATAAGATGTAGGGTAGGTATGAATAAAATAGGTAAAATAGGGTAAATGGTGAGAAGTCTACCCAAGATAGGGATGAAGGACTATATATTTAGTCATTATATAGATAGTGAAATCAATTAAATCAATAAAGTTGGTGTATTTGAAATACATTAATATTTATGTGTATGATCTTAATCTTATGGTGTGATGTAAATTATTATATAGGAACTAAGAGTCTTTAATACAATATTTCGAATTTGGAAAGGAATTAGGTTTCTAAGATTGAAACAACATGATATGGCCTTGTATGGAATTTGAGAGTTTGATTTGGAACTCTGTATAACCAAGAATACATGATAAAATGAATTTTTTAGTTGGTTGAAACAATGTTAATGTTTTTTATGTTGTTGAATTTGTGGTGAAGGTAGCAAGAAGTAGAGATTTGTTGGACTGAGACAAAGCTCTTGTGCATGTTCAATCAAACATATAGACAATGAAGAAAAGAAACTTATCAAGTAACTCAAGTACAATGAAAGGTGATTCTCAGCTTAAATATTATCCATTTAATCTTATAAATTTTTATCCAAACAAGTATCTTTATGTTTGAACCTAACAAGGAAATTGACTGTAAATCAACTCTGTATATGTTTTGTGTTAAATAATCATTAAGTAACTTTAAGAAGGCTTAATTAATGCATGGTGTGAAGTATGTTAGGATGCAAAGATAATAAAGAGAGTTATTTTAGGTTATAAAAACCTTGGAGGAATCTTGAATACATTTGGATAGTGAATTTGGTTAGAAACTCTAATGCAGTTCACACAAAGACTGACTGTGACTTAAAAATAATGTTGAAAAGACCACATATTACAAGTGTTTAAGAGAATCCAAGCTTATTTTAAGCTTAAGGAAGTTGAATGAGGTCATTAAAAACTATAATAACCTATTATAGTCATTTAAAACCATTTGTAACCCTAAAAAATAGTTACTTTCAGCTCTTGGGTCCTCTGAGTCCTAAAAAACCCTAAATCTATGGTTTTTAAAGTTTAAGGAGATTCCATTGACTGAATTAAATGAAATTGGGTGAAATTTAAAAGCATAGAATTTATGAAAATATTTTTATGTTTTTTCTATTAACATACATCTAGGTATGAAAATTAGTGACTGAGTGTAAAAGAACCCTAAGAGAACTTTTTAGAGTAAACATAGTCCTAGAAAGGTCTAAAAGGGCTATCAAAATATGGAGTTATTTCATGAAGCTTCAAGATTAGTAGGTATTGGATAGAGGGTGTTTAAATTTATGAATAATTTTCCTTTAGTCATCTGTATAGACCATATAAATTAATAAAATCTTATAAATAGGGCTAGAAGGGTTGTGAGGAATGTGTGTAGAGTTTTGGAAAGGAAAAATGTGGGTAGTCAAACTAGTTTAGTTGCTTGAGCAAAGTTATAAAATGATGTTAAAAGAAGATATAAGGTTTGATGTGATGGACATTATCATTATGTTTTGATTACCAATACAAAGGCCATTATATAATTATAGTATTATGAGAGTGTCATGAAGGTAAAGATGAGTATATGAACAAATATTGACTTAGCTTATTGAAATATGGTCTATTGATAATGCAAACTTCATTAAAAACTAGTATAACATGATCTTGAAAAACATTGTAAGGAAAATTATAATCTATGTTACATGTGATCTGAATGAAAAAAGAAAGAGATTCTTAAACTAAGGAAAAAAGTAGAGTTTGGTAAAAAAGTGTATTAGTTCTACATCATACACCTACTTTTTTAGTTAATGATATTTAAAAGGAAGTATTTTCACAATTTTCCATGAATATTGACAAAACTCTAGCTGCCATCAGAATCAAGCTTCATAGATATATTTTAGATGTCATGGATAATATTTGTGATAAAATTTATGAGTATGTGTGAACACATCATGGTGTCCTTTCACATCATTCTAAATTGTTATTTTGGGTTGGATTTGTTACCCAATTTTATATATATTATACACTTGAGTATGTGTCAAATTTGGTTTCACTTATCTATTTTACATGGATCATTATATTATGCTTTATGTGTTTTATATGGTTTAATTTACTTTCCTTTTTTATTATGGATTATTATCATTATTTTCCTGATAGTACCCTTATGTTTATGAGTTCATTTCATTCATAGATTATTTTAATTTTATAATGATTATTTGATATCTTATCTCACTCAAAATTAGATAATTATTATTATGACTCTGTAACACAAACCTTGATTCCCTTAGTAATCTTTCACTACCATATGATAAATTAGTAAACAATAATTCTCATTTACTACAATTTTTTTTATCTAATTTGATATCCATTTATTCCTTTATCTTCCTTTTACATACTGTGCATACATATAGTTGAAACTTCACATTATATACTAGTTTATAGGTAAGCCTAAGTGTTTAGTCAATCATATATTTTGATATTTAGCCTCATTTAAACCAAAGTTTAATCTCATTTGCATGTATCAATTCTATCACTCATGTTGGTTCTTCCAAATCCATATGGAGGAAGAATCGTAAAATCCATAAAAAAGTAAAAGCCAAATAATATTAACAAAAGGCAATGATTCAAAAAGGCAACATAAAAATTCAAAAGTATAATTGTGAACTATAAATTTGACTAAGAAAAGGATATTAGTATTGTGTTAGTGAATGAAATCAAATCAAAAACACACTAAAATAACATCTTCATGCCTAGTTACTAGGGTGAGCTTAGTGAATAAAGAAAAATGAACAAAGCACAACTAAAATTCAAGAAAACACACATTCCTTACCTTCCTTGATGCTCCAAGAGTATTCTTCTAGTGGATTTCTCAGTTTGTGCTCATGAAGTCCTTGTCAATGGAAGCTTGGATACCTTCATCTCTCTTTGGCACCTTTGGCTTTGGCTTGGCTTGGATTGGGATCAATTTGGCATGGTAACACTAGTTTTCATGAATATTTTAGAACCAATCTTGCATTATAAGTTTGCACAAAATAAGCTTGAAAATGATGCTCATGGCCTCTTTATTTATAGATTTTTGAGATTGATCAGAATCAACTTGAACCATCCATCCTAAGATGAATATGTGTGGTTGAGGATTAATTTAATTTTTTAGAATTGAGTTTATAATTATCCTCACCATGACATTGGAAAAGGGTGAAATTAAGAGGCATGGAGGGTATTGATGAAGCATGGAGGGTAGAAATCCTGATATTTGTGGCATTTATGGCCTAAAGATATCTTCCCAAGAAATGGGGTCACTTGATGATGTAGACATTCAATATTCATTTCCAAAAAAAAATATTCAATAAGTTTCCATGGAATTCTTGATTAGGCTCTAATTTAGTTTAATTATATCTTAAACATGTTTAATCACTTTATGCAAAAATTACTCAAATTAATTAGAATGCCTTGTTATTGGTCCAAAATTCAAATGGATTAGAATTGGAAGGTGATGTCAGATGTGTTGGATCCATTATCCCATTTATGATATTATCAATATAAAATAACAAAGGAATGTGTCTTGTGTAAGATATTTGATAGGAAAGAGCAATCTAGAGCACCTAGGTACAAAATTAGAATTTTGACATAGAATGATCTGATCAAAGTTAGCTGGTCCATAAATTGCATTACCCCATTTAGGGATACCCTAACTAGAATCAGCACTTGAATATATCAATTTCAACTCATTTAATGCATTTTAGTGTTTTTAGGCCAAATTGTGCACTTTAGGTGGAAATTGGTCAAAAGCCTAGTTGGAGGTTATTGGTGGCCAGATTTAGGTGTTTATAAGTTTCCCCTATTTGGGAAGGCATTAAAAGATATAATCATAGTAACATCTTATAAAATAATGAAAAGGTCTTGTATGACGAAAATTGTAATGATGATAAGCTAACTACATGATGTCCCCTTAAGGGAACAGTTGGCACAAGTAAGTTGGTAAATGGTCCCTTGAAAAGAAAGAAAGAAAATGAGGGGACCAAAGAAATGAAAGATGATGGGGTGAAAACAAAATGATATTGAAAAAGTATTCAAAATCATTGAGAATGCAAGTGGGATGGTGTATAATGGTTTGGCCAAAGGTAGTTATAAGCATTATACCTTAATAGTGGCAACATGGTATGATAACATAATGATTTGTCTAAAGGTGGTAATAATCATTGAGAAGATGGAGTTGCCCCATTTAGGATAGAAAAACAAGATAATAGCATGCCCCTGTATGGGCAAAAAAAAAAAGTGGTGACAATACAATGATTTTCCCAAAGGTGGTTATGATCATTGAGAAATGTAGGTGAGATGGTCTAAAATGATTTACCCATAGGAAGTTATAATCATTGGACCCAAATTATGGAAAACATGATAAAATTGGTCAAGGATGATGATAACTTAACACAGAGGGTAATTATGAACTAGAAAAACCTACTAGTAGGGAGATGCTCATCTAAACTAATAAAGGTTAAAATTCTTTCATAGTTAATTACTATGTTTGGGATATGATTGAATCAGGATGCCAATGCCAAAGAGATATTGATGCAACCATTGTTGAATATAATTATTGAAGCTAAAGTTTTCTTTAACACATGTCAATAGGCATCATGGTTTAGCATCATGAGGACTTGACCAAAATATGCATGAGGACTGACTCTTATAATCCAATACTCAATAGAAAATAATGCACCAATTATAAAAACCATGATAATAATGTAAAAATATGAATATGGATGGATTTTATCATAAACATGGGCAAGGAATCACCTAATGAACACACATAAACTAAATAAATGCAATAGTGTTGAAAGCAAACAAATAGGTAGACAAACAAACTAATTATGCAATAAAAACCATACAAACATTGCCCCTAGAAAATAGGTAAAAACATAAAAAATGAAAAAAATAGGGGAATATAAGAAAAGGAAGGGGGAGGTTGAGTTGTCTCCATATGCACTAGGCAAGTGGATGATGCCTACATAGTTCCATGGATGTAATATCCAATAAAAAACTTTAGGCTAAATGTAGTTCTCCTAGGGATTGGGAAGAATGTGATAAGTAATGAAAATAAATATAATGGATGAGATAAAAGAATATGAATGGTCTTGAAAAATGGCAAGTGCATGAGATAAAAGGCCAAAGAGGATGGGAAAACTAAGTGACAAGTGGTTTGCTTGAAAGTTAGTAAGGGTTCCCAGAATCCTTAAGGCAAAGAAGTGGTCTATTTTTTTGGTTCCTTTCAAGAAGTTTTAAAAAATATTTTGGATTTTTTTTAGATTATCTCAATTAAATTGAGAATGATGAGACACTAAATATTTCAATCTTACAAAAATATGAGAGCATTTAGACTTAGGTTTCTCACAAAAAAATGAGAGTGTTCAAACTTAGGTTGCTCACGAAATGGGGAGAGCATGGCTTAGGTTACTCAGAAAAATTTGAGAGCATAGCATAAGGGTGACTAAGCTAACCTCAAAAATTATTGATTTTTTCCTACGTATTCATAGATTAGGACCTCAAGTCATTGTAGTACCACCCTACAATGGAGGAATTTGACTAGTGTAACAGTCAATTCAAACAAAATAGGCACATTTTGTAAAAAGGCATAGTATGGCATATGAAGTGGTAAGTTGGTAAATAAAGACTTAAAAAATAAATGTTGCCCCTAGTTTTCCTATAGGTCGTTATAACTAGGACACAACAACATAGGTCAATGGTACTAATTTACCCAAAGGTAGTTATAATGAGTAGTAAGAATGGTGATAAGAAAAGGAATAACAAACAAAGGATGCAACTACCAAAACTACTATAATACTATTCCAAAATATGATCTATATTTGAATTACTTGAAATAATTGATGAAACTGATTAGATTCATCAGTGCTAAAAATACGTAATAAATGGCAAAAACCAAGGTCAAATAGGATAGGCTTTAAAACACACTAGGTTGATAAGTCAGAAATATAAAGTGGATACAGCTAAGAGGATGGATAAGAATGATATTTGTATAAAGAAGAATAGTGATAAAATGGGATAACTAAAATGGTCCTTATAGATAATACACCTTAGTGCTCAAGCATAGTACTGCTTAAGATGAATTATATTTATTAGCTTAGGAAGTTCATCTCCATCTGGTGTGGCAAGATTGTATGCCCTTGATCCATAATCTATAGTAATGATGAAAGGTCCTATCTAGTTTGGTTTGAATATACCTTTATGATTATTCTCAACCATGGTATTTTTTCATTTTTCTTTAAGAATAAGATCACCAAGTTCAAATGTTCTATACTTAACACACTGATTATAGTGGCCTTTAAGTTGTTTTTTATATGGCTCAAGATTGTTGAGTATAGATGTCAATTTCTCATCAAGTAGGTATAGATCTTGTAGGTGACCTACTTGATATTCATGATCATCCAAGACATGCTTGAACAAGATGCATAATAAAGGCAATTTGACCTCAATGGGAAGGATGACTTTAGTACCATAAATAAGTGAGTATGGAGTGGCTCTTGTGAGGGTATGATGATTGGTATGGTATGCCAAAAGGGCAAGAAATATATATAATTACTAATCATGATCGGCATTATTGACAATATTTTTGAGAATATTGATAATGGTTTTATTTTATGCTTTAGCCTAGCCATTACCTTAAGGGTAATATGTTGTATAAAAATGTTGTGTGATGTTATATTAAACACATAGCTAGCCTACATCCTTATTCTTGAATGATCCTCCATTATCAGATATAATGTTAGAGGGGATACTATACCAGCAAATGAGATGGTTGAAGATGAATTTATAAAATTTCTTTCCAATCATGTAAGAGAAGGGTATAACTTCAAATCACTTAATGAAATACTCAGTGGTGGTAAGGATATGTTTATGGCCATCAAATGAAGTGGGGTTGATCTTCCTAATGAGGTCAAGTCATAATGTTGAAAATGGCCATGGTGTCAACATCAATTTTAGAGTTTAGGCTAGGGCATGAATTAGATTAGCATGCCATTGACATTTGTCACACTTTTGTTGATGCAAGAAACTTGCACCCAGGGCAAGGAGGTCAAACTCCTGCCTTTTCTATGAAACATGAAAACTCCTCTCTCACTTGTGGGATGGTGAAGCAGGAGAGGAGAGTCTCTAGATAAGGGCTAGCTTCCTTTGATGTATCATTGTTTGTTTTAGGCAGTGAAAAATATAGATATATAGATATATAGATAAACTAGCGGGAAAAGGGAGAAAGAGGCTGAAAACAAAACTACCTACTCTAAAGAGGTGATACACCAAAACTAGATGACCTTCCCACATCCACACTCAGGATTAGACAAAACAACATACATACACTCAAGCTTGGCAGAAGGACTAGGGTGTAAGAGAATGACAGGGAGGTTCTTACGTAAAACACAGGAATAGGGACTCACCAAGATGTTGTGGAATACATACTGAAAATGACTTCCTTTGTTTCTGCACCCCAAATGGAACTCTTCTCCTGTAAACTGTAAATTGGCACTTTGTAGATTGTTGGTGTGTTGGTATTTGAACCTATGAGAGCATTAAAATAAAATGACTGAACACAAATCAAACACATATGACATACACAGGGTATCCATCCAAGAAAGAGGTAAAACTATCTTTATTTGATCTAGGTAGAATGTTTTAGTAGGGTTGCACCTGACTAAACTATGAAAAGATGATTCCAAAAATTAATAAAGTCATGAACTTATATCCAAAGCAAAGAGGAGACTCCTTTGGTGTTTTTCTTGCAAGTGGCCTATCACGTCTTCCTTGGGAAGAAAAAAGAACACTATTGATGATGATAGAAATTCTGCTAGGACCATGCTTGTTGTTTTGTCCCTTTTCATTTTGTCTTATCTACCTACTTAGCCCATGGGGCAAACTTCTAAGCAGGTCACTTGATTTTTTAGCTCCTTTTAGCAATATTTCTTCTTTGTTTTCCTCAGCACCCTTCACCCCTCAAAATCTCCCTTTTGTTTTTTCACTGGAAGTCCCTTGTTATTTGCATAGACTACTGATGGGCTTGAGGCTTTGCTTTTGGTCTCCTCTCAGCCTTTGACTTATCCACCTACTAGTCAGCTTGCATGGGATGCTGACATGAACTAATTTTCCTTTTGCCAATCAGGTCCATGTTGGTTGTATCAAATCCATGTTAACTTTTGTAGCTTGCTTAATCTGTATATGTGCAGGCTCCTCCTTGTATACTTTGATGGCTTGCACAGATTGGTCTCTTAGGCTATCTTGATCCTTCCCTATGGGCGCCCTTTACTTTTGCGTGTGGACTCTACCTTAACCTTACTATGGCCTGCTTGATATCCTTCGACGGTCTACAAAATGTTGGCAAGCTTTGAAAATCCCATGGGCTTTATGTATGGGCATTTCCCTACCTTCCCTCTGGCCCTTGACTTAGACTAGTTGGGCTTTGCATTTTTGTGGGATATTTCCCGACAAAAAGTTCCCAGAAAATCTCGGGCTTGTTTACTTCATTCCTGTGGGCTTTTGTCCACAGACATTTTCTAGGGACAAAAAGTTTGCAAAAAATGCCGCCGCCTTCCTTATGCCTTAGAATCTGAAATGCAGGCTTTGTGCGTGACATTTCTAGCAGACAAAAAGTTCACAGAAATTCTGGCTGGGCCTTTTCCTTATGTTCTTTTCCCCACAGGCCTTTTGCCTTAGACTTTGCTTGATTTGGGACTTAGAAAATTTGAAATAACTTAAACAATTTTTAACTTTACTCAGATCCTTTTGAAGCACCAACCCTCCATTAGGGAATTTGGACTTGGACTCCCCTTCGGCCAAGGACAATGAATGTTGAACCAGACCCGTTGATGAACTAGGCTGAACCAATGAACTTGACGAAGGATGAACCAAGTGTCGATGAACCTCTTGTATTGAACCAAGCCTGAACTAGACATGTTGAACTCAAAAACAGACCTTGCAACCTGAAAATTACTAGTTCTAAAATGCAACGGAGAAGTTGACCATAATTTTGCCAGGGGCAAAATTGGTCAACAGATTTGGTGACTCGTAGGGGAAGTACACTCTTCGTGCTTAAAACCCAATTGCCTTTGAATATCCATTGGGCACGGAGTCAGATGTAGCTACAATGAAAGTTAACAATAGCTCCAAAAGATTCAAGAATCAAACATGCAGAATTACTCCACACACAAAGGGAAACACACAAGGCTAAAAAACACAACCTATGTAACTACACTTAGGGAAAATAGAAAAAAATAACCAAAAGCAAACTACTATATACAACTAACCAAGAATTTACACCTCCCTCCTGGATCGAAAGGGAAATTTCTCAAGTCCCCTTCTTGGTGAGAAGACTTATGGTGGCAGGTAAGTAGCTGAAAGAAAATGAGATTTGGTGACTTACTCTTCCTGCCTGTCAACTGAGTTGGCTGGAAGCTGGGTGGATAAGATTCAAACATGCCTCTGATATATACATATTCTACTTGTCCTTGGAAGCTTGTTAAATGTTGATCCTTTCTATTAGTGCTCCACACCAAGAAATCAATAGCTACTGGCTCATCACCAAAAGCCCTTTACTCTGCACATTCCTTTTGCAATATATCATGGTCTGACTTGTTCCCTTCTGCCTCGCTGAAAATCTTGTCAGACTCATCCTCTGCTTCCTTTTGGCCTTCTTAAAGAAGGGTGACTATAGTGATGTCTAAAGTGGACTCACAAAATGATTACTCATCCCACAGAACATCACCCCTCTAATTAAAACTCTCTTCTTCAAGGTATTCCTCTAAGAAGACAGACCTCTCTTTTTCCTCTTTACTAATCAGGACCTCTAGATTTTCAAAAATATCCTCCTGATCCTCCTCTTTCTTAGTGTCTTCAATGTAGTTATCCTCATCAAAATAGCAAGGAAGTTCATCAAATAAAGGGGAAGAGAGCTTGCCATGCATTTATTTCTCTTCGTATTGCTGGAACATCTGCATATACGTAAAACCTACATCTTCTCCACTGTTGATAAGGTCTTCACAAAGAGCATCAATGATGATCTCCTCTTTGTTGTTGCTCATGATAGCCTCTTGAAGACTTGCAAATTGGATCTTTTTCTCCTCATCAGCCTCTTGCAAAACAAGTTCTTCCTTGAGAAGGGATGAAGTGGAGAAAACATGTGGAAGAGGGGACAACCCTTGAGCTAAAATCGAATGATTCGCCTCCTTCCACTTGGTCAGCACTTCATCAATATCAGGTGTGGCCTAATATCTCTCTTGGAAATGTGTAGGTGGGGTGTGTTCAGACATGAAATGTGTTGTTTGGTCTAAACCATCCATCACACATTAGCTAAGAAATTTCTCTTTAGATTCCAACTCCATAATTCTCTTGGCTAGATCCTCTTGGAAGAGCTTTTCCTGGAGGTCTCCAACATTATCATCAGCAAGAACAGTGTCAGCTTCTTCAAGGCTTTGAAAAAAAACTTGCTCTTCTTTTTCTTTCTTGTTGTCCCATGATTCCACTGTTTTCCTTGAGTGCAGGATCTCTGAATTAGAATTTTGCCCCTGCGAACATGGAGCAACTTTGTTTTCCACGAGGTCCTAAGGCTCCTCCACAAGGTCTGGAAATTTTATCTCTCTTTCAAGGAGCAGCTTCATCTTGGCCTCTAAATCCTCAATTTGTTTGGCTAGGTTGTCCTGAAAGAGTCTTTATTAGAGGTCACCAACATGATCCTCTTTAAATCTTAGAGCTGGTTCATGGCATTCCTTCCTCCAACTCAGAATCTGCACATTATGTTAAATGACTTGGGGAGGCTAAAAAATGTAAGGAAAAATTGTTGGTGCATTGGAGGAGTCTCTTGAAGAGGGACGCACTGGCTGGTGGCACTATTCTCAATGGGAGATTCACAATATGAGGAATTTAGAAGGTTCATCTCCATGGGAGGCTATTCTAATGCCATTTGATGTTGGAAGACTAGGCACATGGGATTGGGAGTAGCTGTATTGGATGAGCTGGAAAGAGCAAGTGCAATCTGATAAAATGGATTTGGTGCAAAAGAGGGGGCCTTTTTTAGATGAGGAAGGGGCATGCAAGGCTGACTACCTTGGATAGATGGATTTCTCCATTTTGTTACCTCCTCCTCCATGGATTGCAAGGCCCGTGCTTGCCTAAACAAACACTCTTCTTTATACATCAGCTCCTACTAATATTTGTACCATGCTTCCAGCCTATCGATTTCCATTGTCTGCCTCACAAATTCTAGTGCCATTTCTCTTATCATTATAGGGCAACTAAGAGAGCTGCTTAAGGGGATTGCATAAATATCTAGAGCCTAATTATATTCATATGAAGGGAAACAAGACCCATGATTTTGTGCAAAAGAAGTATACATACAAGATGTGATTTTTGAAGGCACCAGGTTGGTTAACCAGAAGATTTAACTTAGAGTCCCCAGATGTTGAAGGTACTTGATTTGTTGTAATAGGACTAGCATCAATCTTGATACCTTACTGCATTGTCAAATTGTGTGTCCCACCAAGCATGCTAGAATTGTTGACACAATAAAATTGCACCTGGGGTAAGGAGGTCAAACACTTACCTTTTCTCCACAACATGTAAACTCCTCTCTCACCTGTGGGATGGTGAAGCAAGAGAGGAGAGTCTCTAGATAAGGGCTAGCTCCCTTTGATGTATCATTGTTTGTTTTAGGCAATGCAAAATATGGATATATAGATATATAGATAAATTGGGGGGAAAAGGGAGGAAGAGGAAGAAAACAAAACTACCTAATCTAAAGAGGTGATACACTAAACTGGATGACCTTCCCACATCCACACTCAGGATCAGACAAAACAACATACATACACTCGGGCTTGGCAGAAGGACTAGGGTGCAAGAGAATGATAGGGAGGTTCTTATGGAAAACACAGGAATAGGGACTCACCAAGATGCTGTGGAATACATACTAAAAATGACTTCCTCTGTTTCTGCACCCCAAATGGAACTCTTCTCCTATAAACTGCAAACTAGCACTTTGTAGATCACTGGTGTGTTGGTATTTGAACCTGTGAGACCATTAAAAGAAAATGGCTGAACACAAATCAAACACACAGGACATACATAGGGTATCCATCCAAGAAATAGGTAAAACTATCTTTATTTGATCCAGGTAGAAAGTTTTAGCAGGGCTGCACCTGACTAAACTATGAAAAGATTATTCCAAAAATGAACAAAGTTGTGAACTTATATCCAAAGCAAAGAGGAGACTCCTTTTGCATTTTGATTGCAAGTGGCCTATCACGTCTTCCTTGGGAAGAAAAAATAACATTATTGATGACATCAAAAAAAATTTTGGGACCATGCTTGTTGTTTTGTCCCTTTTCATTTTGTCCTATCTACCTACTTGGCCCATGGGGTGAACTTCTAAGTAGGTCGCTTGATTTTTTAGCTCCTTCTGGCAATATTTCTTCTTTGTTTTCCTCAGCATCCTTCACCCCTCAGAATATATCTTTGGTTCTTTGGATGGAAGTCCCTTGTTATTTTCATAGACTACTGACAGGCCTGAGGCTTTGCTTTTGGTCTCCTCACGGCCTTTGACTTATCCGCCTGCTAGTCAGCTTGCATGGGCTGCTAACACAGACTGCTTTTCCTTTTGCCAGTCAGGTCCATGTTGGCTATTTTGAATCCATGTTAACTTCTATAGCTTGCTTAGTCTATATATGCGCATGCTCCTCCTTGTATACTTTGATGGCTTGCACAGACTGGTCTCTTGGGCTATCTTGATCCTTCCCTGTGGGCACCCTTTGCTTTTGTGCATGGACTCTGCCTTAACCTTACCATGGCCTGCTTGATATCCTTTGGTGGTCTGTAGACTGTTGGCAAGCTTTGAAAATCGTATGGGCTTTGTCTATAGGCATTTCCCTACCTTCCCTTTGGCCCTTGACTTAGACTAGTTAGGCTTTGCATTTTCACGGGATATTTCCCTGCAGACAAAAAGTCCAAAGAAAATCCCAGGCTTGTTCACTTAATTGATGCAGGCTTTTGTCCGTAGACATTTTCCATAGAAAAAAATTACACAAAAAATGCTACCGCCTTCCTTATGCATTAGAATCTGAAACATAGGCTTTGTGCGCAGACAAAAAGTCCATAGAAATTCTACCCAGGCCTTTTCATTATGTTCTTTTCTAGTGGGCCTTTTGCCTTAGACTTTGCTTGATTTGGGACTTAGCAAATTTGAAAGAACTTAAACAATTTTTTAACTTTACTCAAATCCTTTTGAAGCGCCAACCCTCCATTAGGGCATTTGAACTTGGACTCCCCCTCGGCCAAGGACAATGAACGTTAAACCAGACCCGCTGATGAACTAGGTTGAACCAACGAACTTGACGAAGGATGAACCAAGTGCTGATGAACCTCCTGTATTGAACCAAGCCTGAACTAGACATGTTGAACTCAAAAACGGACCTTGCATCCCAAAAATGACTGGTTCTAAAACACAAGGGAGAAGACCACAATTTTGCCAGGGGTAGAATTGGTCAACAACTTCTTTACATATGTAGTTACATCTACATATATCATGGGCCAATAATAACTAATATGCAAGATATTTTTGGATAGGAGTGACCCACTAGAATGAGCTCCATATACTCCTTCATGAACTTCTCTTAATTCTAGGGTAGACTTTGCCAAAGTTAAACAATGAAGTAGATTTCCATCAAAACTACAATGGTAAAGTGTGGATCCAAGTAGAGTATAACAAGTGGAATGATGAATAAAGGCTTTAGTTTGTTTTTGAGATAGGTTAGGTGTATAAATTGGTCATGAAGGTAGTTATAAAGGTCTGAATACTAGATAGAATTAGGATAACCAATATCACAAATCATTGCAATGGTTAAAGGTTCCTGAGTTGGTGCTGACAAATTATTGATGAGGAATTGATACTCTCTATCTTTATCTATTTGTCAAATTAGAGAGCCAATAGTAGCCATGACATATACAATTCTATTACTAGCCCTTGTTATGTGCTCAAACTGAATGTTAGCAATTTTTTGCTTAAGAGTGTGAACCATGGCTTTATATGGAACCAACTTGTCACCTTTAGTCTAAAAATGATTTGTGACCTAATTGATGATTAACTAAGATTCACCATAAACTTAGAGATGAGATATGTTCCATTTCATTACCTATCTCTAAGTCTTGAAACAAGTGCTTCATACACAGCCATGTTGTTTATACAAAGAAAGATGATTCTAAATGATTTAAGGATTAAATCCCCCTATTGTGTAATAAATAAGAGGCTTGTCCCTGATTGATGTGAAATAAATGAACCATCAAAATGCATCTTCTATTGATACTCCTCAAGATTTTTGTTAATGACGATCATTATGGATGCATTAGAGAAATGAAATGTGAGTGGCTTTGTGTCTATAAGATGTGCTTTAGCAAGTTGATCTATAAGAACATGTCCCTTAATTGCCTTCTGATTGACATAATCTATTTTAAGAAGCATGATCCATTTGGCCATTCTACCTAGTAAATCTATTTTAGATAGTATATACTTGAGTGCATCTACTTTTCAAATGACTATGGTCTTATTATACAACATGTAATGGTGTAGTTTATGAGTTGTGAAGACCATGGCTGGACAATATTTTTCAATATGTTTATAGTTATGTTTACATGCGACCAAGGTATGACTTAGGTATTATACTATAGGCTATTTTTCATTGTTATCATGTTGAGCTAAAATTTCCCCCAAGACATTGTTGGTAGTTGATAGATACAACAAGAATGGCCTTCCTGGCATAGGAGCTAACAAAACTGGTGGATTAACTAGATAGTCCTTGAGTTGTTGAAAATCTATTTGGTAGTGATCATCCTAGTGAAATGCAACTCCCTTATTCAAAATATGTGTAAATGGATGACACTTGTCTTCTAACTAAGAGATGAAGCATTAGATTGATTAGGTTTTACCTTGCAAACTATGGAGTTACTTCAAATTGGTTGGTGGTAGCGTCTTGGTTATACCATGGACTTTAGTCAAATTAACTTCAATACCTCTATGAGAAATGATGAAGCCAACTAATTTTCCTAAGGTTACACCAAACACACATTTCTTTGGGTTGATTATAACTTTGTACTCTAACAATCTTTTAAATATATTGCATAACACTACTGGATGGTCGACTGTAGTTTTAGATTTTCCTAATATATCATTAACATAGTCTTTAACAATATCATGCATCATATCATGGAATATGATATTCATGTACCTTTGATATATAGCTTCAACAATCTTAAGACAAAATTGCATTACTTGATAGCAAAATGTTCCCCATAGAGTGGTGAACGCTATTTTATGTTGGTCTTCTGGTGTTATTCTGATCTAGTTATATCTTGAAAAGCCATCCATGAATGA
Organism: Torreya grandis; assembly: GCA_037957365.1. Lineage (NCBI taxonomy): Eukaryota > Viridiplantae > Streptophyta > Pinopsida > Cupressales > Taxaceae > Torreya > Torreya grandis. The sequence continues at coordinate 401,902 of JARHVA010007772.1, forward strand.
AAGAATTTCATGACCTACTATGGATTTGATGATCATGGCAATATTAGGAAATGGAAAGTCATCCTTAAGATAAGCTTTGTTGATGTCTCAAAAATTAGTACAAATTTTGATTTCTTTAGGCTTTTTTCTAATAGGTACAACATTAGATATCCATTCTAAGTAGTCAATGGATCAGATACATCCTAATTCTAAGAGTTTTTACAACTCTTTCTTTATAAAGATAGTAGTGTAAGGATTTATCTTATGTAGCTTTTGTTTTAGCAGTTTGGCATCAGGATTGACCATAAGGTGGTGTATAACCAAGGTGGGGTCTAAACCTAGCATGTTAGAATAAGCTCACACAAAGATATCTATAAATTCTCTCAACATAAATATAAAGACTTCACATTCCTCCTTAGTGAGGGATGCACCTAATTTTATCCATTTTAGGTCTAATGGAGTCCCAATGTTTACCTCTATTATATCTTCAACTAGTAGGGTCAAACCATCTTCTAGGATAGTAGGCAAAGACTTGAACTATTGGACTATATCAGGGTCCTCTGCTAGAACTTGCTCTTCAAATTCTTAGTTAGAAATTCTTGAAGAATTTGATCAAATAATTATTGTTGTCCAAAACTAAACTCAGATCCATAGGCAAGTTCATCATCAGTGTCTCTTGGTCTAAATTTGTAGAATAATGAACACCCCCATCTAATGACACCTAAAATAGGTTTTCACCACTAGATTGGCCTTTATCTCTACTTCTTCCCTAGTCAGAAAGCACCTCGAAGAGGTTTTCACTATGGGACCTTAATGTTTTATTTATTTGTTTTTGGCTAAGGGTGTTCACCCCCTCTTCAAAATAGGCTTTACAATCCAATGTAGTTGAGAATCTTGACTTGTGATCTCTTAATGAAATGTTGTCCCTAAGGCCTAAAAAATCACAAAATGCCTCATCATTTGAAAATTCTTCAATCAACAAATTGGATTCTTGTTTGTCATAATCTATCAGTTGGGGATAGTATAATAGCAATGGGTTGTGATGAATGATCGAGGTAAGGGTATAAATGGCATTATTATCAAATAGGTTAGTCTCAAATAGTTCATCAAAGATGAGGCTATGATTAGACTCTACTTCATTATCAGCATCATCATTACTAGATGTTGGTGATATAATTTGAATAAGATATGTGGGGTCACCCCCAGGTGGTTTAAATCCAATTCCATAGGGTCTTTTATACTTAGTCATAGAAATTGAATCAATGGGTCCTTGTTGATTTGGTATAAGGCCTCTTCTTTCATAATATTAATGCTCCATGATCCTACTAGGAATAGGATATTATGCACTTTTATAAAAATCAGCTTGGTTATCATTGTACAACCATGATTCATCCCCTTCAAGAGGATCTGGTTCTAGGCTAGATGTTGGTACAAACATGACAAGTCCCTTATCTTTGTTCTTTTGTTGTCAATGCATGTGTGAGGTGACTTTATGTTGCCCAAAGGTTTTCATATTTTGAGTAAGATTAGAAATATGGAAGTTATCATGGGTCACATACTCCCTCAGTCCATTATTTGGAATGGTGAAATGATTAGAATCTTTAGGAGGTAGCATGTGGGAACGGGAATCCAAGGTATTAGGATATATGCAATTATCCTATGGTAGATCAATAAGTATGGCCTTTCCTTTATCTTACTTGGAACTTAGATTCATGTCGTATTTGTAATTGTAGATTTGAAACATTACCTCAAGATGTTTGTAGTGTTCATATGGGTGTAAATCTCATGGAATATTCACTTCCATCCCTGAGTGGGATAACGTGATACATTGGTGCAAAATTGATGGGACTACATGAATATCTTGTAACTAAGGCCTACCTAGAATCATATTAAATGAAAACTCAAGATCAAGCACATGGCAAAGTGTATCATGGGTCAAATTCCCAATGATAATTGGTAAGCTAACGGTGCCTTTTGATTCTCTTTCTTGATTATCATAGGATTTGATAGTTATAATTTCTAGTTGGAGATCTACCATTGTGTACCGAAGAAGCTTGATGAGATTTAGAGACACTATGTTGAGGCCTGATCCATTATCTATAAGGACATGTTTCACATTATTACACTTTATATAAACTTCTATGTATAATGGATTATTATGGAGCAGGCCAAGGGAAGACATATCACTTTGTTTGAATGTGAGTTATTAGGCTAGAGCTAGGTGTCCAACCAAAGTTTGAAATTTGTTAGGGGATATGTCTCTAGAAATAATGGATTGTGTCAAAAACTCATTCAATATATTCTTGTGGATTATTGACATTCATAATAAATCTAAAATGGAAATTTGTGGTAGTATCTTTTGCAATTATTCCACAAAATCAAAATTCTTGTCTTAGTTAATAGTGAATGGTTTATTCTGAGGTTGAATGATTGGTTAGATAATAGGCAAAGTGGCAAATGGTTGTGGGCTTAGGATAGTAATATTCAACCTTGGAGTTATGATTTCATAATCAGGATTAGATATTAGACTATAATTGCTAACAAATATTAGGAATGGGGTGGGACCAGATAAGACAAGTCTTAGTTGTCGATGCACTTATATGTGGTCACGTGGCAAGGACAAGTTATCGGTATAAGGTCCAAAAGTGGAAGTTATAATTTGCTAGTTTGCCTATGTGCTATCCCAAATCAAAGAATGATTATCCATGTAATGTGGTTGAGTGTTATTGTTTAGCCATGGTTTAGATTGATTAATGCTCAGTCTAGGATTAATGGAGATGGTATTAATGGCATTCCCCTGCAATATGACCTACAACCCTATTGTAGTGATGTGCAACTACATTGTAGGTTTGTAGGCTTTGTCCATTATTCTAATGTTTTGGGTTCTATTATTGATTCTACTAATTTTATTTGTTCATCATTTTATTTTGATATTATTGATTTTGTTGTTGCACTAGCTAGCGTTATTGTTGATTATTATGTTGGGGAAAGGGGTTTTGATAAATCCTAAGAGTTTTATTAGAAGTGGAAGCACCATTATCTAATTTTATCTCCCCATTCTCTAACATATTCTCAATCAAATGCTTGATTTGCACACATATTTATAAATTATGCCCATTGACCCAATGATATTCACATTATTTATTTTCATGGTATCAATTAGGATAAGCAATGCCTTATGGATAATGCTTTGGTATAGGCCAACTAATCAGATTACCAATGACAAATTTGCAAAATATAGACTAAATAGACTATCCTAGGTCACTAACGACATGGTGAGCAGGCATGATTCTCCTTGGAGAAGGGGTTTGCAATGGGAAAGGTTGTTGTATTTGTTACATGGGTCTTGGTTGTTGACCTTATAGCATTGGTTCAAGAGTTTGTTGGGTAGGAATAAGCTAAAAGGGTGGTGAAAATGATATTTGCACCATTTATACATGATGTGACTCAATTACTCCATTGCCCATAACTTTCCTATTTCAGTTGAATTGCTTTGGTATTTCATGGTTATTAACATGTGCTAGTTGTAATGCTTGTGCTTGAATTAGATGTTGGTTTTGGCCACTTCCCTAATTGGTACCTTGATTCTGATTAGTCAATGTAATCTTAATGATCCCTTTATTAATAATATCTCACTCAATCAATAAGCCATTGTCAATGATCTCTTTAAAATTATGTGCATATTGTAGTTATAGATGATAAGATATCTCACTATGCAATTTTTTAGTAAACATAGTGACTAATTATTTATCTGGTTAATTGTGGGTAAATCAGCTTGCAAGGGCTCTCCATCACTGTAGATAACTTGTAAAACACTCACCAATTTTTATTTTTCTTGTATTAAGTCAACCAATAAAATATCATGTTTGAGATTATAGGAAAAGTGCTTCATAAATTTATCAAAAATATCATCAAAATCTATATATTATTATATTCCATTGGTTGACATGCAATAAAGAACTCAGTTAAATGGGCCTTAAGATCACCATTCCCTTTATATTTGTCAAATTTCAGTTGTTCATATCTTGTAGAAAATGGTATTTGCAAGTATTCCATGTTGAATAGATAAGAACACACATCATCCAACTTAAAATATTTAGTCTATTTCCCAACCTAAATGGTAGCAATTGCATCCTTCATTTGTTACAATTCATAGGATAGGAAAATAGAAGGAACATTGGTTTGAGGGAGATTAATTTTTTGGGTAGATGGTTAGGATGTTATAATTGGGACACTTTCACAAACATATGATGGAGATACATGTTGGGGTATATTGGTTTGGTTGGGAAATGGACCAAGAATATGCATACATAGATTAGGATGTATTTGGAATTATACATTTGGTTGTATAATATTCTAGTTTGGGTTGGATATGAAGGTTTGAATTAGAGGATTTTTTGGTTGGGATGGAGGGATATAAATATACTATACTTATTATGGTTGAAAAGGGACATGTTGATGACTAATCAAACCTTACTGTTGAATGGAAACTTATGGACCAACACCTTGTCTCTGAACTTGTGGCACATTTTGAACCAATTGTTGTCTAGTAGGTGCTTGAGAAACATGGGAGCATATTTTTTACATGAATACTTATGGGGAAGTGAAATTAGGTTAAATATTCAACATCTATCATCGACCAATATTTACATGTTGTTGACTAGTCATCACTTAGTTTTGGATTGGTACACTAGTCTATGACAGAAGAGGTATGTTTTCCATTACCTTGAAAGGTGGAACATAAGTTTTCCCTTGCTAAGGTGGCAACACATTCAAACATAGCTAAGTTGGTACACTATATTTTGCATGATATTTTAGAATACTACTTGTCACTTGTTTAGGAAGAGTAAGATTTTTCACATTCTATTGTTGAGGCATGACATTGGTTTCTAGTTGACTACCTAATCCTATAGGTTACACACTTGATGAAATAGTTGGTTGAGGTTGGGAAATAGGTGGTGAAGGTTGGGGTATAGAGGATCATATTCCTTAGTAAGATGATCCACTCATGGTATTAACTATAGGCCTATGTTTTTGACAAGCTTTTTGTGCACTAGTAACACATTGATTTGGATTGGACATTGCTTTCACATTGTCCACTATATTTTGCTCATTATTATATGTAGAAGTAGAAGACACTTCTTCAATAATGGGAATATGTAGTAATTTGTCTACCAAAGTGTTTTGCATGAATGGGTTTAAAATCTGATTATCTTGACCAATTAACTCTATCAAAACTCTAGTTGAACTAAGCCAATAAGAGGATTACTCACCATAGTCATCTAATTGAAATTACATGATAGATTTAGGTAGGTTTGATATACCATTTGCATTTGGTTAAAGTGGTCTTCCATGAGGTTTTTTTCTTTATTAGATATATTAGGGTTTATTTGGACTAGAGCCAAAGGATTTATAGAAGAAGCCTATTGATCGTAAAGTATGTTGTGGGGAATTCTTACTAGGATTGGTAAATTATCATGAGGGAAGTCTGATGGAAGCATGACCCCTAACTCTATGGATCAAACCAAAATGTCATCTTTGTTCTCCAATAAATGTCTCTAAAAAAATGGATCATATATGGAAACTATATTATTAGAATATGATTGTTGAAGAATTGGTTCATTTGGTGTGGGTATTGTAGCTAGGTATTGTGTAGTTTGTTTGTGGTCTTGTTCTAAATAAGGTGGTGTATTAACCAAATATATAGCTAATAGATCTTGGATTTATGCCACTAATTGATTATTATAAGAGGGATAAATATATATCTCATAAACAATATTATTTGAATAGGGGTATTGCACCATTTCTTCTTATGCAACCATAATACTAATCCCCACATTATACATGAGTCCACTACGAGTGTAGGAATACATGTTAGGATCCATAGTCAATGCTTTGTGATAGAAAGGGAAGAGAGTTATAAAAAATATAAAAAGGACAATGTCTAAAATAGATGATATTTAAACTTGGTCTAGATTCATCAAAAGGATTAAAAGGTTTATGCAAAGATTCGTTAGGAAACAAGCTAGAGTTATGTATCTAATGCTTCATCATTCACACAAAGATGAGCAAGTAAATAGACCAAAAATCAAAATACCTAACTCTAAGGTTAAAGTGTTTCAACTCAGTCTAATATAGGAAAAGCAAAAGTTGTTAGGTATTTTTGCCAAATGTAGCATCAAAATCTAGGCTCAAACAAGGCATGTGCCAGGACTCTTGGCCAAATGACATCAAAAGCTAGAATTTGAAATAAAGATTATTTTTAATATAATGGATTTGAAAAAATTATAACAAATACTATGTCTTTTATTTTTGGATATAAACTTTACCAACTAAGTATAAGATATGAAACACAAGACACTTTAGAGATAGTTTATTTTTCTCAAAAATAATGGTATAAAACTTGGTTCTTTTGATAAATAAGCTAGATAAAAATTTAATGATGTAACTATGCTAGACAAAGGTTCACAAAATTATCCTTAGATTGCTCTAAAAATATAAGAACAAATTTAAACTCTATGCAATAATGTCTATGAAACAATATTTGAAATGTTTTGGGTAGCATAACAACACTAGACTACCCAAAAGATGCAATAAAATGTTTGTTTCGAAAACTCTCTAAGGCAAAGATAGTTTCTCACAAATTTGATAGTATAACACTATAATTATTGACTCAAAATGTTGTGGTGCATAAACTCAAAGTGAAATTGTTTAGCAAAAAATGGCTTAAGTCTATCAAGTGGTGATAACAGTCATGATTCTTAAATGGCCTTCAACCCAAATTGGAAATTGAACCTAAGTTCCCTCAAGTTTAGTGCAAATGGAGAACCCACTTAACACATCAACCCTACGAACTTATAAAGATGAAATTTCAAATTTAGATTATAAATTAAGGAATTAAACAACTTTGGTAAAGGTCTAGACTCAATTTAGTTGCATAACTATGCCAAATTGGATGATATGACTCCCAAGTTTTGAATTTTGAACAAGGTAGATTGATGATTTCATGTGGGTATCATAACACCTCTTTATTCAAAGGAAAATGAGGACCATGTGTTTTGGTTTCAATCATTTAATTACACCAAGTTTTGACTTCAAACAAGACTTTAATCTAGGATAAAACTCAATTGATTAATCACTCTTAGACCCTAAACTAGTAAGGTTTCTTGGTTTTGTTAGAATCCATGAATATACATTATTTGAGAGGATTTTAAGTGTTCATCCAAAATTAAATGCGCATTATATAGTAGGGTTTTTACAACCCCCTTCTCTCAAATTATAGTAATACAACATGGATCTTGAGGTACACTTTTCACCAACAATATTTCCACAACAAGTGGCAATTTGTCTAAGATCTATAAGTTTCTGAACATTCTATGGGAATCAATTACATAATGACTTTCACATCAAATAATTCAAAAGAAAAACATATATTTTGGGTGTATATCACTTAGCTTATTTTAAAAAGGTATATTCCTTTTTGTAACCACTACATCCTGCTATTCATTTAGTGTAGTGCAATGTCTAAAGTGCCACTATGTCCCATGTGCAACTCCAATTAGGAGCCAAATGGTGTTAATGTTAGGAGGTGAAACCCTAGGTCAAATATTCCTTAAAGAACTTGTGGGAGGTGATGAAGTCCCCCTCATAAGATATGTTTATAGAAAATAGAAAGACTTTAGGGTCATTTTCAAGGTCACCCAAACTTTGATGAGTTTTTGGGGAGTGATTTAGATGATGTTCTTTTTATGCCTTAGACTAGGCAATTTTAAATAGGAATGGTGCTTTTGATTCCAAGGGTTCTCTAAAGGGGACAAATGGAAGAGCATACATGTAACACATCTCTTTTTTCCAAATAAAATATAATTTAAACAACTAAGTGAATACAAAAAGATTAGAAAGGTGAGTTCATTTTTAAGCCCAAATGGAAAGGTGTGATGGTGTTCTTTTGACCCTTGGTCTTAATTGTAAACTTTGAAAACATTCACCATAAAAATCTATTTTTTAAAACACCAAAACAAGGTTCCTAATCCATTTTAAAGCATCAAAAAGATTATCTAAAACATGTTTTTAGTAAATTTCAAGCTTGGTCCTATAAAAAACATTAGTATGCCCTTTAGCCTTGAAGATACTTTAGGTTTGAAATAATGAACTTGGAAAAAATAGATCTCAAGTTTTTTACACAGTATAATCCCACTACTACATAGAGAAATCCTAATACTTTCAAGAAAATATTGTGACTATAAGAGTTTCAATATTGTAACTTAACTGCAAGTAATTTAGTCACAATACCATGACTCAATTTTATAATATTGCTAATAGAAGGACAATCCCGCTACTTAGAAAGTCATAGTATTATTGCTAATCACTAACGATTAGACAATATCATGAATCGATTAAGAAACCCACTAATAAAAGGATAATCCTATGATTGAGTCAATAGCAGTATTATCAACCTCGCATAAAAACATAGTTAGTCTAGAAATCAAAATAGTTAAGCACAATATCACTAGTCCAAATTACAATCCTGCTACATGCAAGATAATACCATGACTAGGTTGGAACAAACCTATGACTTCTAGAAAAATATTTTTTATTTAAATTTTTCACTTTTTTAAGCCCCCCACTCTAAGATTTTGTAAGGAAAATATTAGTGAGTTTCTTGAGGGAGATTCGTGACCATTTTTGTAAGGCTATGAGGGTCCCACCAAGCATGACATTATGTGAACTAGGAATTTGAATAAGAAGAGGAGATTAGTATTGTGTTAGTGAATGAAATTAAATCAAAAACACACTAAACTAACATCTTCATGCCTAGTTACTAGGGTGAGCTTGGTGAAGAAATAAAAATGAACAAATCACAACTAAAATGCAAGTAAACACACATTCCTTACCTTCCTTGATGTTCCAAGAGTATTATTTGATTGGCTTGCTCAGTTTGTGCTCATGAAGTCCTTGTCAATAGAAGCTTGGCTACCTTCATCTCTCCTTGGCACCTTTGGCTTTGTCTTGGCTTGGCTTGGGTTAAATTTGGCATGGTAACACTAGTTTTCATGAATCTTTTAGAACCAATCTTGCATTATAACTTTGCACAAATTAAGCTTGAAAATGATGTTCACGGCCTCTCTATTTATATATTTTTGAGATTGATCAGAATCAACCTGAATCATCCATCCTGAGATGAAGATGTATGGTTGAGGATTAATTTAATTTTTTAGAATTAAGTTTATAATTATTCTCATCATGACATTACAAAAAGGAGAAATTAAGAGGCATGGAGAGTATTGATGAGGCATGGATGGAATTAATCTTGATATTTATGGCATTTATGGCCTAGGGATGTCTTCTAAAGAAATGAGGTCACCTAATGATACAGATATTAAATATTCATTCCCAAAACAAAATTTTCAACAAGTTTCCATGGGATTCTTGATTAGGCTCTAATTTGGTTTAATTAGCTCTTAAGCATGTTTAAGCACTTTGTGCACAAATTACTCAAATTGATTAGAATGCCTTGTTATTGATCCAAAATTTGATTGGATTGGAATTGGAAGGTGATGTTAGATGTGTTGGATCAATTATCCTGTTTTGGATATTATCAATAGAAAATAACAAAGGCACATGTCTTGTGTAAGATATTTGATAGGAAAGAGTAATCTAGAGCACCTAGGTATAAAATTGGTATTTTGACTTAGAATGATCTGAACAAATTTAGTTGGCCCATAAATTGCATTTCCCCATTTAGCGACACCCTAGCTAGATTCAACACTTGATTATATCAATTTCAACTCATTTAATGAATTTTAGTATTTTTAGGCTAAATTGTGCACTTTAGGTGGAAATTGGTCAAAATCCTGGTTGGAGGTTATTGGTGACCAGATTTAGGTGTCTACAATAATCATATAAAAAGATGCGATTCATAGCACATATCCTATTTATAATTGAATATCAAACTATATAGTTAGACTTATGATAGATTTCAGGTCCATTAGGGTGAGGTAGGCTAGTAGATTAGGATAAGAGAAGAAAATATATATATAAGTGATACCTACTTTCTCACACAAGTACCCAATCTTCATAGTATATTGATGAATCTATAAGAGTTCCTGAGGTATTGAGAACATGTTGTGGGAAGGTAGGTCCATTTTACTTTTATTGTTCATATAACCAACATGAGTTTATCTTATTATCTTACTATTTGCCTATATATCTTTATGTTTATTTTGAGTAGGTATCCTTTGTATTTTGATGGTTACTAAACTCTTAGTGTCTTTCCTTTATACCTACTATGCCTCATGTTTCCTAAGGTCTTCTCATATATGACTATGTCATGATTTTTACATTCCCTCTTTCATTACAACATCCCTAATATTTCCCTTTGAGAAATATTATTTTTTTAATTGATCATTCCCCCTAGGGTTTCCATTTGTGAATTGCAGTCTAAGACCATAGATAGGACCAAACCTTCCTCATAAATTACCATAATAAAACATTTCCTTATTATCATTCACCTCATTAGTGTTCTCCTTTTCATTTTTAGTTTAATACCATGGATAGGAATAGGTCCTCCTCACAAATTACCACATTACAAACTTCTTTTTAATTCCCATAGTTTCTTCCATATCATCATTTTTTCCTATGAGAGTTGCAGTGTAGGACCATGGATTGAACCAATCCCTCCTCACAAAATATTACAATACCTAGTTCATACTATAACCAAGTCACAATGATATTACATGCTTAAAATTAGAGATAATTTGTAGTCAATTATGAGTTTCACATAATTGACATACATTCCATCTTGATTTAGTATGTTTTATGCTTACTTCATAATTCCTTTGCTTTTTATCTTCTTATTTTCTAATTTCATGTATGTTTATAACCGTTTTATAAAATTTCTCGTACTTCCCATATTGAATTAGTATGATTAATTTTATTTCCACTATAAATATTTTTTTTCATCCTTCCCAACTTGATTTAGTATGATTGATTAAATTTATTATTTGTTTTTTTAATACCATTTATTTTCACATGTTTTCCATTTTATTACAAATTTCATACTTACCAATATGACAATGTATGATTTTTAATTTTTTTTTAATTTGGTGCAACTATTTTACATGGTTTTAAAATATTTGTTACCCTTTTTACCACTTTGGTTTATTAAATTTATTCATCTATTATTTTTACACATTTCCCATTATGATATAGTGTGTATCATATTTGTTTTGATTAATTATACTTTTCTAAATCATTTTTTCCATTTTCCTTTTAACCATGCATGTGTATTACATAATGTTACAAAATAAAACATGCATCACATATTTACCATATCATATACATCAAAATCAAAATAGATGAGCTATAAAGGAAATATATCCATGCATCTAAATCCAAATCCAAGTATAAATCATAAGATCAATGAACTATCAACATCAATATATATATATATATATATATATATATATCATTTATTTCATACAATACAAGTATAAAATAAAAATGAATACATATGCCAGATTGTGTTTCATCCTGTCTATCCTATGGCCTAGTCACACTACCCATAGATGCCTATGATTGAGCCCTTTGAATGGTACACCATAAAGAGGTAGTCTCGGACCTCAAATTAAAACTTGTTCCTATAGGTCATTCACCTGGGCCTATACTTATCTAAGCTAGATCATAGTTTCCATGTACATGACTCATTTTTGTGCTAAGGCCTACCGATCTTGAGTCTCTCCATCTCCTACCCCTACCAATGGATGTAACCCATCACCTTGTGTCTATAGTTGTCACACAACTAGTCTAAACTATCTCACATGATTTACAGTAGATGGAACCACAAGATCATCCAAAATGGTAGGGTCGTATAGTGAAAACACCCCGTTTAAAATTTCATGATGCATAACCATAATCAGGGCTCCCCATCTAACCTCGTCTATAACAAGATCTATAAAAATAAAAACCAAATATACATTTGATTGCATGTGTGTGTGTATATACATACATACATATATATACATACATACATATATACACACACACACACATATACATACATATATACGTATGTATATACATATACATACATACATACATATATATATATATATATATCAAATCATATATTTATCATAATCAATGATGAAACTAGTGTTCTATATCAAAAACTTTAATCAAACTAAAACATTTCTCACCAGTGTTGGTATTTTCATCTATAGTCTCACCATCTACTCATCCACCAAGCACCTCCTTCATTAGTTGCCTCTGTATCAATGTAAAACCATGTGTCACAACATGATCCCACTGTGATCATCTCCTCAATTTCCTTTCTATCAATATATAGTGTCATGTAACCAATTTAGAATCCCCCTATGTGGTATCTAATGTATGTGTCTCCTTGCATAAACAGTGTCTCCATATCTAATGATCTCATAATAGTTGTTGCTACCTCTATTACACTCCCTCCTCTATTACATCAAAATGTATGGCATCATTTCCTCTAGGAATTGCTGCCTCTTTTTGTCATGTACAACCAACACATCATCTATCTCATTGATGCCTAATCATTGGTTTATTAATAAGCACCCCTTAGCCTCCTCTCCCTCTCATCTCTCTAGAATGTTATGCCCAATAAGTAGGCACTACTAAAGGGGATGTTAGATGTGAAATTCATAGATATATTGGTATATGAGCCAACTGATGAGGCTCTACCCATGAAGTGTAGTGGCGCATGATCCAAACACATGCCAAACTTGTGGAAATAATAGCCCAACTTGGCCATTTAGTAGCTATCTACATGTATGACTTCCACACTATCAGCTCTCATTTGACATTATAAAATTCTAGAACATGGGGTATGGCCCATACTACATGATAATTCCTCTATCAAATGACCTAAGGTAACCTATCATTGTATACATTAGGAAACCTATCTAGTCAATACATAATGAATCTCTTATATAAACATGCACTCAATAGAATAAAAGGTCCCTTCATCTTCTATCCTTGGGATAACATCACATATATGTCAAGTATGAGTTGTACCTAAATGAAAAAATCAAGATCATATAACCCTCCTTGATTTAAAATTGATTTGCACAAGGCTATCACATACATCAGTACCTTACCATTTGACTTGTGACATAGGACTCATGTTGTCACAAGCCCTATCATGGTCTTCTAGATATACAAAATGGCCATGAGATAAACATTGAACAAAATCAAACATAACCTAGGATATATCTTATTCCATATTTTATCCCATTGAACTAAGTATCATCTCTTATCCTTTGACTCTAATGTATCACAAATCACTGATGTATTGTCTATAGGAACTCTAAGTAGCATATAGACATAATGCAAGGTGATCACCACCTCTATGGTATCCCTCTCCATCTCCCATTAGAAAGTGTTGGTAAATCATTCCCATGGTCATAGGAACATGATAATGAGATTAACACTCATTAGGATCTTCCTTATCCCCATAATATTCCTAAAGCATAAGGTGACTAGTCGAGATTTATCCATTTCTGAAAATTACTCTAATAAATCTAGTAGCTAGGATGCATCCAATAGGCACCAAAATCTCTAGCATCTCTAAATAATTACAAACAATAGAAGATGTATTATATCTCAATGTTATAATAATTTAAATACATTTTTTTAACTATTTTATAAAAATTACAAATTAACTACTTCATCAATTTGTTTGATCTAGTTTTCTTATTTTTTTACACAATCAGCCTATTTAATAGTAAATCAACCTTGCCATAGTCTTGCCATACTATATCATCCCACTATTATTCAGTCATCATTTTTATTTTATATTCTATCGACTCTTGTCCATCTTTAACATACTATATCAACCCTATGGTACATAGTCAACCTCATTTAGCAAATTGTATTGATCACATAGTACAAATTGCATCAACTAAAGGGTATTATGTTGGCCATATTTTGATTTAAAACTATATCATCCAAATGTTATCTTGTTAGACATATTTAATGATACTATATTGGCCCACTATTATGTAATCAGCACCTATTTTTCTCTCACCTTGAAAAATAAGTTGACAGGGCCGACACTATTCTTAGTTTGTGTCAAAAATTTGTCCATTTACCATAAATGACTTAGGCATTTATTGATCTGACCTTTTCCCACCTAGTACCCCATCCTACCCCTAATTTACATAGAAATTTCCTAACGTTAGATTCAATGTTTAGATTATTCCTACCATCCAATCTTCTATATTTAGCTTAATTTCAATTAAAATTTATCAAAAACTTGAAAGTCATGCTTTCTTACCTATACTTCACCTAATATGACCATTATGCATCCTCCATATCATAACTGTCATCTCTTCATGATGGTCAGTCTAGGCTCAAAATATTGGGTATCTCAGAGCAAAATTTTCTCGAAATAGTAAAATAGAAAATGAATTATTTTTCACCCTATTTATATTTACTATTCAAAATAATTAACATGTCAAATAAATTCCATCTAATTTTGTTTTTAACCATATCTTTGTTTCTACTATCTCTTTTTGTAAACTATGAGATGTTCTATAATCCTGATATTGTAGAGAATCTTTTCACATATTACATGTCTATTTTGTAAAACTTCTGATTTTTCACTAATTTCTATAGGTTCACCTAATGTTCCCTACATTGGACACCTTCACATTTATTTCACTTCACTCCTTACCTACAACACTAAGGTAGTTAAAGGTATGTATTTTTTAATTATGTCTTTTCATTTATCATATTATTCTTACTACAATTTATTTAGCTTCAACATTACATGTTACTATGTTCTTTTCATGAAGCACAATCCCATGTTACAACTACATGACAAATGATGAAATTTGAGTGGGGCATATGTATACACATAGTATTTTAAAAATTTATCAATTATTGATGATTTATCTCTTATAAGAAACCATTGAATCTCAATCTCTCTAAGTGCATGACTTAAAGGATGCATTAAGAAAGGGGTAGGTAGACCATTGGTGCTTCATGGGATTATTATCCCTTATACCACCACTTATTATCTACATAACCTTATACTTTACACGTACCTAATATTTTAAACCTCTCTTAGACACTTATACAATAATTTCACCATCGTATTCAGTCCTTACCTAAGTCTAAAACCATTTTTTGACATTTACCAAATAATTTTAGAATGGGTTAACCCTATATTCAAATTAATATTAGGATGTTATGGGTCTAGGTTAGTTTTGATTGACCTAGACTAGGACTTGACTTGATTTTATTAATTAATGATATAAGGTTAAAATGGGATGACCCTATCAAAAAACATTGGTGAAGTTTTAGGGTTAGATTTAACTATACATACACATCCATTTCTACCATTTATAAAGAAGAATAATAATATTATATTATGCATCTAATTATCCACTATTCTACTTGAGGAGAATTTATTAGTGTTTCAATACTTCTTTTTGAGATGCAAATATTGTCTTATAGAGAAGTATTTTGAATACATATAGAATTTGTTTAGCTTTGGGATGAATTGTCCTTGATATCCTTACATACCACAACCACCCATTGTGAAGCACCTTGGTCAAGGTAGAGATTGAGGCTCAATGGGTTCATCTTCAAAGGTAAGTATTCCTAACTTTATTCTTCATTTGTTAAAGTATATATATTTGCATTTCTACTTATATCTGATGCATTAGGATTTTTATACTTTAGCTTATGTATAGATCTTATATGCATGTTTAATTTTTATGTTTATTACCCTAACTTTATGCCACAAGTTTTGGTGATCACTGCATTAGATTTTAATTTACTTTACATGTACCTAGTGAATATGAAAACATAGGACTTAGATAGGATTATTGCATGGTGTTGCTTGACTAGAGGATTTAAAACCCTCTTTAGTGATATTATTGTGAAAATGGACCCTTTGGTTAGGTATATAGGATCCATCTCGGTCATGATCTTGAATTTAAAAATGTATCAACAAATGAAAGTATAAGTAGGATTTATCTTCTCCAAGTTGTGATTGATTAATAGGATCAATTGAATTGCCTTTGTATACATGTTATACTTATAAATAGTATGTAAATAATGAGGCTTTGTTCACTTGAATCATTAATAGAGTGCTCTTGATAAGTGCCTTGGTCTCTTTGGTCTTTTTCTAAGTGAGTAATGAATGAGGTTTGATATAATATTTATATAAATCCCTTTGGAGTAATAAGTCACATTAAAGCACTCAGGATGAACATTAGGATATATTTCACTTGAAAATTTCATGGATTTAGGGAAATAAAAACTTACGTCAAGACAAATAATAACATCAATATTAATATCTATATTGGACATTAGTGTCTAGGGAGCAAGAGAGTAGGTATAGGTTCAAGACTTGGAAAGATGAAAGATAAGTACATTTTAAACATTTTGGGCAAGATATAAGACCTAGGTCATTAACATAAGATTGATTTGACTAAGAGATATAGGCTAAGATGCAAAATTGTATATTAAATGGGAGACTTGCATAAGTGAGAAAGGTAAATATGTAAGAGGAATAGCCAACGTCTAAGTTTTTCAAGTGTATAAGATTAAGGTGTTATATAATCCTAAAATATCAAATACAAGCTACAATTATACCATGAGGTTCTCATATTAGCACATTGGCCTTGGTGCTCAACTTCGTGAACTACTAAAAGGTTTAAGGAATAGTTTTCATAATTTTTTTTGTGATGGTAAATAAAAAATTAATGATAATATAAAGTATTTAGTATCTAATTGTGGTATTATTGGTTCATAACATGAAGATGTGTCAGTCAAGTTATTTTTGGAAACATTGGCTAAAGAAGTGGTGGAATGGTTCCACCATTTTCCCATGGCTTCCATTATAGATTGGAAAATTATGATAATTATATTTGAATAAATATTCAAACCTATTAAATATGAACATTATTTATTATATTTGTTGTATAAAATGAATAAATAATCACATGATCCTATGAGGGAATTCATTACCTGATTTAACAAGCTAGTGCAAAAAATTACAATTGCCATACATATAATATAAAATCATACGTGCTTGTTTTTGAATTCACAAGTAATTAAAGTAAGTTTATTCATTTGAATAAATTATCCAATAACTTTGGAAGAAACACAAAACTTAGCCACATAAATCAAATATGCTATGGTCATTGTTAAGAAAATTAAAAATGACTCTTTTAAGATTAAGGAACTTAATTTAGCAAACCCTTTAATTCAAAGGTTGGAAATTGATATCTTGGCCTTGAAAAAATATATTTCTTGAACTCAAACTACTCCATACAATGTTATGCATAATAGACCATTTTTTCCATGTTATGACAATGTCATCCTAGACTACCTCCTCCAAGTCCTTGACTCACTATTGAAGTAACCCCTATTGTTATTCATTATTCATGTATATTTCACACCACTAATGATAATAATGATTATAACTACCTATAAATGGAATAATGTTACAATTTTTCACCATTGAAGAACCACTTGAGGAATGTATGTTGGGCACCTCTAATCTTTATTTTTAAGAACTTGATTATGACTCAACTATATGATATTTTAAATATGTAATAAATGGGAATGGATATGATTAAATAGTTGAGTATATGAATAATCATTCATACTTTGTATTCACTAGAGCTCAAACTGATAAGTTTAAGGCTACAAAAAGGAATAGAGAGTATGACAAGCAAAAAACTAAGTAATCTCCTAAGGCTATAAACATTATTAATTTCATTATCAATAGAGGTTCCTTTGATGAAATATCAAAATATAAACATATTGAAAATACATGGAATCCCATATCTCCTCCTAGATTTTTTTTAATGAATAATCTACTAGTTATTCTTCTTTTGATATAATTGACCATGTGAATAAGAGAAAGGTTCATATTTATCAAACTGAATACCTTAGGTGAAATCCAAAATAATTGGATAGATTGATCGATTTAAGCTAAGGGGAATGTCCCACTAAACCTCCTCATTTAGGCCATTTTAGATTGATTTATTATGGTTTGAAAAATAATATAGTTATTAATTCACAAGTAATGAAAGACCCAAACCTTTTTATTTTTAGATATTATTTGGTGGCTTTTAACTGAATAATTTCATAATTGATTTAATATATTTAAATAATGTAATTTTCAAAAAGGTAATAAATGCATTAGGGTTGACCTAAATAAAATATTTTAGTTATTTTTGCTACAAATATTGTCATTGATGTCAAAGGTCTAACATTATTGGTGACAAAGGCCCCATAGCATTTATTTTCTAAAGGTATTTTTTTAATGATCATATTTTGGCTAAAGTATGTTGATATTAATCAAATATTAACAAATATATTTTTGGTTGCATAAAGTCAAAATAGGTCCCATGAAGAAGTCAAAATCATGAGATAAAGAAAAAAGAGGGAAAGGACATACTTTCCCATGAAGGGTCACCTTGAGGAACTCAAAGAGTCACCAAGTGATGACAAAAGAGGGAAGGGGAACATTTTTACATGAAGAGTCACCTTGAGGAATTCAAAAAGTCACCAAGATAAAGATAAAAGGGGAAAGGATGCATTTTTTCATGAAGGGTCACCATGTGACTTTTCAAATGAAATAATTCAAAGGGCCATACAATTTTGGTGCCATTTTCCATGTAGATTGAAGGGTCACAAAGGGTTAATTCCAAAGGTCATTTGGAAAGCTATAAATTGAGGCTTGGGAAGGAATTTGAATTATGAAAGAGAGTGCATGGTTTGTAACTATTTTATATAAGAAAAGATGAGAGAAGAGAAAGAGATATAGTAGAGTTCTATCATTTTTTGAGAAAGCAACATTGAGAGATAGTTGTGTTTCATACACAAGAGGGGTTGGTGCTCCTATGGGTTAGTGCTCATAAATAATTATTGTGTTGGTGTTCAGTAAAGGGGTTGGTGTTCTTGCAAGTTTTTGATTACAAACATTGTAAAATTGAGCTGGTGCTCATTTACATACTTAAGATAGTTCTTTGTAGTTTTTTCCACTTTAGGTTTCTACGTAAAAATATGTTCTCTCTCTCTCTCTCTCTCTCTCTCTCTCTCTCTCTCTCTCTCTCTCTCTCTCTCTCTCTCACTCATGTGGTGCATGTTATTATTTAAGTTTTATTGCATATCTTGAATGTATGATTAAGTGGTTAAAGAAAAGAGATAAAATCAAGTAAATTATTTAAAATATATATGATATACTAATTCACCCCCTTCTTAGTATATCCCATGCTTAACAATTGGTATCAGAGTAGGTTAGTTTGGAAAGAGTTTAACAACTTGAAGTTATATTGAGGAAAACATGATGGCTAGATCACATGAAGTTTTTTCTAAAAATAAGGCACCTTTGTTTGATGGGACAAATTATACATTTTGGATCATAAGGATGAGGACTTACTTGATGGCCCTTATACTTGACATTTGGTAGGTAGTGATGTAGGAATACAAAGAGCCACAAACACTTGTAAATACTCCTATGGAAAAGAAGGCAAGTAAAAATAATGCTAAAGCTTTAAATTTTATTTTTGTGTTTTATGTGAATCAAAATTTATTAAATTCATGTAATTCAAATCTACTCATGAGACTTGGGTAAAGCTTGATAATATTTACAAAGGTGATCAAAAGGTTCAGTAAGCTAATCTCTAGACTTTTAGAAGATAGTTTGAAAGTTTGAAGATGGAAGAGGAAGAAAATATATCAAGTTATCTTTTGTGGGTTGATCAAATAGTTAATCAAATTTAAGGCCATAAATAAAAATTAGAAGAGTCCATAGTGGTATAAAAAGTTTTTATATCTCTACCATTGAGATATGATGCAAAGGTATAGGAAATTGAGGAGATGAAGGATCTAGCCAAGCTAAATATGGATGAACTACATGGTATTCTTATGACATATGAGATATGGACCGAATAAGAGAAACCCTCAAAGAGGGAAGCTAATTTCAAGACAACAAAGAAAGATAAGGCTAAGATTCAAGAATCAAGTGACAACTCTAGTGATGAAGAAGATGACAATGGATCTATATTCATCCATAAGCCTAAAAAGGGCACATGTAAATATAAAGAAAAGTTTCCATTTAAATGTTTTAAATGTGGTAAGATTAGACATTTTTTAGCTAAGTTCCTAGATAAGAATAATGGTGACAATGAAGAAGGAATGTCTACATACAAGAAGAACTTCAAAGTAAAATACAAGATTATAAAGAGCCTAGCTCAGCCAAAGATAGTGGAGTCAGTGACTTAGATGAAGAAAAGATTATATTCATGACCATACATGAAGATGCCTCCATAAGCAAAAGTATATATGATCAATAAAATGAACAAAATGAAGTTGAGATGAATCTAGAAGGAGAACTCACTTTTGATTTGTAAGAATTAAAAACTCTTGAGAAGAAGAATCAAAGATTGAAGCTCCAGATTGAGAAAAATGAAAAGGAGTCAAAGGAAATAATTGAAGATCTACAAGCACACATTAAAGAAGCCAAAAATACTGAAGAAGATCTAACAAAAAAATTATAAAAAGTGAAGAATGTGAAAGGTATGTTGTTAAAATTGCCTCTTTAAAATAAGATATTGAGAAAATAAATAAATTAGTCGATGATAAAGTAGCCAGTGACTCAAAATTTTACAATAACACTAACATGTTGAATAAGATATTAGAAATTCAAAAGTCAATATTAGATAAGACATGTATTATATTTGAGAAGAAAAAGAGCTATGCTAAAACACTTACAAAAGAGGAAATAAAAAGGGAAGAAGTGAAGAATGTAGAGGATAGCTCAAATAAATAAGGCTAAAAGAAACAGAGATATAAAAGACAACCAGATCAAAGATACATAAAATAGAACAGGTTCTATTCTCATGGTTATTATTTTTATTATAATGGTTATGGTCATCAAAAAATATACTATTGGAAAATAGATAATAATTTTAGAAACAAGAAGGAAACTCATGCAAAATCAAGTAGAGGCCAAAACTCTTTTACTCCTCTATCAAGCTTTGATGAAGAGGCCATAATATGTTATAAGTGTAATAATTTTAGACACATAACTTGACATTGTAGAAGTGTGTTTGAGTTAGTTAAGAAGGACCAAAGTTTTAAGGCTCCATTCATCAAGAATAAGGTTTAGATAGGTTCATGGAAGAAGAAATAACCTGAAAAGTCTATATTAGTCTAGATAAATTTGCATGTAGGAAATGAATAAAACCCATGGTTCATTGATAGTAAATGTTTGAGGCACATGATAGGATATAAGAGAAAGTTCATAACTCTAAATAAGATCAATGGTGGTATATTGAAATTTGGAGACCACACCATATCCAAAATATACAAAAAGGTACATTAAGTGTGGATAGTGGTAGAATGAAGATTGAAAATGTTTTGTATGTAGAAGGTCTTAAGCATAATCTATTAAGTGTAAGTCAAATGTGTGATCAGGGACACACATTAAAGTTTTATGCATAAGTTTTTGAAATTAGAAGAAAATATTTTGATGTGTTGATTGTAGATGCTCAAAAGATAGGCAAAAATTTATATATGTTGTCAACTATCAAAGGTCAAAGATGTTATTTGAGTCAAATTGAGGAAAGTTGGTTGTGGCAAAGGAGAATGGGACACATAAAATTTGACAATATTTTCAATCTCAGTAAGAATCAAGAATTTATAAATATTCCAAAGATTACAAAGCCCTCCAACATGCTTTGTGAATAATGTTAGTATGGGAAATAGGTCAAAAGATGGTTTAAGACAAAATAATACTCAACCACTTAGATGTTAGAGCTTGTTCACATTGATTTGTGTTTACATACTATAAGTCAAACTACTCAAGGTGAGAAATACTTCATGTTGCTTATTGATGATTTTACATGTATGACTCGAGTGATGTTTTTGAATTGAAAATAAAAATCTTTTATCCACTTCAAATCATTCGAGGCTTTAGTTGAGAATGAAA
The DNA here is from genome assembly GCA_037957365.1 of Torreya grandis. Taxonomy (NCBI): domain Eukaryota; kingdom Viridiplantae; phylum Streptophyta; class Pinopsida; order Cupressales; family Taxaceae; genus Torreya; species Torreya grandis. The sequence goes on from JARHVA010007772.1 coordinate 423,872, forward strand.
CTAGTTTAAAGATTATGTTCCTGAGATCATATTGAGTAAGAGAATTTATGTCAAATAAATGTATTGAGTATTGTGAAGACTATGGGATAAATGGACATTATTCAGAAGCCATAACTCCACAACAAGATGAAGTAGTTGAGAGGAAAAATAGAATAGTTTAGGAGATGGAGAGGAAAATGATAAATGAATCCAAGATAATAAATATTAGGGAGAGGTAGTAGGTACAATAGTGCATATCCAAAATAGAGCATTGTTGAGAGTCAATAGTGACAAGAATACCTATGAGTTATGGAAATACAAACTAGCTACTATTTATTATTTTAGATTTTTTGACAATAGATGCTTTATAAAGAGAATTGATGAAATATTGGGTAATTTTGAATCTAGAACAGATGAAGATATATTTATTGTATATTCTTACAAAAGTAAAGATTATAAATGTTATAACAAAAGAACCAAGAAGATAGTGGAAAGTGAAAGTGTCATGATAGATAAAGATGTAACATAAAGATACAGTGATCCAGTAGACACTCCTAAAATCATTGAAGAAGAAGATTTTGAAGAATTAGATGAGGATGAGAAGAAGGAGCAAAAGGACACCAAAACCCCATCCAAATATGTCTAGATAAATCATAATGAAAGTGATATCATCAAAAACATAAATGAAGGAGTTTACATGAGAAGAATGATGGTAAGTGAATCTAAGCAAGTTGATTTTTCTTTGTTATTCAAAATTCAAACTATAACTTTTTAAAAAGCTAGATATGATGAGCATTGGGTTAAAGTAATGGATGAATAATTAAATTAGATAGAAAAGAATGATACTTGGGAATTAGTGCCTAGACCAAAAGATCAAAATGTGATCGTAAAAAAATGGGTATATATAAATAAGTTGAATGAAGATGGTGAAGCTACTAGGAATAAATCAAGGTCAATATGTAAAGGATATGCTCAGATTGAGGGTATAGATTTTGAAAAAACCTTTTTCACTAGTGGCAAGACTAGAAGCTTTTACAATGTTTCTTGCATATGTAGTGTTTAAAATTTTCAAAGTGTTTCAAATGGATGTCAAGTCTACTTTCCTGAATGGGAATCTAGAAGAGGAGGTCTACATTGATAAACCTGAGGGATTTCATCTCTCAAATGATAGTATCCATGTATGAATATTGAAGAAAGCACTATATGGATTGAAACAAGATCCTAGAGCTTGGCATGCAAGGCTTTATAAGTAATTATAGGATCAAGGTTTCAAGAAAGGTTTTGCTAAAAGTAATCTCTACATTAAAATAGAAGGTGAGAATCATTTGATTATTGTGGTATATGTTGATGACATAATATTTAGAGGAAATATTGAAAAAATGACAAAAGAATTTTCTAATAATATGCAAAAGGAATTTGAGATGTCTATGCTTAGAGAATTGTTATTTTTCTTAGGATTGAAAATATTTTAGTAAGATAGAGGAACTTTCATATCTCAAAATAAATATGCCAAGGAAATATTGAAAAAAATTGGTTTTGAGGATTGTGCACCAGTTGGCACACTAATGGGTATAAGGATCAAGGTGAGTAAGGATGAAGATTCACCTATTACAGATCAATATTTGTATAGATATATGATTGGTAGTCTTTTATATTTGATAGCATCGAGGCTAGACATCATGCATGCAGTAAGCATGGTTACAAGATATTAGGCAACCCTGAAAGATAGTCATGTTCAGTTAGTGAAGAGAATATTTATATATATCAAGGGGACATTATATTGTGGATTGTGGTATCCCAAAGCCAGAGATTTAAATTTGGTTGCTTATATATTTTTAGATTGGGTAGGTTATTTGAATGATATAAAAAGTACAAGTGGAGGAGCTTTCTTCCTCAGTGATAGCTTAGTATCTTGGCTAAGCAAGAAGCATAACTCAGTATCACTTTCTACAACTAAAGCTGAATATATTGTAGTAATGTTATGTTGTACTCAAGTGCTTTAGATGAAGAAAAATTTAGAAGACATCAAGTAAAAATATGATGAACCTATCTCTATTTTTTGTTACAACACAAGTGTTATTAGTATTTATAAGAATCCATTGATGCATTCAAGAACAAAACATATTCCTATTAGATATCACTTCTTAAGAGAGTAGGTTATAGATCAACAGGTTATGTTGGAATATACTAGTACCATAGAATAGACTGTAGATATTTTTAGAAATGAACTATCAAAGGACACATCTGAGTATCTGTAAGAGAAGTTGGGAGTAATATCATTTACTTCCTATCATTGATGTTCAATATTAGTTGAGGGGGAGCTAAGTGTTGGATCAAGGATAGACCCTTTGCCATTCATGTCAAAGGGGGAGAAGTACATAAAAAGGTACAAGAACAAGTATAGGAATAGGTAAAAAAAAGAGTATAGGATTTTTTATCAAGGGGGAGTTATTATATGTTTTCTTGTTGGCAATATGTGTAGGTTGGCACATGTAGTACATGTTTTAGGATGTGGTAGTTTCAGTTTGAGGTTTCCATCAAGGACAAAGGGGGAGATTATTATAAATATTATCATTGATGTCAAAGGTCTAACATTATTAGTGATAAAGGCCCCATAGCATTTATTATCTAAAGGCATTTTTTTAATGATCATATATTGGCTAAAGTATGTTGATATTAATTTAATATTAACAAATATATATTTGGATAGATAAATTCAAAAGAGGACCCATGAATAATTCAAAGAGTCATGAGATAAAGATAAAAGAAGCAAAAGAGGACCCATGAATATTTTTTCATGAAGATTTACCCGAGGAGTGTGAAAAGTCACCAAGATAAAGATGAAAGGGAAAAAAATGATTTTTTTCATGAAGGGTCACCATGTGAAATGAAAGGATTCAAAGGGTCATGCAAGTTTGGCACCATTTTCCATGTGGATTGAAGGGTCATAAAGGGCGAATGCCAAAGGTCATTTGGAAAGCTATAAGAGGAGGCTTGGGAAGCCATTTGAAATATGCAAGAGAGTACATGGTTTGTAATTGTTTTATTTAATAAAACATGAGAGAAAAGAAATAGATATAGTAGATTTTTATTATTTGTTGAGAAATCAACATTGAGAGATAGTTGTGTTTTATAAATAACAGGGGTTGGTGCTCCTGTGGGTTGGTGCTCACAAATCATTATTATGTTGGTGCTTAGTAAAGGGGTTAGTGCTCCTAAAATTTGGTGTTTTCAAACTTTTTAAAATTGATTTAGTGCTCATTTACATACTTGAGATAGTTCTCCATGGTTTTTCCCACTTTGGGGTTCCACGTAAAAATCTAGTGTCTCTCTCTCTTGTGTGGTGCATTATATTATTTCAATTTTACTACATATCTTAAATGTATGATTAAGTGGTTAAAGAAAAGAAATAAGATTAAGTAAAAGATTAAAAATATATATAATATACTGATTCACACCCCCTTAGTATATCCCATGCTTAATATTTTTTAGCATGAAAGTGAAATATGTCTTGATAATTGGATAAATAAAAGATGCACATGTTTCCCTAGGTCTATTCCCTTAAAACAAAGTCAAGATGGTTATTTTAGTGATAGATGTTCCTCCTAACTAAGGAATGGTATTGATTAGAACCTTCAATAAATATATTAGAGGTGAAATCAAATTGGGATATAAATAGTCTATTATATCGATAAAAAGAGTAAATGAAAAAATTCTACCAGAACCAAAGGCCAAACATTTAGTGCAAAGATCAAACAACCCTCAAGAAGACATTTTGTACAAATAAATAGGATCTAGTACCTAGATGATGATGAATGATAAATATGTTAAACTCCTTAGAAATAAAGTATGTGATACAAATGATATCTATAATTTAAAAATTGATGGAAGTTTCTCAACAATAGGTTTAGCTGCTAGTGTGATGTTGATTTATCCTTAAAAATAATTATTTCCTTTTTCTTATAAACTCCAATTTAGATTCACTAAAAATAGAAGTGAATATGAGGCATTGATCTTGTGTTTGTAGTTGGTAGAGTAAATGAGAATTCATAATATTATATCTCAAGGAGATGATAATCTAGTTTTAAAACATATACAAAGTCAACATCAAGTGAAGAGTGATAGATTAAAGAATTACATAAATAGGGTTTGGGATTGCATTGAAAAATTTAATGATTTCACCATTAATGTTGTCCCAAGAGATTAAAAATATAAATATGATGCCCTAGATGGATCTGTATATTTTTTTATTCCTCAAACATATATTGATAAAGATTAATATATCATTGAAATGGTATACCACCCTAGTGTTTGGTTAATTTTGAGCATCTAAAAGTTTTAAAAAATAATGATAAAATTATTGTTTTCTTGGAACAAAGAGACAACTTTAGAAACATGTATTTTGAATGAATTCCTAAGGTTTTGGTCTCTCTTGAGGAAGTGTTTGATAAACATGAAAATTATATAAGAAATAAGATCCCAAAATATCCTTGATGATCACTTGAGTATGAGAGAGTTAACATTGGTATAGAGGAAGAGCCACGATATGTTAATATTAGAAAGTGTTGTTCTGAAAAAGAACATATGAAATTCATCAGTCTATTCAGATTTTTATAGATATTCTTTTCTTTATTCTCTACTAATATGAATTATTTTAGGCCTAAGAGTGTGCAACATAGTATTCCATTAAAACCTTGTGTTAATATTTCAGATAAAAGTTGTGGCACTATAGTATTCCAATTTGTGGTACTATCTATGAAGAAGTTAAGAAAAGGTTGGATGTAAGAATCATATTTCCTATCCATCATTCCACTTGGGTAGCTAACATATTAATTATAAGAAATAGTAATGAAAAAATTAGGATTTGCATAGATTTTCACAATATGAATCAATACTCACTAAAATACAATTAACCTTTATCTAATCATGTATCAAAGCCTATAATTTTTCATAGTATCTAAAATGTTGTCCATGTTGGATGGATTTTTTGGGTATAATCATGTCAAATTTGCTATAGAAGATCAATATAATATAAAACTCACTACCTTATGGGGAACATTTAAATACAAAAGGATTCTATTTGGTTACATCAATGTAAGAGATACATTTCATCAATAAATAGATTTATCCTTAAGTGATATGAATAATAATATCATAATGATTTACTTTAATGATCTTGTATTTATCTAAAATAGAATTGAGGATCACTATGAACACTTGAACATGGTGTTTGGGAGATACTGAACTCATGGGATATATCTCAATCCTAATCTATATTTATAGTAACTAAAGGTAATCTCTTGGGATATTTGGTTTTAAAAGGAAATAAAAATACTAATCTAGAAAGAGTAAAGTAAATTCAATAGCTATCTTTACCACTGAAAACCTTGGCATGCATTTATTCTTTGGTAAGGTCAACTTTCTCATAAGATTTGTCTTTGAATTTAATGCACTCATTAGACACATTATGTAGATGATGTGTGGAAAAATATCTTTTAGATGTAACAAGGATGGGAATAAGGCTTTCAAATAAATTAAGGAATCTATTACCAAGGCACTTATTTTAGCCAATCTAGATTTTTTAGGACTTAATTACATATTACTCATCTTTTAAATATACATTATATGTTATTTTGGTGTAAAATGATGAAGAAGGGATTCAATCACTGATTGATTTTATGAGTTGTGTTCTAAAAGAACAAAAAATCAAGTATTAATTAGATGAAAATCACACATATGCCATGGTTAAATTAGTGATACATTTTAGATTCTACATCTTAAACTCCCACATAGTTGTGATGGTGTAGATAATATTTTGTGGTGATGTATTAACTCAATCTTGTATACCTAGAAAACCTATACCTTGGTTGTTCCTCTTAGGTCTACACATGTCTTTTTTGCATAATCCTTACATTTGCTCTATCTTGTGCCCCTTTTCCTATCTCTTAGTTTGAATAGCCTTGTATTGATGATACAAATATATTATCTTTTTGAGAATGCTTAAAATGTACTTATCTTACACCTTTACAAGTTTTAAGCCTATACTTACTCTCCTACTCCCTGGATACTAATATCTAGGATACACAATAACATTGATGTTATTGTCTTGCCTTGACATAAGTTTTAAATTACCTAAATTCATCCAATTTGAAACTGAAACATATTACAATGGTTGGCCTAAGCTATTTAATGCAAGTTATCTCTTGATAAGATTAATATAAATTCAATATCAACCCTCATTCATTCCTCACCTAGAAATTAGACTAATAATAACATTTAATAAGCACTAAAGTTATCAAAGCATTTATATTTTAATTTATTTTGATATAAGTCAAATGAAAAACCTAACTATAGGTCTAAAGTACTAAAGGATAAATCATATGGTTTTATTTTATAGGTTACAAACTAAGTAATTATTATACATATTTTTCCCACATTGAATGATTCACACATAAATTAACATGTAAGGGAGACTAGATGAGTCTGAGGCCCTCTTCTAGAGTATTGGATATGTAGGTAGTACCGTTTGAAAATAGGCTCACTATGGGTCATTTTAACAATGTGTGCCTACTAACCCATTTTTCCTCAAGGTCACATTGAAGATATAAAGCTAGGATTTTTTCCATTTCACCAAGAGTGAAAATCTATGATCCATATCTGAATACACTAGAGTGAAGGAGAATCTAAATCCAAAAGAATACAAATGGTTTCATCCTATTTTAATTGATATTATGTATAATAGACTGGCATCGAACTTCAAATAGTATCATCGATACAACCATCCTAGGCTTATACAACTATATAAAGAGCCAAAGGCTTTAGATCCAAAATTTAAAAACTATTATAGAACTATATTTCTACTTGTACTAGATCCATATCTATGTTAGCATCAGAACAAGCTAAGTACATTACTTCTTTGTCAAATTTATATCTAGCATAGTTGTACTTTACAATTATATATTATTTAAGTTTAATAAATCTAGTATATGGTAAATATAAGTTTAGTATTTAATTGGACTATTTTAGATCTAATATTCACCCTTGTCCCTTATCATTTCTATATCCTTAACACTATCTACTGAAGTAGGATCCACATATAAATTAGGGTTAAACATTTGGTGAAATTGATCTTTGAACATCAAACCCTAGGTCACTTAGGGTTTTCTATTTGCTGTAATTTGTTGAAAATTTTAAGATTTTAATTTGTGAAGCAATGGAAAATGTTAGTATAAAACCTTATTCCAAATGGAAGATCAATAAGCATTGATTACTCATCTCAACAATATCAAGGGCTTAATAAATGCATTTTTATATGTTATAAGAGATGAAATAAGTAGACAAGATAAAACCAAGGTTGCCTCACATAGTAATGGTGAATATTTAAAAGGTACTATACCTCAACCCACACTTATCAATCCACCTACATCAACTGGGGGAATGGATTATGTGTTTCAACCTTTCTTTTCTTGAAAATATTATTGATACATTTACTATGAACTTACCATTATTTCAACATAAATACAAGTTTTAATGCCTATTACTACTCAAAACATATTTTCATCCCCTTTGATGACTACTCAATTGGCTAATCTAAATCCAAATGGTTCTACAATCTAAACACTCCTTCAAACCTTTTAAGAAATTTTTAAAAAACATTGAACAAAAGGCTTATAATTTTTCACATGTTATAGATTCACAAGATGTGTTGCATAACCCTCTTACACTTGATATATCTTTGAATCCTTTGATAGATATATTTGTTTCACTTAAGTTCACATTTTAATATGGCAAGGGTGATCCTAAAAAAACATATTTTAACCTTTTATATGGAATGCCTTGATTATGGTTTCAATGATAAAATTGTGACCAAATTATTTCCAATGAGCCTTAAGGACTATGCTTTGAGGTGGTTTTATTAGTTACATCTCTAATCCATGAAAGAATTCAAACCTCTTGTAGATCATTTTTTGGAACATTTTTCTATTAACATTACCCAAAAGGTTTCCTATGCTCAAATTATAAATATCATACAAGGAACCAATAAACTTATCAATGAATATATATTGAATTATAAGAAAATTCTAGCCAAAATGACCAATCCTATGGTAGATAAATAATTACAAGACATATTCAAGAAAATTTTGCTTGCTCCTTTACATGAGCCCATTTTTTAAAGAAGTTCTTATATACAAACAATATTTTAAAACTTTATCAGTTACTAATGCTTTCACTCTTGTAATAACTAATTGAATCTCAATCTCTTTGAGTACAAACTTTAAAGGGTGCAGTGGGAAAGGGGTTAGCAAACCTTTGGTGTGCTGTAGGATTGTTATCCCCTATAACACCACTTAAAACAAGTACAAGATACTAATCCATTTATCTATGATTTAAAACCCCACTTATATATTTCCCTAATAATCTCACGACCTAAAATATCCCATAACTAGGAAAAAAACCCCTTTTACCATATTTAGTACTACTTTGACTGAGTTGACCCCATTATGGGTTTTTGTGCAAGTTTAAAAATTATGTCATCTTAAGCCAACATAGTTTGAGACCTAATGTCTCTATTTCCCACCTAATGAGGTTTACTAGGCTAATTACATTAGCTAAAATATTGAGAGGGTTTAGGGTCAATACATGGCTTTATATACCTCATTTCATTTCATTTTTAATATAGAAACAATCAATTGCACATCATTACTACTCTCAAATATGTTTCTATAATCAATAAGAGTTTCATTGCTTAGGATTTTTCCTTGGATAAGTATCACTTGTCTTGTGGAAGTTTTGGATGTATAGGAGAAGTCTTGTATCCTAAAGTTGATTTGTCCTTATGATATTTACAAGCTCACAACATCCTTTTTCACAAACCATTAACTAAGAGAGAGATTGAGGCATGGTAGGTTCACTTCAACAGGGTAAGTATATTCTCAACCCTTCATATTTTGATAAGTATATGTTTTACAGTTAATATATATTGAATTATATATCTCCTTAGATAATTTCTATGTTATAGATATATTTATCCTTTCATGTTTATTATCTTCCCCATTTGTTCCAAAATATTTAATGATCAATAGATTAGCTTACGTATGCATTTATTACATTATCTTACATAGTTGTTTAATAGATTAGATTAATTAATATTATTTACAATAATAAGACCTAGATACGATTATCACAAGATGGAGTTTGACTAGAGGCCTTGGGAAACTCTCCTTTTCCATAGTGTGATAAGATATCCCTTAGTGTAATTTTAGCATATCCATTACTTGTTATTAACATGATTTAAACCTTTCCAAAGAGTAATTTTTAGTTGATTAACTTATCTGAGATTGATTAATGTAGGATAAGTTATAAAACTATTTAGTTTTAATTGTTTGTAGTTTGATGAACCCAACATGAATCTAAACCTTGCATATTTTTTATTTTTATCTACAAATAATTAGATCAACCTTGTCAACCCAAATTTAACACTCTCTACACAAGTTTTTATACTTAGTCAACCCTGTCGACTTCATTCATCTCTATGTGTAAGTCTTTACAACTTTGTTGACTTGATCGACTTAGTTATGGAATATTTTTATAGGTTTTATAACTAAGGTAATCCTATAAATTTTCTTTGACTTTTTCTATGTATAATTTCTAGTATTAGAAAACTAGATTGATTTAATATATATAGTTTATTTTATTTATTTTTCATATTTAGCTAAATCAATCTTCTTAATTATTTCATTTTCTACATTTTCCTTTTAAATAATTAGGTATATTTGATTGACATAGTTGTATCTATTTTATCTTTTACTAGTTTTTTAATACATATTTTCTTGGTTTGACTCTATTTAAATATTATGTATTTACCTCTATAGGTTTGAAATTCCATCTGGATAACACATTTCAAAATAAAAATTCAACATATTTAGGAAAACTACTACATCAACCTAGTTAATTCTATATAATTTATTTCTATAAAATTTAAATGAATTTCATTTTCCTACTATTTTTAAAAATTTAAATTTTAGTATTACTTTTACTAATTTTTTAGCTCTATAAAACTATACCTTTATAGTCAACTAAGTCCACAAGATCGACTCAGTTCTATAGTTATTTTTTGTCTAGAAAACTAAGTCAACTAAGTCGACTATATTTATTTTAGACTTGCTTTAATAAAATGAGTAGATCAAACTTACTCTATTTTGTTCTTTTTGTACAACTAAGTCTACCAACTTGACTTTGTTTTATTTATTTTTATCCTAGTTCAAGCAAAGGGAATTAATTGACATGGATAGTAATTAAACTCACTTTAATTTTAAGCTAGCTACTTGTTTATTTATTTTTCAAAAATATCAAAATATATTTTTAAACTTTGATTTTTCCTTTTCTTTTTTACTTTGTTTGGATTTTCCTAGAAAATATGTACCACCAGTTTTCAAACTACTTAGTTATTGTCATGAAGGTCTACTCAATACTTTATTTATGATCATTATCTATAATTTATAGATATCAAGGCATAAGGGGCTTGTCCTAATATTTGTATCCATAGTATAGAGATAAATAAAATATTTAGTTTCTATCTACCTCATGATATTTTGGAAATGCCTAGGATAACCCTCTTTATTGAACCTTAAGAATATATCCATCCATTTTTGTGTGGTGCATCAGTTAGTGGTTAGAAATGATAACTTACTTCCATCTTACCCTTTAAAATAGGTTTAGTGGGCTATGGGAATGGTAATTCTTCCATAGTCAATGATATTAACTATCTAATGAATAGAAAGTATCATTGGGATCCTACATTTTCAATCAAAAAAAATTTAGTATAACTTCATGATCCTATTTTCAAATAATTAGTTAATTAGTTTTTCAATTTCACTATTTCTACTTGATGTTTTATGTTCTATGTTGTATTGCAAACTTGTATTATCAAGTGTTGATACAAGGTTTGTGTTGTGTGCTACAACTAGATCAACCAACTCAACCTAGTTCCATGTGTGTTTAGTTATATTTTTTGTAATTAAAACTAAATCATCTAGATGTAGACTATTTTAAATTTTTCCTTCATATAGAAATAAGTTAACTTGATCAACTTACTATTTTATAGACTATTCTAATTTCCTTCCTACAGAACTAGGTCAACCTTCTCTACGTAGTCTTTTATAGACAATTATTTTTTCCTTCCTATATAACTAGGTCAACCTGATTGACCCAATATTTTATAGACTTTTCTATTCTCCTTCCTATATAACTAAGTGGAACAACTTAACCCTATATTTTATAGATTTTTTCATGTGGACTCTATCGACCTGTTCAACTCTATACTACCTAGCCAATCTAATTTTCTAGTTACCTTGTCTGAATACATGGTATTTATATGACATAATTATTTATATTCCAAAAATTAAACTATCCAATCCTATAAAATATCTAGTTTAATTCATATTATTCCCATAATTTCCATCCTTAAACATAAATTTCACTTTCTTATCTTTCTTGTTACCTTGTTTAAACATCATGAAATCACCTATCCAAATATTTTTTGATAACCTTAACCAATTTAGACAATACATGGGTTATTTCTTTTTATATACTTTATCTAATCAAAAGGATAATCACTCTTTGTGTACTTTTGCCTATCTTTCATCTATTACTTGTAACATGGTTCAAATAACAACAACTGATGAGGTGGATTGTTCTAATCAATTTCACACTTCTCAGGATACTATCTTAGCCAAAATACCTTGCTACACCATTGGGTTAATAGATACAAGCTTAATGAATAACCTCATAAGGAATACTTTAATAGGCAACATCCCTATCTCTAATAATGGGAGTATTCCTCCTACCAACATTAACATTCATCCTCTTAATAATCCTAATATTCCACCTTTAAATACTAATAATCAATTTGATATTACTCAAATCCTTGCACAAATAGTCTAATAAATTAATGTTATGAAAATAATAAATACCTCTCAAATGAAGCAAATGCAACATCATTTATTACAAATGACTAATCAACTTCCTCTTATATTACCTCAAAATATTCAAAATTTTATTCTTCCTCCTCTTAGAGATACAAATGGTAATCTCATTTCACAACCCCTTATGCATAATAAAATGATTTTAAATATTCAAAATAAACATTAAATTATTTTCATTGTCTCTATTGACAATAGAAACATTTATCCAACTATTAAATATGATGGAAATAAAGACCTTACATATTTTATTAAGGCATTTAGTAATCTCTATAAGTAAAGGATTAAAAGAAATTCCTTTTCTCATTTACATGTGATGTTTTAAACTTGTATAATCAATTGAATCAACATTCCATTACACAATTAGAAGACTTTAAAATTCCCTAGTCAAGGAATTTCAATAAATTAATCTTCTATAAAATTGTCTGTCATTTTATCAATGATAAGAATTCAACCCCAAAATCAAATCATGATTTCATCAAATGATATAAATCATAAGCTCACAAAGTAGATCATAACATGAATGATTATAATCTATTTAAATTATTTATCACTACTTTAACATATTCACTTCATTATAATGTCCAAGTTTTTTCTCAATGGAATTTTAAAAAGGAAATTTATCAAACCAAAATGTAATATTTCCTTATGAAATAATTTGATCTCATTCATAAATCAACCAAGGAATCTTTACAAACCTCAAATAATACAATTACATGTACTACTCAAATGAGAGTAGGAATAGTCAAAGTAGATAGTCAACTTTCTTCCCAACCACCATTAATGATCCCACAAATAATGTAGTTATTATCTCCATACAAACCCTTTATCTATAATTATGCCATAATTCCATGGTATGACCCTAATAAATTTTGTTGGTTTCATGCTAATGTGGGTCATTCTCATGGAACATGTCATAGGATTGTCAAATTTTCTTATCTTTTATGTTGGGAGACACATTTGGCAATGATGTTATGATAAAACTACATCATCATGATTATGCCAAAGCTTCCTAAAATAAATAGGTTATGAATCCCATATATTCTAAACATACAAAATCTTCTTCTACACCTAACAGAAAACATTCAAATGAAAATATTTGAATAAATGATGATGATTAGGATCAATATTATAGTAATATGCAATATGTGAACTCAACAAAATTTAATTATAAATGAAAACCTACTAAAAAATAACTTGTCCTTAAAACTAATAAACCTTCCACTAACTAAAAATTACTTAAAGATACTACAGTTACACAACCACATATTCTTTTTCAAATGAGGAAACACTCCCACAACTAAAACCCCAACATACTTATCCTATTCTTATGAAACAATTTGTACCTCGTAAACCTTGTGTTGGTTATTTATTCTTTGAATTGCATTTAATTTTTTTAATAAAAACTTAACTCAATGCCTTGTAAAATTCCCCTCATAGAGTTAGTTTATACTTCTCTATATCATTGAAAATTATTTTTGCAACAATTATAAGATATTGAATAACCACCACCATGTGGTTTATAAATTCATTCTAATTATCCTTCACTTATAGAAGTTCATACAATTGAAACCATTTGTGCATCCTCTAAAACATCCATAAAATTTATTTAAAAGGATTTGATTAATGATGAAATTATTTTTTGAGTTAATGATACACCTCTCTTTGTTAAAATTGTGATTAATAACACCCTAATTTGAAAAGTATTAGTAGATAAAGGATTAGGTATTAATGTCACCTCTCTTTACTCAATACAAAAAATGGATCACTAAATAAAACCTTAGATAAATAAGTATCACATATATATAATTTGATAAAACAAATCTAAAACCACTCAGTTGTATTTGGCTCTCACTTATTATTGGACCTAAGACAATCCATAATAAACTCATGGTTCCTGATTTACCATTGAATTACAACATATACCTTATTAATCCATGGACACATCGTATGTGGGCCATTACCTTTTTAGGTAGTCAACATATTAAATTCATTTATAATTTCAAAATTTAAAAACATGAGGTTGAACCTAATATATGTATTATACACCTACCAAATCCTAAATCTCAATATTGCATTCCAACCATTCCCCACATTAATAGTGAACCTCTCCCTTAAATTTATTTAAATAAATCCTAATTTACATGTTACCCTTACTGATTCAAATGATGATGAGCCTAATGAATTAAAAAAACTTGTAATACCACTATACTACCTCCTTATATTATAAAATGGCTTCTTCCTTCTTTACTTCCATGTGATCGTACCATTTCTCTAATTGATGATGTTATTGAGACTCCTCCATTCAATGCATATGAATCTTCTTACACAAAATATGCCTTTACATGTGATGAGTATGGAGTGGCCAAAGTGTTTCAAGATATGTTAACAATGTATCCTTAAATCTTTAGCAATCTAGGTGTCTCAACTACTAATTATCCCATAAAAACAAAAGATTGCACTATTTATCACACTTACGATGATAATTATATCATGGCGCAAGCCCAATCATGAGATTTAGATGTACAACATTATCAAAAGACATTACTAAAAATACATTCCTTCAACTGTGATCCCCATGTCATTAATATATCATCTAATATTGAATCAGATCATGAAGGTTATATACCTCCCATTAACCCTCCATTAATATGTACCCCATGGGTAATTTAATAAATCTTGAGTCTTGAATATTTTGAAAATTTTACATAAAATATTCCTCTTTCTTATGGTCACATCGATACCATTGAATATATGCATCTCAAAATGAATGAAACTTCATCTATTGAATAAACTAAAATAGACATTACAAATCTAGTTAACTCTACTCAACCAAATATTCCCAATATGATTATGTTATATTTACACACTAAGTTTGCTAGGGTTTGCTTATGCCTTGCATCAAGAGTCATGGTATTTTCATCACTGGACCTCCCTAACATCCATGTTCCAATATTATATTAACATTTATATAAATTTAATATCTTCACCCTCTAGATGAGCTATTTAATGGCCTCCTTGCCTTCCCATCCAATTGTTGAATCCATGAGGGATGAATGAGGAACACTCAACAATGGCACCACCAAATAAATTACCAAGGAAATTTATCTTAAAAGTATATCACAAGGGAAGGATTATCCTCCCAATGTTTTTATTTCTCAACCTCCTTTTGATTCTACTTGTCAATGGCTAGAGTATTTTTACCTGATAGGTTACTTTTTTGGTCACATTCCTTTTAAAAATTATGTTCAAGTCTTGGATTCAAGCTACCTAGGAGTCTCATGACATTAAGATTGAGACAATCCAAGACATGACTAGATGTTTTTTAATTAAAAATTTCCAACCCCACCCATAGAGGTGTTATATTGAACAAGTAACCCATGTGGTATATCTAAAACTCCCTCTTAGTGTTATCCCCTTTAACCAAAGACTTTATTATCTTAGAGGATGTTGCTTTGAAATTCCCTATTTGGGTTGAGTTATCAAGTTTCCCCTTGCTATGATGTTCCTTCTTGGACCAAATATCCTGATTTCTAGGTCATATTTTTACTCACAAGTCTTATAGATTCTACTCATCTTGGTCATAAAGGAGGTCTATTTGGAAGTTAATATTTTTAAGGACCTCAAGGAATATATTGACATTCATTTTTGTGACTCCTAATACTCATAAATAATTTTTTATATAAACTTTCCTAATGTGTTTTTTAACTACCAAGACATAAACCATAATATTAAGGATTGTCCTTTACATATCCCCTATAATAAGACTCATACCAAGATGGTGGTTGATAATATTAAAAATCCCTTAGAGGATGGATGGCAAACTATTCAGGGGAAGAGGAATAATTATAATAAGGGGCTTACTCAGATTGGTCATGGGAATATTAATAATCCTTCCTCTATCTCTATGCATTAGGAAATTAAGCCTATAGCTCTATTGAGAAAGTAAGAGCATCATATCATGCTCCTCGTCAAGGAACTAATGAATACATAGGTAGTGTCATCTCAACATCATTTTCAAAACAAAATCATTGAATATGTTTTTCAATTATCAAGTATTAACATATGCATTTCAAAATGATCTATATTTTTTTTACATATCACATAGACCAACTCTAGCAAGTGATCATGTAACCCCTCCGAAAACTATCTGAACTGCTCTCAAAGCCCTATTCATCAGGGTTTACCCAAAGATTTAGAGTTTATGATATAATTTGCTGAACAACAAGAATTTATTATCTCCAATTAAGATAATTTATTGAAGAATAGATATGAATCCCTTTAAGGTATTAATATAGAGGGCATGTCTCTTGACACCCATAATCTATGAATTATTTTTCATGGAAAATTTAGAGCTTGATAGACTTAGTTTACAAGTATTTTATTTGAGATTTTAGAAGTAAGTTCATAGATATGAGCATTCTCTTCCCTTAATAAGTGAAGGTGGTGGGTTTCCTTATCTTAGTTGTGTTGAATATTTAAGTCACCTTGATCTCATGTGGAAGAAGTAGATCTCTCTACATCAAATCAGCTAGTGCAACACTTTTCAAGAACAATTGTGCACAACCAAATTATGCTCATTTCACTTCCAAAATTTTATGAAAATATTCACATGTGAGAAGAATAAAAATATAAAATAAATAATAAAAAAATTTCTCCCTAATTATGAAATTCTTATAGGTAAAAAGTTGTCTTCTATATTGATTTTTACTTAGACATTTTTTTCATCTTCTAGTTGTTAAATCTTTCTAGTGTGCACTTTTTAGACCTAATTGTACAAGGCTAAATCACATTTGTTTAAATTTAAAAATTATTTGATGTTATAAAAATATTATGGGAATAAAATGGTGAAGGATTCCACATAAAATTATTCCTCAATTGAAATGAGAATAATTACAAAAACTTCCCAGTGCACATATTTTTGTCTTTCCAGTTGCCAAATCAGCTTGCATAACACTTTTCAAACACAATTTCACATGACCAAATGAAGTCCAATAACCTTAAAATTTTACATGATGATAGGAAAATTTGGTTTAATAAATTCATTTTAAATTTAATAAAACTTATGATATTCACCAATTTAAAAATCATCTTCTGAGTTGGTTTTTATTTAGTCAATTTTCTCTCTAGTTTTCAAATCTGGCTAGTGCACACATTTCAAGCTCATTTTTGTAGGGGTAAAAGAGGTTAATATTGTTAAAAATATTCATTGTGATAAAAAAAATTCATTAGAGTTTAATAATAAATATAGTACACATATATTAAATATCATATGTAAAATACACAACCATAAAAAATGGATTTTGCATTATATTTTTTTTACTTTGTCATTTTCTGCATCTTCTAGTTTTTAAATTTGCCCATTGAGCACTTTTTCCACCCATTTTCATGGGAATAAATTAAGTCAATATTTATTTAAAAAGTTTATGGTATTGCCTTGATTACATGATAAGGTAGTTCATTTGATTTTTGTGGTTGTTAGAGTCTCCAGTGAAATGATATAATGGTTCAAAGTGAGCCTTCAAGGAAGGTTTCTCACTTAACCAACTTTTGACTAGAAAAAATTCAAAGGGAAATGCATAGGGATTAATTATATCATTTAATAAAATAAAAATACTCTTTTGAGGATATTTTTAATATATTTTTTAAATTTATAAGATATGATGGGTTATGTTCATTTTTTGCTCTGTGATTTTCTATTTTTCCATGTTCTGAAGGTATTGATGTAGCTATACATGATTTTGTGTTTATTTTTTACATATATTTTTTGATTCACAGCTCCATTTTTTATATCACTTGTTGTGTTGGAAATATTATTTACCCATATTTTCAATGATGTTAGTTTTAAATTATAGAAATGTAGTATTAAAAATAGGTCAATATTAGAGTTATAATAATGAATTGATTTGAGACCAAGACTATGGATTTCAACACAAACACAACCTTGTAACATTAGTTTGGAGATCCTCAAATGTGGGTAAGGTGTAAAAAGGATCAAGATTATCTAGATTCAAGGTTGGATTTGTAACTCCTCAATCAATAAAAGAGGTCAATTTCATGAAAACAAGATGAGTCATAGAAGACCAATAGACTCTTGCACCACCTTTCATGAAGTCATCATTATTCAAGACTAACACATGTTGAAAAAATAATCACATGACTATTTTTTTACCTTACATTGGAGTTGTAATTGATCTCATGATTAGATGAGAGAGAACATGATATTCCTACATGTCCACCTTCTCTATCCCGTCTTTTCTCCTATATATACTATTTTAGGTGAATTTGAAATCATCCTTTGCATGGTTATGTCATAGCCCTACCAAATTATGTTGATTTATTGATATTGAATTGTATACAATAGAATTTATGCCTTTTACATCTTGCATATAATGTTTTCATGATGAATTATTAATGAATGCTAGTGATAGTGTTCAACTTCCTTGCATTTATCTTATTCATTTTTGTCTCTTTATGAGTAAGTCATATTATTAAAGGTCATATGGTGTGTGTCAAGTAGTATTGAAAAGCTTAAGTGTGTAAATATTCACTATTCTTTTTATATAGACCTCTTGGTTATCCTTCTTTATTGATTATTAGATATAGCTTCCATATTGAAACACTTATGTTGGAAGGATTATTTTGGAGTTATGAAATCACATTTCATTCTTATTTTAGTCCATAGTGTTTCTATTCAAAATTCGCTTTTTAGATTTAAGAGAAAAAAGAAACTAAAAAAGTAATGGACAAGGCATGGGAAGTACCTGGATAAAGATTGCGCACCGTAAATCCAGACGCTTGTGAGCACTCCTCTTTGGCTGTGGAGGAATGACACCTGCAAAAAAAAAGGAAACCTGGACAAGAAAGTGTTAGATGGATAGGCGGTGGGTTGCCAAGCAAAAGCTTGTTCCCGAAAGTGTGAAAACTTCCTTAAGGGAGGTCAACCCACTATTAACAAACAGCTAAAAGATCAAAAAAATACAGAATGCCAAAATACAGAAGTGACAAAGAAATTAGGAAGGAAAGAAAAGACAAAATGATTACCTGAAGGAGTTGTTGGGCTGAAGATAGTCGCCGAGGTCGGAAATGTTGCCTGCGTCAGTTAGCTGATCTGCCGGCGTCGGCTACCCTGCCGACGTCGGTTGGGGAAGTGACCGGCGTCGGTTGGGGTTGTGGCCTGTAGTTGGGTCTGGGTTGCTTTCTGGACTGTGGATGGGTCTGGTTCGTGAACGGGGTCGAGACAGAGTTTGGGGACAAATTTAGATGGACTGAGGAATGCTCTGGTTCTGGTTGGGTGCCTTATGCAAGGTCTTTGTTGACAGGGGGATGAGGAAGAGGAAGATACACAGGGGACAGGACCTGAGAAGGCTTTGCAGCCTCTCAGGGGGAAAAATAGAGGGAGTAAAAGATAGTAGATAGGATAGATGACTAAAAACTAAAGAAAAGAAATAAAATGAAACACCAGACTGTGCTTACCTTTGGCTTGCTGACTGAAGAAAGGAGGAGCTGTTGTTGGAGCCACGGAAGACTTGTTGCAAGAAGAAATCCCTGATCCAGAGCCTTTGCACCTGTTGCTACTATTGCATGAGGTCCAAACGGAGGAGAGATAAATGCCAAAGTGCCAAGAGAAGTCTATTTGCGAGCTCAAGGGTCCAGGGGGCTACAACAGATGCAGAAAGGGGTAATGAAGGCTGCCGACACTGGCAGTTTCGCCGACGTCGACCGAATGGTCGCCGATGTTGGCGGTCACAGGATGGGGACAGAGGCTAAAAATAGCCTCTGCCCATTCTTGCACGCCGCCGGGTGAGGGGTTATGGGAAGAACGGTCACGAGGATGCCAAAATGGGCGTGGGGGGAAGATAATGAAGAGATTTGGCCTAATAAATGCTAGGGGGAAGGTGGAGGGATTCAAGGGAGGATCCAAGGTGGCAAGGGTAGGGTGGAAAGGGGGCCACTTGATTTAAAATATTTAAGTTATTTTAATCAAATGGAGGCCAAGGGTTAGGATAAGGGTTTGAGGTGGACAAGGGGGAGAACCAAGGTGCAGACACGTTTGCAGTGTCTACATTTTCCCCTTTTTGTCTTGTTGGTTGTTCTAGACGAACTGCAAGACAAAAACAAGAGTTGGTTTCCCCAGAAAAAGGATGAGGTGTTCCCCCCCTCAAAGCGATAGTCGAGAGAAGGGAACCGAAGATCGAGTGTCGATTTGACAGAAAAAGGGATAGAAGAGAGTGAGTGAAAACACTGCCATAGTCGTGATTGCGCGTAGTCCACTTCACGAGAGGGTCAGGTCAAATTGTCACATGTCGAGGGTCAAGGAGTGCCAAAATTGAAGTAACCGAGCCCCAGCATTTAGTCGTCTGCTGATCAGGTCACTCAATTTAAGCTAAAGCTCCAAATGGTCATCGTGTTTTAGGTATCCAGGGCTCAGGAAGTGCTCCCAGAAACACAAAAAAGCCACAAGTAGTAGGGATCAACCGGCTTGTGATCCTATACTTGCGAAGGGTCAAAAATAGTCTGCAGACAATTTTGCTAACCAGCCGTGAGGTAGCACACACGCAAAAACAACCAAGGCAACACGCTGTCTTGGAAGTGGTCGAAGGTCGAAGGAGATACGCATGATCTCCAATGGTCATTGGTCAAGAGGATGGATGGACGAAAGGATGCGGCTGAGCTAACCCCAGAAGACCCCATGTCAACTGAGTCCTGCCTACATAGCCCCTGTCGTAGGGGCCTCAGGCCGATGTAGTTCTCCTTAAAAGGGAGGAAGGGTCAGAGGGATTGATTGGTCTTGGTCAAAGTCGATGATTGGTCTTGGTCAAAGTTGACGGAGTTGGTCGTGATAAGAGTCAAAGAAGAGAGGGTTTGTCCATCATAGAGACGAACAAAAGGGGGTGGTCGAGCTAACCTCAGAAGATGTGGTATCTGAGTGTTGCCTACATAGCCCTGGTCATAGGGCCTCAGACCAATGTAGTTCGGACAAATTGAGAAGATTGGTCGATGATGAGATTGGTCATGTGTTGAAATGATGAGGGTAAGATGAGGATAAAATGATGCTACAGATGGTGTATTCTGTAGAATTGGTCGAGAGTCTTTCATCCCTAGCAAGTTTCCATAGTCGCGATGGATGTATGCTAAGAATGAATAGAAGTCTATTTATGCTTCAGCAAGTATTGGTTTATGCTTAACATAAATTGGGTCTAGTCGGTAGTTTCCATGTGTATTGGTGTCCATAGAAACTATGTGAATTGGTCTAGGATGATGTCAGCTGAAAATGATGAAAATGGCTGGGTTTGAGATGAGTCAACAATTGATGTGGTTAAATGTGACCAAAGTGTAGAGAAAATATGAAAGGCAAATCGCTCTTTCATTGACAAGGACCAGAAAGGAAGCATAGATAGGGGTTATTAGAACCAAAGCCCCGTTCATGCATTACGTCGTTGACCAGTGTTGAGTTATAACGGTAATCGAATCACTTTGACATTAAAGTGAGCTCAAAGTCCCCTGAGCAGGTGATAGGAGGAGGATAGGGTAACCCAGTTTAAGAGCAGGAATAACCTTGCCCCTTTTATAAGAGACCCTGAGACAACTACAAGCCAAGTCCGTGACTCATTTTTTTTTTTTTTGGTGCAGGCTGATCGATGCGGGAAGCCTACATAGAGATGTCATTTGCTTGGTGGTCATGTTGCGAAGCTGATCAATGCGGGAAGCTTCTAAGAAAGGCGTTGTTTGTAGCAAGATTAGTCATAGCCATCCTTCGAGGGAGTGGTCTATATTTTTGCTTAATAAAAAGGTTTGAATAGCTATCCTTCAAGGGATCAGTCTATTAGCTACAGCAATGATAGTACAGCTGTCCTTCGAGGGAGCAATCTATCTTTTTGAATTTGACTTGATTTTGTGACCATGGATATGTTTTGACATCTTGATTTTGATTGTTTTTTGATAGGAATTTGAGTCACGGACAAGACTGTAGAAGTTCAAGGACGCCCCTTTTATTAGGACAAAGCATCCATGCATCATAAAAGGGTTGTAGAGGACTTGTTAAAGGGGAATAGGGTTGAAAGGGATGAGGATTAAGAGGATGAGGATTGCTCAGGGGACGAGCTCAAGTTATGTGTCAAGTAGACGAGTACTCGACTAACAGAAGAATGGTCGAAGATGCAACGCATTAAGAGGCTCAGGTTCTGGCCGTCCATCGAGGGAAGATAGATGATAAGTCCCTGACCCATACTTGTGCGTGATGATAAAAGGTCCAAGCCAATTAGGGGCAAATTTGCCTCATTTACTTCGCTCCATATTGGTCACGTGCTGATTCTCTTTGAGGATGAGGTCTCCGATGTTGAAATCTCGTTCTCGCATATTTTTGTCATAGGCCCATTTTATGCGACTTTGGTAGACATGGAGATGATTAAGGGCAGCAAGACGGCGCTCATCGAGTAACTCAAGTTGAGCTAAGCGATCTTGATGAAAGTCATCATTCGAGAGAATGTCATGCAGGGAGATGCGGAGAGACGGGATCTGTACTTTGAGAGGTAAGACAGCCTCTGTTCCGTACACGAGAGAGAAGGGAGTAGCACCCGTAGAGGTTCGGATGCTAGTGCGGTAGGCCCACAAAGCGAAGGGAATATGAATGTGCCAATCCCTTCCTGTATCGTCGACCACCTTCATGAGAATTTTGGTGAGAATTTTGTTGGAAGCCTCGGCCTGCCCATTTGCTTGTGGGTAGTAAGGCGAAGAAAAGTTGAGTTTGATGCCAAATGAGTCGCATAGTTTTTGGACAGTCTTGTTTTTGAAGGACTTGCTGTTGTCGGTGATGATTTTGTAAGGGACACCGAAACGACAGATGATGTGGCTACTGATGAAGTCGACAATCTTGTCAGCTTTTGTGGAGATAAGAGGAATGGCTTCCACCCACTTGGTGAAATACTCAGTGGCAGTGATGATGGACTGATGACGAAGAGATGAGTGAGGGTTGATCTCACCGATGAGATCCAAGCCCCACTGAGAGAAAGGCCAAAAATCCTGAGTGACTTGCAAGGCGTGGCTGGGGAGATGAAGCAGGTTAGAGTGCTGCTGTCACTTGATGCAATGCCAAACATAATCGCTACAGTCTTGATGAAGGGTGGGCCAATAATAACCCAGGTGAAGGATGTGCTTGGCAATCGAGTTTCCACTGAAGTGTCCACCACAAATCCCGTCGTGGACTTGCTTTATGGCATGAGAAGCTTCAGCGGAGGTTAGACAGTGAAGGAGGAGACCGTCGAAGCCTCGCTTATAGAGAAGACCCCCTAGCATGGTATAGCGAGCTGTGTGCTTGATGAAAGCTTACCATGCATTGCTAGAGAGGTTGGGAGGAGTGACAGAAAGAGACAAGTAGTCCACAAGTTGCTTATACCAGTCATCTTGTGGGCTAGAATTGATAGTGTTGATATGGTCGATGTGAGGAGAGATGTATGAAGGCAAAGGTACACGATGCACTGTGACAAAAAGGCAGGATGATGATGATGAAGATGGGATATGTGAAGCAAGAGAGGCCATGGTGTCGGCAAACTTGTTCGTAGATCATGGAACAGTCTGCAAGAGGTAATGGTCAAAAGATGCCAAAAGAAGGTCAGCACGATTCTTATACCTCTATAAAACTTTGTTTTTACAAAGATATGAACCGTTAATTTGATTAACGACGAGCTGCGAGTCACCGAAGATGTTGATAGACTTGATGTGGAGAGAAAGGGCAGTCTGAAGTCCCAAAATTAAGGCCTCGTATTCGGCCATATTATTGGTACAATCAAAGTCAAGCTTGAAAGATAGAGGCATGGGATCCCCTTTGAGTGTGATGAGGATGACCCCCGCACCCCCACCGAGTTGACATTTGGAGCCATCAAAGAACATAGTCATTTGGTAGACGGTGTCATCGGTGGAAAGGGTAGCGATAGACTCGTCAGGAAACTCACAGTGTGAAGGTTGGTTGTCGGGAAGAGGGGCATCTGCCAGTTGGTCAGCGATGGTTTGCCCCTTGATAGATTTCTGCTGGATGAATTCGAAGTCAAACTCAGCAAGCAGCATGAGCCACTGAGCCATACGTTGATTCTGGTATGGCTTGGAGTGCATGTACTTGAGAGGGTCGGTGTGAGTGACGACAAAGGTTTTGTGGTTGAGAAGATAGTGGCGGAGCTTGGTAGTGGAAAAGACTAATGCCAAATAGAGTTTCTTGGTATGAGTATACCGAGTTTCATAGTCGACCAGTGTTCGGCTGATGTAGTAAACTGCTTGCTCGCGATGATGCTCGTCTCGGTGCGCGATCATGGCACCTAACGAATGGTTGGTGGCAGAGATATAAAGGTAGAAGGGTTGGTCGTCTTTAGGTGGAATGAGGACTGGTGGAGAGACTAGATAGCCTTTAAGGGCTTCAAAAGCCTCTTGACAGTCCTTATCCCATTTAAAGGAGATGTCTTTCTTAAGGAGGTGATGAAAAGGTTGGCAGTGGTCTGAAAGCTGTGAGATGAAATGGCGAATGGACTGGAGCTTCCCTTGTAGACTGCGAAGCTTCTTGAGATTGGTTAGGGGTGGCATTTCGAGGATAGCGCAGATCTTGGCGGGATCTATCTCGATACCACGAAAAGAAATGATGAAGCCAAGAAGTTTGCCTGAGAGGACCCCAAAGACACACTTCTTGGGGTTAAGGCGGACATTGTATTGCAGAAGGCGAGAGAAGATGATTGTGAGAATGGTCAAGTGGTCGCGGTGAAGTTTGGACTTGCCGAGAAGGTCATCCACATAGTCCTCCATGATTTTGTGGAGGAGATCATGGAAAATGTAGGTCATGGCGCACTGATATGTGGCACCAGCATTTTTCAAGCCGAAAGGCATGACTCGATAGCAGAAAGTCCCCCATGGGGTGATAAAGGTAGTCTTGTGCTGATCTTTCGGTGCGATCAGGATTTGATTGTATCCTAAAAACCCATCCATGAGAGATAACATCTCGTGGCCAGCCGTGAGATCAACAAGCTGGTTGATGTTAGGAAGAGGAAAGTCATCTTTGGGACAGGCTAGGTTAAGGTCGCGATAGTCTGTGCAGATCCGAATCCCCCCAGTTGCTTTAGTAATTGGGACGATGTTAGAGACCCACTGTGGATAATCGATGGGTTGGATGAAGGAGACAGAAAGAAGACGCTGAAGCTCCTCTTTGACAAGAAGCGCAACACAAAGATGCATCTTTCGAAGCTTCTGCCTAACAGGCTTAGCCTCTGGTTTGGTGACAATGTTATGGGTAGCAATGGTAGGGTCAATGCCAGGCATGTCGCTGTAAGTCCAAGCAAAGGCCTTGCTATGGTTGGAAAGGAACTGGGCATAGTCAAGCTGCTCCTGAGCGTCTAAAGATTGGCCAATCTTTAAGACATGAGGAACATCAGAAGAAGAAGGGAGGTTGATGTCAATGGTGGATTCATTTAACATAACCTGGGTCTCAGAAGGGAGGAAACGCTGGATGAAAGAGTCATCGGCACCCATGTAGGAAAGGATGGCGTCATCGTCAACGCAGTGGACAGTGTGAATGGTTGCTGACTCATCCTCTACCATGCTAGGAAAGATGAGAGGGAGAAACCTGGGCACCCCATTGAGCTGATAGGTCAGGGGTTCCAGGCGGATGGTGTTTATAGAAAAAAAAAACTAAGAGGGATGGAAACCACTGACTCTATAGGTGACGAAGGAGAAATGGGCGAGTCTGGAAGAGATTGGTCAATGGTTGGCTCAGGACAAAGGTCGGAAGGAGCCTGAGTGGGGTCATGATATCCCAGGCCATACCGTTTCTTGGCATCATGATCATTGAGCAACTCGATGGGCTGATGGGAGCCCTGCTCATATCGTCTGAAACCAAGACCCTTCCATGCACACCTGTGAAGGTAAGTGTGTATAAAGGCAGGGTTGCCAAGAAATGAGAAATCAGATGTGAAAGGTTGGGGTGAAGAGAGGGAATTGCCGTTGGTAGGAGCTTGATTAAGCCCCCCATAGACAAAGTTGGTTTGGAAGTGAGGAGGACCATAAGGTACGACCGTCCCGATCCGATGGTTGTAATCAGGACTGAGGTGAAGGCATCCATACTCTTGCAGAGTTTGGAACATGTCGAGGGTCAACAAGCGATATTCCCCAAGTGATAGTCGTTGGAAGATGTCTTCCATGGGGTCTTTGGTCGGTGCTTGAAGAGGAGGGGTGAGGGCAACCGCCGATTGCAAACTGGTTAAAGCTTCCGCAGATGGGGGCGGTGCCGGAGTTGATGGCTTGATGGGAATGAGGACATCGTTGGGACGATAGGTGGTGTTGCAAGTCTTGAAGGGTGAAGGGTCAGTGGGGATGGTGTGGACTTGCCCGTCATGCTCGAACTTCACACAATGGTGCAGGGTAGAGGGTATACAGGCCATGGCACAGATCCAAGGTCAGCCCAGTAGAAGGTTGTATTGAAACTCTCCTTCGATGATATAGAAGAGCTCTGGGACTGTGCGTGGACCAATGTGAATGTGGAGGATGACTGTGCCAATGGTCATGGCAGTGGTGTCGTTGAAAGAGCGTAAGATCACGTCAATTTTGGAGATGCAGTTCTTGGGAAGAGCCAGCTGATCAAAGGCATGGGTAGAGATTATGTTGATGCTAGCGCCGCCGTCGATCATAACGCGTTTAATGCCTGTTCGATCAACATAGGTAGTGATGAAGAGGGCGGCGTCCTGATCTTTTGTGTTAGATGTGGGAATCTCAGAATCACTAAATGTGATGGAGGCGATAGGAGACAAAGAATGGACGAGGGCAGTGAGTGGTCGGGGGTCCTCGGGTTGGACCTCCGCTGCCTGCAAGGCTTGGATAAGGGCTTGACGGTGCTGAGGCAAGGTTTGGATAAGGTCATAAAGAGACATCTTCATAGGTGTCTGGTGAAGCTGCTTCAGCATGGAGTCGTGAATTGGCCCAGAAGAGGAAGACGAAGAAGGTTGGGACGCGCCAAGGATAGAAATTTTAGGCTTGGGCGCAAGGGGTGGTTTGATGAAGGGATAGGTCCAAGGAATAGTAGTTTTTTCTTTGGCCTTGTCCTTTTGTGACCTAGTGGTTATACGGATAGCATTGATTTCAAAAATGGGAGGCAAAGAAGGGGTCATGTCTTGCTGGTGAGATGTTGACGTATTTGAAGAGGTTGGACAGGAAGGAGTCGGGGTCTGGTCAAGAGTGTCCTCAAGGAGAAGAGTGTCTTTCTCCATATGGCGGCGAATGACGGCCTTGAGGGCACAGTAAGTCTCGGTGTCGTGTCCTGGTGTACGATGATATAAACAAATTTTTGTGTCGTCGAACTAGGAGGGCTTGGACCCGAGAGGTTGGAAAGGCTTAATGGGCGGAGGGGTTATGTCAGAAGTCTGGAGAAGTCAGCGCAATATCAATGAGTATGAGCCCAATAGAGGGTCCGTGCTATTTGATATGCGTGAGGTTGGTGAATTTTGCTTAGGCGAGGTTAGAAGAGGTTTTTGTACCACCTTATGGGTTGATGGCGCGGTGACAGATGGAGACGGCTCTTTCTTGATGATTGATACCGCCTTTTTAGGAGAGGGATGACTAGAGATAGGCAGAGGAAGCAAAGGAGGCAACGAGTTTTGGTTGAAGGTCAGAGTGGGAAGGATGCTAGCAAAGGTCGAAGGATGGGGGCCCGAAATGGATGGCAATGGTGACGGGGAAGGAGACGTTCGTTTCTGTGGTCTGGCAGTCTTCTTTGCCTTGGTTGGAAGACTACTGCTAGTCGAGGTCTGGCCTAGGTCCACCTTCACTTGCGGGTGAGTGAGGGTGGAGATAGAACGAACGCCAAATGACCTGATGGGTTTAGATGAGATAGATGCAGGCTTTGGTTTTGATGGGTTTGGTTGAGGTTTGAGAGTCTGGTCTTTGTCAAGAGTCTGATGAGATTCTGCCTTAGGAGGATTAGCAGCATGTGATGAGAGGGCGCGGGTATGTTGAAGGGCTTTAAGATGCTCCCACAACACCTGAGCCGTCACTTTCCTCAGAGGGAGAAGTTCGATCTTCTCCACTAACTGGGAAAATGGCTGAGAGGAAGATGTTGATGGTTGCGAGGTTGAAGACGAGATGGGTGTAGTGGTCTTAGACGCATGGTGTGGTGAAGTCATGATAGGTTTAGATGAAGAGAAAGGGGAGACAGGTTCTTCCCTGGGTGGAGAAGAAATCGGGGAGCGAGGCTCCTCTAGCGGGTAATGGGCAGGGATGACGGTGCCCTCCACTTGCGGCTAAGGAGTAGGAAGGGTCGGGTCCTCCATAGGCCGTAGAAAGGAGGAGGGCGAGACCGGTGGTGCTAGTAAGGCCGAGGCATCCTCCAAGATGAGAGAGGTCAATGGAGAACTAGCCGGGGAAAGAGGTTCGTCCACATGTGATGGACTGATGGATGGACTGACCTCTTGAGGTTGATTGGGGATGAAAGGAGAGACCGTATTGACTGTTCGAATATTGTGCTCATGATTGTCGTCAATTAAGGTCTGGACATTGTTCTGAGTTGGCGGATGATTGGGGAAAGGTTGTTTAAAGATGTCAATGGCCTAATTAGGGGGTGCATTTGGATTGTCTAAGATGAGATCCCCCTTTTCAAGCATGTCTTGTATTATGTTCTTAAAGGTCTTGTAGTTTTCTGTGTCATGGCCCTTAACATGGTGGAAGCTACAGAAGTCTTGCTCCCTATACCACGTGGGGATGGCGTGTGAGGGATCGAATTGTGGAGGAGGTCGGGCCTGAGGGAGATTGAGGGCCCCCTATTTAACAAGCTTTTCTAGCACAGACGCATATGATTCTCTAAGAGGAGTATATCATCGCTGCACGTATCTTTGCTGGAATTGGCGAGTAGCACTCTGAGATGTAGATGGCTCAGGTTGATTGGTCGAAGAAGATGAAGGTCTGACAACCACGGCATTAGCTAAAGCCTTGGATTTAGAATTGGATGATGATGGCTTAGCAGAAGAAGAGTCATTGGTCTTAGAGCTGGGATTCTTACTCCGCAACTTGACTTTATTCTCCTCGATGGCACGCAACTCAAGTTTGCGGGCCATCGTGAAGGCCTCGTCAAAAGTGTGGAAGGTTTGAACCCTCAGGGTGGAAGAGATATGTCTGGCACAGGCTTGGGAAAAGAGTTCAATAAGCTCGACCTGGGGTAAGGAAAAGGAGAGTTGATTGATAAGGCCTCTCCATCGAGCAATGGAGTCGGCTATGGACTCGTCCTCAAATTACCGGATAGAATAGAGGTCCGTGATTGAGACCTTCTTGGTTATGTTGATGGAAAAGTGATCGAGGAAGAGCTGAGCCAATTGTGTGAATGAGAAGAGAGAATGGCTAGGAAGGGAGCTGTACCAATCAAGTGCAGCACTCGAGAGAGACATAGGAAACGTGTGTAAGAATAACGCATCATCATGGCCAATGAGGTAGCAGGCATGTCTGAATGCCCGCAAGTGTTGTTGTGGGTCTTCCTTGTTTTGAAAGCGAGAAAACTTTGGAAGCTCCCACTAGCTAGGATATGGTCTGATTGGGACAGAAGGATGAATGGGCTCATTACAGATATGCTTGTATGAAAGAGTGTTGCGCAAGCCGGAAACAAAGGTCTCAAGACTGGTCATCTTATCCATCAGCATTTTGATGATGTCTGCCGATGGATTGACGGGTTGCGCACCCCCTAAGTTGTAGGGCACTTAGAAGAGGTTAGAGGAGGCATGCGACATAGTCAGTTGTACAATGTATGGATGACTAATCGTAGGGGCAGAGGTGGAGGCTAAAGGTGGTTGGGTGGAAGACATAGCTGGGCCCATTGTCGCCATGAGAGGTTGGACTGTGGTAACGGGGGCCAAGGGGTAAGAAGCCACCCTGGTGTTGATAGGGGCAAGGGTAGGCGGAATAGAGACAATAAGGTTTTGAAAAGGAGTGGATAGCAGTTGAGCGGGTTGAGGTTGACAGGGGGCCAGAACCCCGGTGGAAGTGGGCCCAATGATAGAGGGAGAGGCCACACCTGGAGGATTGGTCAAAGTCTGGTTAGTGGTCAAAGCGATGGCTTGAGTGTCTGAAGGTTGAACTATGGATGTTGTCAATACAGCCATAGTCGCGGCAAGGGAGGTTGGCATTCCGTAGATTGGATTACCCAAGGAGTCTCGCGTTCGGCTATGCGCGAGATAGTGTTGCAAGGCCTTGACGTTGAGGTCCAAGAATCGCTCGAAATCTTGGTCCCCTTCTTGGACAATGGGAGTCTGCGGTGGGGTTGGATGGGCAGGAGTTCTTTCGATCTCTGAGTTGAACTCCATTGTAGGCTTGGTCACGGATGGGGTGGATGGAAGTGGTTGACGGCTGGCATGGTCGACAAGAGCCTTGGCTTGGCTACGAGTCAAAACCATGCAAGGCAAAGAAGGTTCAGGTCTCAGGAACTGTGTTGCTCAGTTTCAGAAAACCAGGATGGAGTCTTTGATAGAGAAGGGACAGGTTTCAGGCTGCTGGTTTTGAAAAAAAAGGACAGTGACAGAGACCGACGTCGATTTAAAAACCGATGTCGGTAAGAAATGTGGTTGACGTCGGTCAAATAACCGATGCCGGTAACAGATGAAGCCGACATCGGTATTAGAACCGATGCCGGTGACAAGGGAAGCCGACGTCGGTGGTAGAACTGATGTCAGTGACTGTGTTTTCCAGAGAACCAAAAGGTTTGAGGATTCTTGGAAAAACAAAGAAGAAAGCGTCCTCACTCACTCAAACAAACAGATGAGAAGAGGAAAATAGAGAGAGACAGACAAGCCTAAGCGATAAATCCTAGGAATTAACTTTAGAATTTGTGGCTTATGCCTTAGATGGATGTTTGGGGAGATTGGCTGAAAAATGGGTCCTAGAAGAAGGTAGTCTAAAGATGGTTTCGGGTCTTGTTTTAGGTGCTCAAAGATCTGTGTTAGGGTCTGGTACGTGGCCTGGTGCTAAGGAGCAAGCTCCCCTCACTTCACGATTCCAGTGGTTAGCTGGTCTCGCTTAGCCAAGATATACCTCGCCTAGAGTTTAGACTCCGACAGAGAATGGAGTGGGCTTCCCCCTTGGTGATGAAATCCAAGTGGGGTTACCGGGACAGGTAAGGTATCCGCTGGGGGATGAAATCCCAGTCGGGCCTTGTCTCAAGTAAGTTTTATGTTCATTTTAGTGCATGTGGTTCGGTAGTGTAACATCAAGTGTCTACGATTTATTCAATATGCGTCTAAGTTACTAGATGTGGACTAATGCAAGCACAAGCAGAAATGAAAGTGCAATACGTTTTAATGCCCAAGTCGAAATGTGATGTTTGTTATGAAGACAAGTTTGAGAAAGGGTTGAGATTATGATGTTTAGACTAGTCTAGAATGCAAGGAAGAAAGATTCATTTTAGTCCTGCTTATAGCATCATTGAGAAGAAAAGAAGGAAGAGAAAAGGTAAGAACCTAATGCTCCTAAATGAAGAAGAAAAAGGAACCCAGGAGGAACCTAGGGTCCCACCGGGCGTGCCAGAGATGTTTCTATTCAAAATTCGCTTTTTAGATTTAAGAGAAAAAAGAAACTAAAAAAGTAATGGACAAGGCATGGGAAGTACCTGGATAAAGATTACGCACCGTAAATCCAGACGCTTGTGAGCACTCCTCTTTGGCTGTGGAGGAATGACACCTGCAAAAAAAAAAGGAAACTTGGACAAGAAAGTGTTAGATGGATAGGCGGTGGGTTGCCAAGCAAAAGCTTGTTCTCGGAAGTGTGAAAACTTCCTTAAGGGAGGTCAACCCACTATTAATAGACAACTAAAAGATCAAGAAAATATAGAATGCCAGAATACAGAAGTGACAAAGAAATTAGGAAGGAAAGAAAAGACAAAATGATTACCTGAAGGAGTTGTTGGGTTGAAGACAGTCGCCGAGGTCAGAAATGTCGCCGGCGTCGGTTAGCTGATCTGCCAGCGTCGGCTACCCTGCCAACGTCGGTTGGGGAAGTGACCGGCGTCGGTCGGGGTTGTGGCCTGTAGTCGGGTCTGGGTTGCTTTCTGGACTGTGGATGGGTCTGGTTCATGAACGGGGTCGAGACAGAGTTTGGGGACAAATTTAGATGGACTGAGGAATGCTCTGGTTCTGGTTGGGTGCCTTATGCAAGGTCTTTGTTGACAGGGGGATGAGGAAGAGGAAGATACACAGGGGACAGGACCTGAGAAGGCTTTGTAGCCTCTCAGGGGAAAAAACAGAGGGAGTAGAAGACAGTAGATAGGATAGATGACTAAAAACTAAAGAAAAGAAATAAAATGAAACACCAGACTGTGCTTATCTTTGGCTTGCTGACTGAAGAAAGGAGGAGCTGTTGTTGGAGCCACAGAAGACTTGTTGCAAGAAGAAATCCCTGATCCAGAGCCTTTGCACCTGTTGTTGCTGTTGCACGAGGTCCAGACGGAGGAGAGACAAATGCCAAAGCGCCAAGAGAAGTCTGTTTGCGAGCTCAAGGGTCCAGGGGGCTGCAACGGATGCAGAAAGGGGTAATGAAGGCTACCGATGCCGGCAGTTTCACCGACGTCGGCCGAATGGTCACCGACGTCGGCGGTCGCAGGATGGGGACAGAGGCTAAAAATAGCCTCTGCCCATTCTTGCACGCCGCCGGGTGAGGGGTTATGGGAAGAACGGTCACGAGGATGCCAAAATGGGCGTGGGGGGAAGATAATGAAGAGATTTGGCCTAATAAATGCTAGGGGGAAGGTGGAGGGATTCAAGGGAGGATCTAAGGTGGCAAGGGTAGGGTGGAAAGGGGGCCACTTGATTTAAAATATTTAAGTTATTTTAATCAAATGGAGGCCAAGGGTTAGGATAAGGGTTTGAGGTGGACAAGGGGGAGAACCAAGGTGCGGACACGTTTGCGGTGTCTACACATAGTATCAATCATAATTAAGTAGAGGAAACTAAAAATTTGGTGCACCACCCTTTATATTCATTATTTCCATGATTTATTTCTTTTTTCCTTCTAATTTGAGTAGGTGTATCATTAAATTAGGTGTAGCATCAAGGAAACTATTGTCACCAAATATTGTACCCTAGAAGAAGTTGTTTAAGCTTATTCTAGATTTGGCCAACATGGGAACACTTCTAGGTATGTGTGTGTACCTATAATGTAAGTGAGCCTCTATATTTAAGGGCTAACTCCCTGAACGTATCTTAAAATGCTCACACCTACTTAATTAGTTACTTATGTATAAAAGAGTTAGAATTTACATGAAATGAATCTAATCTAAGGGGGTGATACACCAAGATGTATTCATATGACTATCATACTTTCCTTCACTAATAAATAAGGCACACAACGTAACTTCCAAGTCCTATGGATTCTAACATGAGTATTTCAATAT
Source organism: Torreya grandis (assembly GCA_037957365.1). NCBI lineage: Eukaryota > Viridiplantae > Streptophyta > Pinopsida > Cupressales > Taxaceae > Torreya > Torreya grandis. Next base: position 457,220 of record JARHVA010007772.1, read on the forward strand.
GGAGGTGACATGCATGAGATCTATCCAAGGTAAGTGAACAATAGGCTAGTTGCAGACACTAAGGATCATTGTACACTTAAGAATAGGATCATACACTTTAAAAAAACTTCATATAACATGTTAGAATAGGAAATATTACACAAATATGAATGGATAAGGGAAGAAATGATATAGAGATATCACTTTACATCACCATACATCACTTGCACACTTTGAAAATTATTTAAGAACTCAAAATTAGATATGTATTAATGTTCAAGGGAAAAATATAACATCATTCTAATAGGGATTTACCATACATGGAGTGGAATTAGATTATAAAGGTCAAAATGGTATCTACTTATAGAATTTGAAAGAGAAGTGATAAAAGAGAGGTCCAAAGGGGAGTCAAATGAGTTCATCTTCATTTGAACCGTAACTACAACTACTTATACAATTATGCTCATTCAAGCTTATTGATTGATCCAGGTCACTTCAATCCATTGCATAGTTACATTATGCCTTCATTGATGCTCCCTGATGGTTGTAAAAATGGGATCAAGTTTTTTTATCTATGTTTTAGCATGAATATAGTTACAACAATCAAAATTATCTGTTAGAATTTTCTTTTTTTCTTAATTAGTCCTAACTAGTTTATCATGGTGTGCAAAAAGGGAGAAAAGGGTCATTTAATATAGCTAGTTCTGGTAATGAATCCATTAGATTATATGTGTATGCATTCAAGGAATTATTTTTACTTATAGCTCTTTTTCAAATTGGATCATTCTCAAACTCAAACTCATCCCCATTTTCATAGTTCTACTATAGATGGAAAATCAATCTTAGACTATTGGTTTTCCTATAGTCATTATGTCGATGTAGACATAGATAATATATAGCCCCATTTATTTATTATATTAGGTCCAAAATAGACCCATTATATCATTTTGAGGACTTAGAGTTAACCATATGCATGGATATTTATTTTTAAAATGGTAAACATAGTCATAGCATGAACCCTGCATAACACAAACCCTTAAGCTAGAGGTCCATATTAAGCTTTAATGGTGGTCCCTTTATGTTCTTGGTCACATTAGCTATATCATTGTGTCTTTTTCATGGTTTTAAATCTATATTCAATGGTGATATGTGCCCTTTTAAAAGCTTTCCCTGGTTTGACATTGGTCATGTGTTCAATCTCTAGTAAGTCCCTTAGTTTCTCAACCTTTAATTTCATTGGCCATTGACTATGACTCATATCATTAATTGATTAACCTTTGTTCACACCATTTGATATCCATGGTATTAGTTAATGCAAGCCCTTAGATTTATCCTTGACCTATCAACTCTATTTGAGATTTTACCACGTGGTAGTCATGCATTTGCACTCAAGATCTACTATCAATTTGCCTACTTTACACACTTACACTATGTGGTAGCTTCTCAATCTCCTTGACATTTTGACTCATCTCAAATTTTCAAGTAAATATGGTATGAATGAATTATAATAATTGGATTTTATTGAATTTGAAAATAAATGGCTATTTATTATGGTCTAAATTTGACATTTTCACAACTATCATTTGACATTGATGTGATCATCATTGACATCTGCATGACTATTAAATTTAATACCCTAATGGTTTTTTCCATAGAATAAAGTTTAAATATACATTAATTTCTCCCATTTTTTACCAACTTTTAAGGCTTGGATCTGGAAGTGAAAATTTCATGGATGGACCAAATTTATAAGAGATGTTCGTGATACTAAAAGGATTGTTCCCACTTGGTCCACTAGTTCTGGGAGTTTTCTAAGTGTGTTTACAAAATGTTCAAGTGAGATGACCTACATGTTTTTTATGATGTCCACATGCCTATCATTGATCATTTGAACCTAAATGGTTATTTTCTAAGTCTTAAATTTTATTCTTGCATGAATGCCCTACTCTATAGGTCTAACTTTGAATCTCCATAACTTGAATTAGAAATCTCATGCAGACATGGAACTTTTAGGATATAATCTAGGAGAAAATATCTCTATGACATATTAATCATTTGGATCATAATTATTCCTAAGGTTTATTTATAAAATGCACAAACATGTTTCCCAGAGTGTTTCCATGTGACATGAAGGATGATGTGGCCCCTTAGACTCGACAAGCTAAACTTTGAAGACTTAGATATTGAGATACAATACTCATGAAGATATTAAACTTATACATAACTATTTTGGAACTAATAACATTAATTTCATGTGGTTTGATGGTCATTTTAGGTTTTATGATCATATTTATAAATTCCATAAGTAAGTTATCCAATCTAGTTCTGCATGATGTCTTGATGATGCCCTGGTTCACTTAGGTTTGTGTTTGAGATACTATTTTATATTTGAAAGTTTGAATGAACCTTTTGAGGATTTTTGGAAATATTTTCATTATCCCAACTACTTGGACACATTGAAAATCTTCCATTTGCATATATGACCCTAAAATGACCCCAAATACTCCAAATGACATAAGGACTAATCTTGACTATTACCAAAGCTATAATTTCATATGAAATGACATAAAATTAACTAAAACGTACCCTATGACATTATGAAAATCCCCTATATAATATTTTTACTATAGGGGGTTGACCCATTTTGCCTTGTGGTAAAAATGGTCAACATTCTTGGTGATTTCCCAAGGGTGGTATGCTTGCTATGCCATGACCAATTACCTAATCCTATCCATTGGGTTACAAAGTCAAAATTATATAGGTTTGACATATAAAATACCCCAAAAAAATACCAAAAAATATAAAATAAGAAGAACAAGACACCAAACAAGTAACACACATGTGCTTCATGAGCACATATTAGAACACAACACAACAAGAAAGGAAACACACACCTAATCGAATATTTACAAAATTGACCTTTAATTTTCTATAGAAAGGTTTCAAATGTATCTCATTCATAAGGATATGCATCTTTTCTCCATTATTCCTTGCTAACTAAAAATATTTTCTTTGTTTGTACTTGATGATGACTTATGGTCCACTCCATAGGGTATCAAATTTGGTATGTCTCCATAGTTTTGCTCTATCTTCAAACCATTTAAACACTATGTCACCTTCTTAAAATGATCTTGGAGTTACCTTCTTGTCAAAATACCACTTCATTAGTACTTAGTGATGTTCCATAGCTTGATGAGCTTTATCTCTAATCTCTTGTAACTCTGTTAATTCTATCATTCTCACCTCCATTGCGCTATTCTCAAGCAACTCTAGTTGATGTGCTAACTCTAAGGTAGTCAACTATTGAGAGATAGACAACCTATATTTCCTTCTATAGATAAGCACAAAAGGATAATTCCACATTGAGCTCTTGGGAGTTATCCTATCAGCTTCTAATGATGTCTTTAATTTGGTGTGCCAAGATCTTTGGTTATGCTCTAAATTTCTCTTGATGATTCTTATCAGATTCTTGTTAGTATATTTAGCTAACCCATTACCTTAAGGGTAATAGTTTTATGAATTTATCAAGAATATGCCATTACTATTTTCCCAATCATTTATCTTATCACCCATAAAATCAAGAACATTATCTAAAATATTAGTAGGAGTGCCAAACCTTGTGATGATGCTATCATATAAGTTAAAGATAACATTCTCATTATATTTATTCAATGCTACTACCTCAACCTACTTTGTAAAATGGTTTTTTTTTTGTGAGTATCCATTTATGACCAGCACTTCATGAGGGGTTTATCATACCACTAAAATCAAGACCCCATTGCATGAAAAGTTGGTCTACTTCGATAGGCTTCAAAGGAAGAGTTACAAGATTATATTTTCTTGCAAAGAAATAAAATTATACACACATTCTCACCCAAGTATGGTAATCCTTAAAGAGGCTAGGATAATAATATCCTACCCTCATGATATTGATAGTTATGGTTCTTGGAGAGAAATGAACTCCTATTGTCCCAACATGGAACTTCTCAAGAAACACTCAAAATTAATCATTATAAATTAATATCAATAACACACCATGTATATTCTAAATAACACATAATTCACAAGAAAAATGGTAATATATTTCAACCTAAACTATCTCCTTTGTGATCTACTCATACCATTAGGATATTCACCATTTTAAACAAATATGATCACATCCTATGTTGAGATTTATGGAGGCAATACAAAGTCGATTGGGAACAATCATGATTGACTAGAACCTTTTCCTTTGACTCATGAATATCTAAAGATAGATGCTCAAAAAGGATTTTACCCCTTATCAATTTTGTTACCTTGATATCAACATCATATTTCATTACCTTAGTGATCCACGTTAACCTCTTTTTAATAAGATCTTTGCTCAAAATAAACTCTTTAGTACTAGGATGAGAGACCATAACATGAATCTTATTATTTGAAACCATATGTCTAAACTTATTTAGTCCCCTTACAATAGCAAGGAATTTTTTCTATAAAATATGTAATTGAATTCATAATCTTCTAAACATTGACTAAATAATGTAATTATCTGCTCCACACCCTCATCATTATTTTTCATTAGCATGATTGATATAGTATCAAGGTTAGAAACTGAATACAACATGAAGTCTTTAGTAAAATTAGTATTCACAAGAGTATGAAATTCTACAATTTTTTTATTTATGGCTTGAAAAATACTCTTACCTTCTTTGGTCCAATAAAATACTTGGTTCCTCCTGAGCATAGAAGTGATAGGTTTCACCAAAGATGCAAAGCCAGGTATGAACCTCCTTATAAAATTTATCTTGCCTAAGAAATTTTTAAGACCTTTCTTATGTAGGGGAAGTCATAAGAATATAATATCCTCTATTCTTTTAGGATAAATAGTAAAACCATATTTGGAAATTATATCTTCTAAGAGCTTACCTTCATGAACAAAAAAAATGCACTTATTTGGATTAAGAGATACTAGATATTACCTACATATTTCAAACACTTTTATCAAGTGTTGCATGTGTTCATTAGCATATTTATAAAACACTATTATATCATCTAGATAAATTAATATAATCTCATGGATTGAACCATTTAAGGCCATGTTCATTACTGTTTGAAATGTGGCATCAACATTGGATAGACCAAAGGGCATCTTCTTATAAGAAAATTTTCACATTTAATTGTGAAGGCTATCTTAAAATGATCATCCTCACTGACTAAATTTTGATTATAGTTTTAATATCCATCTATAAGATAAAAATGTTGATAACCTAAAACCATTTACAAAACCTAATCCATTGAAGGTATAAGATAGTGATCTTTGAGTGACACTCTATTAACATCTCTAAAGTCTACACAAAGTCTTATATCCACATTCTTATTTCTAAAAGGCACAAGGTTAGATACCCATGTTGAATGATTTATGGGAAATATTATCTTAGATTCAAGGAGTTTGGTAAGCTCTAACCTCATGAGTTGCTCAACCTTGGGGTTGAAAGGTCTTTTCTTTTGTCTAACCGATTTAACTGTAGGTTATAACTCAATGGTATGGTGATCTAGGTTAGGATCAAATCCTTTGAGTTCCTTATATTCCCAAGTAAATATATCATGAAACTCTCTCCATAACTCAATAAATGCTTACTTCTCTAATGTAGAACATATCTTTCCTAGTTTGATGAGTTTATCCTTGAAGATGAAGACTCTTTCATAATTTTCCTCTTTTGTAGACATACTCACTTTCTCATTCTTCTTTTGATTATTCTAATTGAAGATAATTTCTAAGGTCACCAAACCCTTAGGTATCTTATTTTTTATTATTTGCACAATTTGATCACCTATTTATTCTTTGATCCTCCTTTGAATCCTTGAAGAAAACTCAGCCTCATTTTGCAAGAAGCATGCAATGTATTTGTTACTATCAAACACTTGCCAAGACGCTTAATTATCAAGTACATAAGGCATAACAATGACCTTAATATGAGGTTGTTTTCCTTCCTATTTTATGGTATTTAGAGTATCAAATTGATCTCTTATGGTAGCTAGTCTATCAACATGATCATTTTGCTCCATTAGGACTGATTGAATATTGAATACATTGAAGTCTTAAATCAAATCCCATACCCTATGTTTGTATGACTTAAGTAAAGGGTTATTGATAGAAACCACATACATCACCTAATGCATAACCAATTCACTATCTCTATATACTTTTAAGTTCTTGATTCCTTTTCTCCTTGCTTATTGAAGGCCATGATTAAACCTCCATACTTAGCCATATCAAAAGTGAAACTAAAATTAAATTTGTATGAAGCATAATACTATTGTTTATATGGGTATACCAACATAAAACCATCCTATACACCAGCTTTACTTCTAATCTTATGTAACTCATCATCACCCTCTTCTTTAGCAAGTAGAGGTGTTGTTACTTTTTCATGTACACAATACACTCCTAAATCAGTTTCCTCCACAATAAAATAAAGATCATGATCATAATTATTAGTTACATAATCAAGAAACAAATATAAAATACCCTAAATTTTAGAATAATTTCCATCATATACAATAGAGTCCTCTTCTTCATGGGCCACACAATTTAGATTGGAACTTGTCTCAATGTAAGGCTCAATATGAAACCTTACTAGGGGTTGTGTCCGAATTGTCACCTTGTCCTTGTACCTTGTTATAAAGGACAAAAAAGACTAGTAAGTTGAGAGATAACCACCTGTCTTGGCTATGAATTCCCTTTATAGGTAGATTGTAAAGTGAGATAGGAGATTAACCACAATTATGTCTTACAAGATAGGAAAACTAAGACAATCATGCAAGAAAACCTTTAAGCCTTTTATTAGTCATACTATATTGGTAGGTGTACCATATAATTGAAGGAACACTCTACTATGTGTCTCTTATTTTAGGACCAAAATATCAGCAACAACTTTGGGCATGATATAAGTAGAAGCTCCACTATCGACTATTTAATTATGTACCAACTTGTCACCTATAATGAGGGTGAGTAAGAATGGAGGTTTATTAGCTATAGTGGATGTTTCAAAAATGTTACTAAGATCATTTTCAAGAGAAACATGGCCATGACTTTTATTTAAGGGTGAGACACTAGTAGGGATATTAGATAATTAATTTTTTAGGAGTTCTTTTTGACTAGGAATATGAAAAACATCCCAAAGAGAAATGGATGTTTTAGTGTTCTTCAAAGAATCTAAAATATTTAAATAATCGATACCTAATTTATCTTGGGATATTTTAGGTATGAAATTACTTATAAAATGAGTAATAGGATAAAACCTTATGATATTTTGATTTGATTGAGATGTAGAGATTTTTGAGACTGTCACATGTGTAACTGTCTTATTTCCTTACAGGAGGATTAGATGAGCCTGTGGGCATGCTAATACCACCTCCTAGAGCCTTCCTCTTAGATCTTATATTTTCTATAATATATGATCCTTTATTTATCACAAAAGTGTCTTTAACTAAAAAATTAGTCTATATCTCTCCTTGAGGTTGTCAATCCTCATTAACTTGCATCATCACCTCATCCTCATTTGATAGGAGTGGAGTAACTCCTCCTTGAGCCACTAGAGCTTGCTCTCCATTCTCATTGGCATCCATTAATTAGTCATACTACCAATATTATCCCTACACCAAATTACTATAAACTAGTACCATCTCCATTACATTGGTGGTAGAGTTAGGAATCTATACATTGGTAGGCTTGTTGGGATTAGGCTACCCATATTATTGACTATACTATTTATGATAGGGGTAAGGATTCTGATAGGCACCTTATTGCTTATTAGCTTGCCTATTTTGAGCTTCTAAGCCTAGGAAATTTTATTTCCAATCAAAATTATTTGTTTCCTATGTAGGAGAAACCTTTTTTTTTTATTAGCATTAGGAACATGAGCCACTTCCAGAGTACTAGTAGAAGTATGAGACAAAGGAGGAATAAACACCTTAAGAGGTAATATTCCAGCTTGGGTGAAATTATTCTTAGCTTTGATAACAAGATCATATGGTTTTTGAAGAGTGGAATCTCCCATAGATTGAAATATGATAGTAATTTCAATCCCAATGGATTTCAAGTAGGGAACACAAAGCTAGCAGGTGGTCTCATGGGAGGAGGAAATCTATTCTAAGTCTTATGAAACCTTTCATTAAAGTCATGCATTATTTTTTTGGGTCCCATTTTTATCATGTGGAGCTGATGTATGAGAGAGGCATGGTCACTTTAATTTCCAAATCTAGAATTCAACAACACTCCAAACTCATCCCATGTTGTGATGCATCCACTTTATAGAGTCCTATACCAATAAAGAGCCTTACCTTTAAGTGACATGGCAAGGATTCTAATGGAAATTTTATCTTAAAATTTATTTTGGAAACTACAAAAGTTATAAAAATATCTAATCTGCTCACTAGGTGTGACATGACTCTCACCATTGAATGTGGGCACACCTTTCTTGGCATTAAGAGGAATGACATCATATACATGAAGTTGAATTGGATTTTTAGTATTGAAGGTATAGAAAGCATGAAGTATAGTCATATATTATTATTTAATATCTTTAATTTATCCATCATCTTCAACATATTCCTCTCTATCAAAATCTAATGGTTATTCAAAAGGTAAATTAGGCTATGAATACTAAACTTCAAGAGGAATTTCATGATTAATGGGTGAGTTAATAGGATTGAATATGCTATTAGAAGATGACCTAGTGAGAACCATGAATTATGAGGGCATGTTTATAACAAAATAATGGCCTTGAATTATATTTACCTTCAAGGAGTCACCAAATTATGAGTATCACACCAATTTGTAGCTAATATTTGTCAAGGCCAACATTCACCTTGACAAGTTATCTTGAAGACAATGGGTCTCACTGAGCATGCTAGAAAATATTGTCACTAAATATTTCACCATATAAGAAGTTATTGAAGCTTCTTATAGATTTGTGTAGCATGGGAACACTTATAGGTATGTGGGTGTACCAATAATGGAAGTGAGCCTTTAAATTTAAGGTATAACTCCCTGAATGTATCTTGAAATACTCACACCTACTTAACTAGTTACTTATGGGGAAAAGAGTTATAAGTTTCATAAAATGAACCTAATATAAGGAGGTGGTATAGTAATATATCTTCCATATGACCATCATACTTTCCTGAACTAATAAACAAGACACATAAACTACCTTCCATGTCATATGGATTCTAACATGAGTATTTCAATACAGAGGTGAGATGCATGAGAGCTATCCAAGGTAAGTAAAATGTAGGATACTTTTAGACACTAAGGATAATTTTACACTTAAAATATAGGATTATAAATTTGAAAACACTTGACATGACCTATTAGAATAGGGAATATTGCACAAAAATGAAAGGATAAGGGAAAAAAGGATAGAGAATTATCACTTTACATCACAATACATCACTTACACACTTAGACAATTATTAAAGATCTCAAAATTAGAATTGAATTAATTTTCAAAGGCAAAATATGACATAATTATATCATGGCTTCACCATACATGGAGTGGATTATATTACAAAGGCCAAAATGGTAGCTACTTATAGCATTTGAGAGAGAAGTGGGAAAAGAGATGGCTAAAGGGGAATTAAATGAGTTCAAATTCATTTGAACTATAGTTACAACTATTTTTGTAATTATGCTCATTTAAGATTCTAGATTGATATAGGTCACTTCATTCCATTGCACAATTATATTATTCCTTCATTGATTCTTCCTCACAGTTACAATGACATGATCAAGTTGTTTTGAGCTATGTTTTGACATCAATGTAATTACAAAAATTAGATCCATCTATTAGAATTTTGTCTTATTTTTAACTATTACTAATTGGTTTGTCATGGCAAGAAAAAGTGGAGAGAAGGGTCCTTCCATGTAGTTGGTTCTGACGATGAAGCCTTTTAAGTATATATGTATGCCTTTATGTCATTCTTTGGAATGCTAGCTATTGTTTTAAACTATATCATGCTCAAATTCATCCCCATGTTCATAGGTCCAATATAGATGGAAAAAAAATCTTAGAATATTTGTTTTCCTATTTTCATTATGTCAATGCAAACCTATAGACTATATATCTCCCTTTCTTGATTATATTAAGTCCAAAATATACCCATTCTATATTTTTAGGAACTGATATTTCACCATATGCATAGATATTTATTTTAAAAATAACAAACATAGTCATAGATAGAACCCTACATGACACAAACCCTTGATCAAGAGGTCCATATTCATATTTAATAGAAGTACCATTATGTTTTTGGTTAACTTGGATACATCATTGTGTCTTTTTCTTGGTGTTCCATTGAGCTTCAATGATGACATGTACCCTTTGAAAATCTTTCCCTAGTTCAACCTTGGTCATGTGTTTGATCTCCAGGAAGTCCCTTAGCTTCTCAACCTTTAATTTCATTAGTCGTCAACTATGAATTGGATCATTGACTCATTAACCTTTGATTTCACCATCTAATCTCCATGGTACTAGTTAATGTAAACATTTAAATCTGTCTTTGAGCTATCAACTCTATTTGAGTTGGTGCCACTTAGTAGTCCCATGTTTGTACTTAGGATCCATTATCAGTATGTTTGCTTTACATTTTTATGCCATGTTTTGACATATTGATCTCCTTAAACTTTTGACTCATCTCACACTATTGGATCAAGATGGTATGAATGAATGATAACCATTGGATTTACTTGCATTTTATTTAAAATGGCTATTTACCATGGTCTAAATTTGACATCTGTGTGATTGCCATTTTATGTTCACACAACCGTAATTGACATCCATGAAACCATGGAACTTAAGACCCTAATGGTTTTTACATAACTTCAAGTCAACATCTATATGAACATCTCCCATTTTTGACAAAATTTGAAGGCTTGAATTTGGAAGTGAAAAAGTCATGGAGGCACCAAATTTACAGGAAATGTTCTTAATACTAAAAGGATTATGGCCACTTGATCTTCTAGCTTTGGGAGATTTATAAGTGAGTTTACAAAATGTTCAAGTGATATAACCTATGTGTTTTATATGAAATCCATGCACCTATCACTAATCATTTTAACCTAAATATCTATTTGTCGAGGCTTGAATTTGATGCTTGCACAAATGTCATACTTTGTAGGTCCAACTTTGAAACTCCATAACTTGAGTTAGAAATCTCATGCAAATATGAAACTTTTAGGATATGATCTGAGCATTAATATCTCTATGGAACTACAATCCTTTAGTTTTTTAGACTTCCTAAGTTGCATTTATAAAATTCACAAACATGTTTCCTAGTGTGTTTCCATATGATGTTTAAGATGGATTGGCCCCTTAGATTGAACAAGATGAATTTTGAAGAATTAGATATTGAGATAAAAGACTCATCAAGATATGAAAATTTTAGAGAATGATCTTGATACTAAATACATTTATCATGCATGGTATGATTGTCATGTAAGGATTTATAAGCATATTTCTAAATTACACAAGAAAACTATGCAGTCTAGTTCTTCATGATGTCCTAATGATGGATTGATTTACTTAGGATTTTGCTTGAGATACTATTTGATCTTTGAATGTTTAAATGAGATTTTTGAGGCTTGTGCAAACTCTTTTCATAATAATGATTTCTTAGACACCATGAAAACCTTACACTTAAATATATGACCTAAAAATGACCCCTAAGACACCAAATGACACAATGACTAAGCTAGACTATGACCACAGCTAGAATGACATATGAGATGGCATAAAATGAACTACAACATACCCTATGACATTAAAAAAAACACATATACAATATTTTGACTATAAGAGGTTGAACCATTTTGTCTTATGGTAAAAATGGTCAATAGACGCCAACCATCTCTAGAGGTTTTTTTTAATTATAGGCCACCCACATCCTTAAATAGTTCACATTCTGTAAACTAAATGAGGAGACCTAAAACACCTCTTTAAAGGGTGAAAATCAAAGTGAAAATAATTTTTGTCATGCATAGTGGGATAGGTACTCAATGTACTTCATATATTAAAATATTATTTATGTTTTACTTTAATAGATCAACCTTTAGAGGTATTTATACAAGCATCAATGGTGACTCCGAGTTCATTCATCTAGTTTTATCATCCTAGGTATTATTTCCAAGAAATTACCCTTTGTTTTTACTTTCCACATGAAGTTTCATGGATGATTTTAATGTAGGTTTCAACTTGCTCCAAGTTAGTGATCCATATCAACCCTATAAAGAGCCATACTAGCCCTATAATTGTCCCACTTTCCCCACATATGGCTCAAATTATGCATCTAACCAACTTTAACTCCAAGGATGTTATTTTTCCTTTCATCCTCAACAATATTACCAAGATTTACAACCTTCATAAAAACCTTTATAAGAATTAATTTAGAATTATATACCCCCTTTTACTTTAAGCCAGTCATCTCCTAATCTTAGCCTATCCCAAATTGTTAGTGCTATCAAGGCCAAACTTGCAATAATTGATCAATAAGAGAAAATTTTTAGAAACTTGCTTATTCAAGTTACTCAAAATACTCAACCAAGGAAGTTTCCAATTTTCTCACCAAATTATCATATGATAATCCAAAACTAAATAAGGGAGAAAGTTTTAGAATCCAAAACAAGAAAGTTTCCAAGTTTATTCAACCCCTCATCTACTTTTCATGTTGGAATTATTCATAATGATGAAGGTACATCAAAATTTGATAAGATGATTGATAAATGGAAAGAGGAGATTAAATAAACTTTATAGCAATCCTCTTTTCCTCTTCCCCAAGAGATCCTAAATGATTCCATTACCCTCAACTTTTTAATTTATAAGAGTACTCCTTCAAACAACAAACTAACTCATGAGCATATTCATCCCACTCTACCAAGTGAGCCATTTTTACCACCCACCATCTCCTTTTTTAAATGAGGACCCATTGTATACAATGAAAGTGAAGGGGATCCCTTAAGAACTTAATTTCCATTTGTTAATGAGTATTAAACCCCTACTCCACTAGTTAGAATGCCTTACCCTCCCACCATCTCCCTTTGCATTAGATGACCTATTGTATAGAGAGGAGATGAGGAGCACTCAAGTGAAAATGATGAATAGATTCAACTTCTAGTTGTAAATGAAAATAATCCTCAAAAAGGTTATGATGAAGATGCTTAAGTGGTGGCTATAGTAGAGGTGTAACTGAACATTCCTCAAGATGTATCAAGTGACCAAGAAGAGAAAAATCATCTAGATGAAAAAAATCTTATCCTTCGTAGTCAAGAGTATATTCATGGGTACAAAAAAGATTTTTTTTGGACAAATGAGGTTCCATTAAACATGGAAGAATAATAAGAACAAATTACAATAGTGGTTTCACAAGCTAATAGTCTTAAACATGAACTAAGTAAAGACACAAAATAAGATGTAGTAATTCCTAAAGAACCTTAATAAACTCAAAATGGCGATCAAGAAGGTTTTGTTGACATGTGGTAGTAGTATTTTACCATTTTTAAATAGTTTGAGATACTTAAAAAGTCATCAGTCAAGAATGATACTAAATTTATTCTCTCTCTAAGAGGACAAGAAAAAAAATCCCAATGACATGTGGTAGTAATACCATCATCTTGTTCCACAATTTGAGGTCCTCAGTAAACCTATATATCCTAAAGGGAAAAACGAAAACACAACTCAAAATACACCAACTAAATTTTAAGGATAAGCTCCTAAATTTGTCATGATTGATCAGGAACAACCTTTGATAAAGGTATAAATTACATTATTTGTATCAAAAAATCAAGCTTAGACAAGGTATGACATTGTTATTAACTTGCATGATTAGCCCATAGGTAAAGAAATGAATGAGAGATGATTTATTTCCAATAAAAAATATCATAATCATACCAATAATATCAATAGGTAAGACATACCTTTCACCTCACAATCAAGATTCCAGTATAATCCATCCATAAAGTGCCAAATTGTTCATATGGAGTCAAGAATATTCTAAAAATTTTCATTTTGATACAGTTGGAGTAGGCCTTTGAGTTGTTATACATAGTAAAATAGTTTTTTTTAATTTCTCTAAGTGATTTTAGCACATGTTTCTTAGTAGTTTGATGCAATATTTTTCCTAAATGATTATTGGCATAGTGTGTGTATTTTGATTAGTTGTGTGGCTTTGGAAGGTATCTTTAGCTATCTCAATTTGTTCTAAGGGATTACAGTCAATTTTAAGATGTAAATCATGTTTATTATTGAGTGATAAGTGACCACATAGCTCAATGGAATCATAAGGATACTATTATATATGTTTAATATGAAAACTATCCCTGGAAGTTTCTAAAATGTCAAATATTCAAGTCACCTTGATCTCATCTATAAGAAGCAGAGCTCTCTGCCTAAAATCAACTTGCACAACACTTTTTAGGAGTAGTTATGCATAATCAAATTATGCTCATTTATATATAAATTTTTTATGATGATACTCATATGTGAGAATATTAAAAATGTTAAGGAAATTATATAAAATTTAATTCACACGTATGAAATTTATAGAGGTTAAAAAATGTCTTCTACACTAATTTTTACTTGGGCATTTTTTGCATTTTCCAGTTGTTATATCTACCCAGTAAGCACTTTCTATACCTAATTTAGTAGGGATAAATCACATTTATTTATATTTAGAACTTGTATTATGGTATAAAAATGTAAAGGGAATACAATGGTGAATGAGGTAACAAAAATTTATTCCTCACTTGAAAATAACACAATTTTATGAAAACTACCCAATGCATAGAATTTTGTCTTTCTAGTTTCCAAATCAACCTACTCAACACTTTTCAAACACAAATTTGTAGGACCAAATTAAGTCCAATCACATTAAAATTTTCCATTATGACATGAAAATGAGAGATGAATGTGTAGGTTAAAAAATTCATATAAAATGTGATTCCATGTGTGAAATGTACATGGTTAAAAATCATCTTCTGAATTGATTTTTACTTGGTCAATTTTTGATCTCTCTAGTTTTCAAATCTGGCCAATGTGTACATTTCAAGATCATTTTTTTAGGGGTAAAAGAGTTAAAATTCCTCGTAATTATATCCAAATGTAATTAGAGTGTAATGATAAATATTATATATATATATATATATATATATATATATATATATATATTCAATATCATGTGTGAAATACGTAACCATAAAATTTGGATTTTGTGTTGTTTTTTTATGTAACCATTTTCTACATCTTCTAGTTGGTAAATCTCCCCAGTGAGCACTTTTGTCACCCATTTACACAAGACCAAATGAATTCAATATTTATTGAAATTTTATATGGTAGTACCTTGATGACATGAGAAGGTGATGTATTTAATTTTTTACCTTTTGGAGTTTACAGTGAAAATATAAAATGGTGCAAAGTGAACCTTCTGAGAAGGTTTCTCACTTAGCCAACATCCAACCAAAAAAAACTTAAAGGGTAGTACACAGGGATTGATTTGATCATTTAAAAAAATAAAAATAAATTTTTTATCATATTTTTAATATATATATATATGTTTCTAACTATTTTCACTTTTCACATTCAGAAGGAAATGAGAAACTAAAAGGTAATGGTCAGGGGTTTGTACATACCCAGATGAAGTTTCACATCATTATCCAGATGATTGAAGGAACTCCTCTTTGGCTATGGAGGATGACACTTGTAGATAGAATAAGACTCAAACACAGAAAATGTTAGATAGATATAAGGTGGAATGCCAAGCAAAGCTCAGTCCCAGAAGTGCAAAGACTTCCTTGAGGGATGACAGTCCACTTGTTGATAAAAGAATGTCGGATAAAGATAATAATGAAAGACTAAGCAAGAGAAATAGAAACAATACATACCTATATTCTGCTATCAGTCTGTCATAGTCACAAACATCGGTGGTTCTGCCAACATCGATTGGTCAAGTTGCCGATGTCAGTTATACTGCCGACATTGATAGGGGAAATGGTCAATGTTAGTTAGGGAAATGGCCTTGGATAGGTTTTGGATGAGTTTTACGGCTATCTGTGATCAACAAAATGGTTTGGGATGTCTGTGGGAGTTTAGAGATCCGTGCAAGATTGCCAAGGAAGCCAATAGAGTCTGAAGAGGGATAAAGGGTAGAGGATAAGTTGTCAAAAGGGGTAAGGATATGCAAAAGGCTTTTTAGCCTCTCTAGGAAGAAAGCTGGGTCTGGTCTAGTCTACAGTACTTAGAAATAGTAAAAAGAGAACTAATTATTGATGTTTTCTAAACTACTGAAATGAAAGGGTAGAAGAAATACTTAGCTCTGGTGAGATGAAGAACCAAGGTGTAGAATACTTGTTCCTACTGTGGCCGATGTAGAAGACTTCATGCAACATTTTTAATCCAAAGTCTAGAGCTATTCCTATAGAGTTCCTATAGCCTGTGATGCTTGGTGTGTGTCTGGGAGAGAGAGAGAGGTCGAATTCTTAGGAGCAAGAGAATTAGCATTCAGTGCATTTGGGTCTAAGAATTTGCCTTTAGGTCTACATTAAGCAATTGATGTTAGCGATCCTGCCAACATCAGTCGACTGTTGATCGACGTCGGGGGCTAGAGAATGGGTAAAAAGGCTAAAATTAGCCTTTTGCTCGTCCTTCCATCTACCAGGGTCAATTATCATTGATAAACAGTTCAAAGGCGGGTTTAATGGGTGCAAGAATTAGTGGGGGGAGTTGAAATAGGTCTTAGATTAGTCATGGGGTGATAAATGAGGTATCCAAGGGCAAGGAATCTGAGGTGAGGTGTCATGGGTGAGGTGTCAAGGGTGATGTGTCCATGGTGAGGTATCAAGGGAGGTGTTACTAATTTAAAATAGGTAATTTATTTTAAATTAATAAGTGTATGGGTTAGAAATGTTTAAAAGTAGACCAAGGGGACCAAGGGGGAGTTGACCAAGGAGTAAACACAATTTTGGTGTCTACATTTGCCCTTTTTTATCTTGTTGGTTGTTCTTGACGAACTGCAAGACAAAAATAGGAGTAAGTTGGCCCAAGTATGGGATGAGGTCATTTTTGTCTTATTTGTTGTTTTGATGATTTACAAGACAAAAATAGGAGTTGGTTTCCCTAGATGAGGGATGAAGTATTCCCTGTCAAAGCGAGAGTCAAGGGAAGGTAACTTGATATCGAGTGTTGATTTGATAGATAGTGGATGGATATGGTGAAGGTTGAGTGTGAATATTGCAATAGTTGAGATTGCACGTATACCACTTCATGTGATAGGTAGGTCAAATTGTCACAGTCAAGGGTCGAGGAGTGTTAAAATTGAAATAACTAGTCCCCAGCATTTAGTCATAGCTAATTGGGTTAAATGATCAAAGCTGTAGCTCCAATGGTCATCATGTTCCAAGTATCCTAGGCTCAGGAAGTGCTCTTGGAAAACACAAAAATGTCACAAATATTGGGGATCAACTTGCACATGATCTAACAATAGGTGTGAAGGTCATAATATGGGTTGCAGACAATTTGCTAATTATTCATGAGGTAGCATACATGCAATCAAAACAACCAAGGCATAGTTGTCTCAAAAGTGGTCATGGTCTAAGGAGATAGTCATGATCTCCAAGTTCATTGGTCGAGTTGGGCTGAGATATAAGTGATCTCAAGGGGCAGGTGTTGTGGTCAGGGAGATGTATGTGATCTCTAATGTGCCCCATGAGAAGTCAAAGATGACTCCTACAATGCCAGGGCTAGTTGTTTGGTCATGATTTTGGGTTGGTATAGATGGTTGGTCTATTAGATGGATGGATGAAGGAATGGCTGAGCTAACCTCAGAGGACCCCATGTCCACTGAGTGTTATCTACATATCCCTTGTTGGAAGGGCCTCAGGCCAATGTAGTTCTCCCCAAAAGGGAGGAAAGGGTTGGTTATGGATTGATTTGGACTAGGTTAAGTCATGGTTAAAGGTTGAATGGTTTGTCCATCAAGTAGATGAACAAATGGATGTGTCGGAGCTAACCCCAGAAGACGTCATGTCATCTAAGTGTTGCCTACATAGCCCCTATTTAAAGAGCCTCAGACCAATGTAGTTTAGACTGGTTGATAGGTTGGTTTGGTCAGGTTAGGGTTGTTAGCATTTCCCATATGTGTGATGGTACATGCTTGAAATGATGAGTGTATGATGATGTTATAGCCTTTTCCATATTATGTGATGGTGTATTCTGTAACATAGGTGATGTGGTTTTTCATCCCTAGCAATTTTCCATATTCATGATGGATGTATGCTAAAAATGAAATGAGTATGCTTATGCTTCAACAATTAATGGTTTATGCTTGGCATAAATTGTGTGGTCGATAGTTTCCATGTGTATTGGTTTCCATAGAAACTAGTGTGAATAGGCTATGATAATGTGAGTGGTTTGAAAAAGGTTTGGCTGGTTTGGTTTGGTTTAGAAAATGATTTGGTTGGATTTGAATTGGTTGTGTGTGACCAAAGTGCATAAGAAGTGAAAGGTGTGTTGCTCTTTCATTGACAAGGACCATAATGATAGCATAGATAAGGGTTTTTCAAACAAAAGCCCCATTCATGCATTATGTATTTTGACCATTGGTTTATGTTAGAGAAATAGTTGAATCACTTGACATTAAGTGAGCTCGAAATCCCTTGAGTATGTTGGGGTAATAAGTTTGATGATGTGATATGTCAGGATAGCGTAACCCTTTTTAGCAAGGATAACTTTGCCCCTTTTATAGGTGACCCTGAGAATGACTATAGGCAAGTCCATGACTTAAGAGTTTGTCAGTCAATGTTTTTTTTTTGGGTGGACTGATCGATGCGGGAAGTCTACGTGGGGATGTTTTATTTTGTGGTCATATGTGAAGCAAGAGTGTTGTTTGTAGTAATATTTTTAGGCATAGCCATCCCTTGAGGGATTGGTCTATATTTTTGCTTTATATGTTTTTGAGGGCTTTGAATAACTGTCCTTCAAGGGAGCTATCTATTAGCTACAACAATGACGTAGCTATCCTTCGAGGGAGTAGTCTACATTTATAGTTGATGACCTTTGAGTAGGTATCCCAATTTTATATTTTTTGGACTGAAATTTTAGTCATGGACAAGCCTGTAGAGGTTCAAGGGTTTCCCTTTTATTAGGACAAAGCATACATGCTTGACAAAAGGGTTGACTAATGTTTGTTTAGGGGAATAGGGTTGAAATGAATGAGGATTAAAATGATAGGGATTGCTCAAGGGATGAGCTCAAGTTAAATGTCAAGTGAATGAGTACTTCAATAATAGTAGAATGGTCATAGATGAAAGGCATTAAGGGGCTTAGGTTCTAGTCGGCCTTCAAGGGAAGACATATGATATGTCCCTGATCCATACTTGTGCATTATGATATAAGGTCTGAGCCAATTAGGAGCAAACTTGCCTCATTTTCTTCATTCTAGAATGGTCACATGTTGGTTGATGTTGGACATGAAGTTGGTTGATATGTTGTTAGCATGCTTTGGTCGATGTCGGTCATGAAGTTGGTTAATATGTTGTGGGCATTGGATAAGGAGGCCGTTGAGACCTTGTTTGTAGAGAAGTCCCCCTAGCATGGTGTAGAGAGTAGTGTTCTTGATAAAAGCTCACCATGTATTGCTAGAGAGTTTTAGGAGGGATGATAGAATATGTCAAATAGTCAACAAGTCATTTATACCAAACGTCAGGTGGACTAGAGAGGTTAGGAGGGATTTCCCCTAATTGCTTTGGTGACAGGGACAATGTTTGGCACCCATTGAGGATAATCAATGAGACGGAGAGACCTAGATATCTTGCCTAGTTGATAGGTTAGGGGTTCCAAGCAAAATGGCATTTATGCAAAGAAAAAACTAGGAGGGATGAAAACCATCGAATCTGTAGGTGAAGATGGGTGAATAGGTGAGTTTGGAGGTGATTGGTTTATGATAGGTTCAGGGTGAGGGTTTTTAGAAGTTTTAGTAGGTTCTTCAAAACCTAGGCCATGTTGCTTCTTGGAATTCTTTATGGCCTTGTCATTTGGTGGTTCGATGGGCTAGTGGGAGCCTTGTTTGTAGCGCCCAAAGCCAAAGCCCTTCCATGCACACCTATAAAGATAGGTATGACCAAAGTTTGGGTTGTAAATAAAAGAGAAATTAGACGTAAATGGTTGGGGTGATGAAAGAGGATTCTCCTCAGAGGGAGCTTGATCTAGCCCTCCATAGATGAGATTTGTTTGAAGATTGGGAGGACCATAAGGGATGACCATTCTGATACGATGGTCATAGCTAAGACTATGATGAAGTTGTCCATACTCTTGAGGAGTTTGGAACATATCCAAGGTGAGTAAATGATACTCCCCAAGTGAAAGATGTTGGAAGATATCTTCTATAGGGTCTTTTGTTGTCACTTGAGGAGGTGGTGTAGGTGTAACCACCCTTTACGTACTTGTTGAAGCTTCTACAGGTGGAGGCAGTGTTTGGGTCGATGTCTCGAAAGGAATGAGAACATCATTGGGTCGATACATTGTATTACATGTTTTGAAAGGGGAGGGGTCTGCAGGAATGATATGGACCTGATCGACATGTTCAAATTTGACACAACGGTGTAATGTAGAAGGGACACAGGCCATGGCTCAGATCTAAGGTCATCCTAATATCATGTTGTAATAGAACTCTCCCTCGATGATGTAGAAGAGATTTGGGATTGTTCATGGTTTAACATGAATATGTAAGATGATGGTGCCAATGGTAGTGGCAGTGGTGTCATTAAAAGATCAAAGAATTGTTTCAGTTTTTGATATGCAATTCTTTGGGAGGGCTAATCAGTCATAGGCATGGGTGGAAATGATATTGATGCTAGCACCTCCATCAATCATAACTCACTTAATGCAATTTTGATCAACATAGGCTGTGATGAAAAGGGCAGTATCCTGATCTTCCAAGTTGGAAGTAGGAATTTTAGAATACTAAAGGTAATAGAGGTGACGGTGGGTAATGATTGGACTAAGGCAGCTAGTGGTTAGGGTTCCTCAGGTTAGACCTCCACTTCCTGTAAAGCCTTGATTAAAGCTTGATGATGTTGTGGAGAGCTTTGAATGAGGTCATATAAGGACATCTTTATGGGGGTTTGGTGAAGCTGTTTCACTATAGAATCACGGATTGCCTCCGAAGAAGTGGGTTGGGATGTACCCAAGATATAAATCTTGGGTTTGGGTGGTTGAGCAAGTTTTACAAATGGGTAAGTCCAAGGAATAACAACTTTCTCTTTTCCTTTATCCTTTAAAGTTTATGACCTAGTGGCCACATTGATGGTGTTAATCACGAACAAAGGGGACGAAGGAGGTAAAGGGACCATAGTCTAATGATGGGATTTTGATGAAGGTGGAGAGGTTAGAGCAACATTAGACGGTGTTGGATATTTTTTAATAGTATCCTCAACAAGAAGGGTGTCTTTTTCCATGAATTAGCAAATGAAAACCTTGAGGGCACAACAATTTTTAGTGTCATGCCCAGGTGTGTGATGATATAGGCAAATTTTAGTATCATCGAACCAAGACGGTTTTGGTCTGAGAGGTTGAAATGGTTTAATAGGTAGAAGAGTCATGTTAGAAGTTTGCAAAAGTTGGCATAGTATCAAAGCATATGAACTTGTTAATGGGTCCGTGCTTGTTGATGTACTAGGTGTTGATGACTATTTTTTGGGAGTTTTTGAGGGAGACTTCCATACCACCTTTTGGGTTGGTGATGTGGCCACTCATGTAGATGACACTTTCTTTGCGTGGGGTGCCAAATTTTTTAGAGGAGGTAGGTTTGTGGTGGGTAAAGGGAGTAATGGAGGCAACTTGTTTTTGTTAGGTATTGGAGTAAGGAACACTCCTATTAAGTTAGAGGGATGTGGGCCTAAAATGGAGGGCAATGATGATGGTGGAGGAGTTCTCCGACATGGTTTAGAAGCCTTCTTTGGTTTAGTGTGAGGACTACTATTGTGTAAGGCAAGGTTCAAGTCTACATTCACTTGTGGGTGAGTGAGGTTAGATATGGGGTGAACACCGAGGGATTTAACTGGTGTTGGTATGGTGGATGTTTGTGAGGGTTTAGGTTCAGATGTGGATGGTTGGGCTTCTAAAGATTTGGAAGTAAAAGCCTGGTCTTCATTGGTGACTTTTGGAGATTTTGTCATAGAAGGGTTGATAATACAAGATGAAACGGGATGTGTAAGATAAGGAGCTTTGAGTCACTCCCATAATGCCTCATGCTCTAACTTCTTTGAATGGAGAAATCCTAAGTTCTCAACCAATTGAGAGAATGGTCTAGAAGATGTTGGATGAGGCTTTGGTTTTTTAGAAGACATGGGTGGTTGTGAGACTAGAAATGTGTTAGATGCAGTGATCTCGGGCCATAGGCGAGAAAGAGTCATCACTGGATCATCTTCAGTCAAAGTAGGCAAAGAGACAAGTTCTTATCTTGGTGGAGAAGGAATTAGAGAATGTGATTCCTCAAGAGGATAGAGGGCAGGGATGATTGTGCCTTCTACTTGTGGTTGAGGAGCAGGAAAGGCAGGGTCCTCCATTGGTAGTAGGAAGGATGAAGGTGGGGATAGCGATGCTGGTATGGTTAAAGCGTCCTCCAATATAAGAGGGGTAAATGGAGAACTAATAGGAGAAGAAAGTTCTTCCACCTGTGGGGGAGAAATAGGAGAAGAAGGCTCTTCTACCTATGGTGGAAAAATAGGAGAAGAAGGCTCTTCTACCTGTGATGGAAAAATAGTTTGATCAATCTCTTTAGTTTGTGGAAGAGGTTGGTTAGGGTTGGGAGGTGAAACCATGTTGACTGTTCATATATTATGCTCTTGGGGGTCTCGGCCATGGTCTGAATGTTATTTTGACTAGGGGGATGGCTAGGGAAAGGTTGTCTAAAGATGTCTATGTTTTCGTTAGGTGGTGCGTTTGGCTTATCCAAAACAAGATCACCTTTATCTATCATGTCTTGGACAATGTTTTTGAAGGTTTTGCAGTTGTTTATGTCATGGCCTTTGACACGGTGATAATGACAAAAGTCATTTTCCCTATACCATGTAGGGATGGCTTTTGAGGGGTCAAATTGAGGTGGTGGTCAAATTTGGGGGAGACTAAGGACTCCCTATTTAACAAGTTTATCCAAAATGGAAGCGTATGATTCTCCTATAGGAGTATACTGACGCTGTATATACCATTGTTGGAATTGTTGTGTAATGCTTTGAGATGTGGAAGGTTCAGATTGGTTAGTTTTTGTTGAAGATGATGGTCTAAGTACCACAACATTTGCTGATCCCTTAGACTTGAAATTGGAGGAAGAGGTTTTAGATGAAGGGTCATTTGATTTTGCATTAGTATTTTTACTACACAATTTGACTTTATTTTCTTCGACAACACAGAGTTCAAGCTTCCTGGCCATGGTGAAAGTTTCGTCAAATGTGCGGAATGTTTAGACCCACAAGGTAGATGAAATGTGTTTGGCACACGCTTGTGAAAAGAGCTCAATGAGCTCAGGTTGAGGTAAAGAAAAGGAGAGTTGGTTGATTAAACTTCTCCATCGAGTAACCAAATCAACTATGGATTCATCGTCAAATTGTCTGATAGAATATAGGTCCGTGATGGAGACCTTTTTAGTGATGTTGATAGAAAAGTGGTCAAGAAATAGTTGAGCTAGTTGAGTGAAGGTAAATAAAGAGTGACTGGTAATAGAACTATACCAATCGAGGGAAGCATTAGAAAGCGACATGGGAAATGTGCATAGTAATAACACATCATCATGTTCTATAAGGTAACAAGCATGTTTAAACACTCGTAGATGTTGCTGTGGGTCCTCTTTACTCTGAAAGTGAGTAAACTTGGGAAGTTCCCACTGACTAGGATATGGTCGGATTGGGACTAAAGGATGAATAGGTTCATTAAAAATTTGTTCATATGAGAGAACATTTCTTGAACCCAAAACAAATGTCTCAAGATTAGACACCTTATCCATCAGCATCTTGATTAGATCAACTAGTGGATTGATAGGTGGGGCACCCCCTAAGTTGTAAGGTGCTTGGAAGGAATTAGGAGGGGCGTATGACATAGTTGGTTGCGCTTGCATAGGTGCAACATATTGGTAACTAGTCATTGGGACTGATGTTAAAGTCAAGGGTGGTTGTGTTATGAAGCTAGAAGGTAGAACTTGGCTTGATGTTGCCAAATGTGGTTGAGTGGTAGCAACACTTGTTGAAGGATAGGTAGTTACTCTTGTTTTTATGGGTGTAAGAGTAGGTGGGATGGAGACAATTAAGTTCTAGAATGGTGTAGGACTTTGTTTAATGGTTTGTGGTTGAGGGGGTACAGGAACCCCAAAGGAGGTAGGTCTAGAAAGAGAAGGAGAGGTCACACTTTGAAGATTGGTCATGGTCACGTTGTGGGTTGAGGCAATGGCCTAGGTGACCATGGGTTGGGTCACGGAGGCTATTGATACGATTTTTGTGTCAACTAAGGAGGTTGGTATCCCATAAATTGGGTTGCCTAAAGAGTCTCACGTTTGACTTCTTGAGAGATAGTGTTGAAGAGCCTTAACATTAAGGTCAAGGAATCTTTCAAAGTTTTGGTCCCCTTCGGGAACAATATGGGGTTGAGTTGGGGTTGGAGTATGCTCAGTGTCTAAATGATACTCCATTAGAGGACTTGATATAGAAGGCGAAGGTGGGAGTGGTTGTTGCCTTGCATGGTCAACAAGAGTTTTGGTTTGACTACGTGTCAAAACCATCCAAGGCAAGAAAGATTCCAGTTCTAAAACTATATATTTCAGCCTCAAAAAACTAGAATTGGTGTTTCTAATAGTAAAAAGGTCAAGTTTTTAGCTTGATATTTTGAGAAGAAATTTTTTTGACAGTGACCAATGCTGGTAGGAAAAACCGATGTCGGTGAATATCAGTTGCCAACGTTGGTGGAAAAACTGATGTCGGTTATTGTGTATTTCCAAAAACTTCAAAAAATTGAAAGTTTTTAGAAGAAAGAAGAAAGTTTTGAGTTGGTCTTGGAGCTCAGAATGCGATCTCACCAGCTCAAAAAATTAGATAGAGGCAAAAAAATAGATGAAGACAAGTAGCCTCTAAATGTTAAATTCCTAAGAATAAGTTTTAGAGTCTTGTTGGCTTATGCCTTAGAAGAGTGTGTTTGGAAAGTTGGGCTTTTAGAACGGGTCCTAAGAGAGGCAGTCTAAGGTTGGTTTTGGGTTAAGTTTTGGTGCTCAAAGTCTATATTAGGTTTCGTATGTGGCTTAGTGCTAGGAGCTTGCTCGCCTCACTTCATGAGCCCAGAGATAAGTTGGGTCGCTTAGCCAGTATATACTTCCCCTAGAGTTTATACTCTACCAAAGAATAGAGTGGGTTATCCCCTTAGTAGTGAAGTCCAAGTGGGATTGCCAAGAAGGGTAAGGTATCTGCTAAGTGATGAAATCCTAGTTAAGCCTTGTCTTAGGTATGTTTAGATGTTTAGTTATGAAAGTGGTCTAGTCGTGTAACATAAGTGCACTACGATTTATTCATAATGCTTTTTAAGTTACTAGATGAGTGGACTAAACATGCATTCAAGCAGAGATGAAATGCAAAACATTTTTAAGCCCAAATTGAAATGTGTGTTCGGATGCAGACAAGTGGAGAAAAGGTTTAAGAGCATGAACTTTCACTACTCTAAGATGCATGAAAGAAATGACAAGAAGAAAAAGAAAGAGGTTCTTTTTAACTTCCACATATGATATCTTTTCAAAATAAAAGGATAGAAGAAGGATGCAAGAAGAAATCTAATGCACGTATATGAATGTTTGCTTTTATAAGAAATGAACCCAAGGAAAACTCCAGGGTCCCACTGGGCATGCCAAAATGTTTCTAACTATTTTCGCTTTTCACATTCAAAAGGAAATGAGAAACTAAAAGGTAATGGTTAGGGGTTTGTACGTACTCAGATGAAGTTTCGCACCATTATCTAGATGATTGAAGGGGCTCCTCTTTGGCTGTGGAGGATGACACTTGTAGATAGAATAAGACTCAAACACAGAAAATGTTAGATAGATATAAGGTGGATTGCTAAGCAAAGCTCAGTCCCACAAGTGCAGAGACTTCCTTAAGGGATGACAATCCACTTGTTGATAAAAGAATGTCAGATAAAGATAATAATGAAAGACTAAGCAAGATAAATAGAAACAATGTGTACCTATATTCTGCTGTCAGACTATCACAGTCACCAATGTCGGTGGTTCTGCTGATGTTAGTTGGTCAAGTTGCTAACATCGGTTATGTTGCCGATGTCAGTAGGGGAAATGGTCGATGTCGGTCAGGGCAATGGCCTTGGATGAGCTTTGGACAAGTTTCAGGGCTATCTATGATCAACAAAATGGTCTGGGATGTCTATGGGAGTTTGGAGATCTGTGCAAGATTGCTGGGGAAGCCAATAGAGTCTTAAGATGGATAAGGGGTAGAGGATAGGTTGTCAAAAGGGGTAAGCATATGCAAAAGGCTTTTTAGCCTCTTTAAGAAGAAAGTAGGGTCTGGTCTAGTCTACAGTACTTAGAAATAGTAAACAAAGAACTAATTATTGATGCTTTCTAAACTACTGAAATGAAAGGGAAGAAGAAATACTTAGCTCTGGTGAGATGAAGAACCAAGGTGTAGAAGATTTGTTCCTGATGTGGCTGATGTAGGAGACTTCATGCAACATTTTTAATCTAAATTCTGGAGCTATTTCTGAAGAGTTCCTATAGCCTGTGATGCTTGGTGTGTGTCTGGGAGAGAGAGAGAGAGGTCAAATTCTTGGGAGTAAGAGAATTAGCATTCGGTGCATTCAGGTCTGAGAATTCACCTTCAAGTCTACTTTAAGCAATCGACATCGGTGATACCGCCACTGGCGTCGGTCGACTGTTGACCGACGTCGACGGCTAGAGAATGGGTAAAAATGCTAAAATTAGCCTTTTTCCCATTCTTCCATCTGCTAGGGTCAATTTTCATTGATAAACGGTCTAAAGGTGGGTTTAATGGGTGCAAGAATTAGTGGGGGGAGTTAAAATAGGTCTTAGATTAGTCATGAGGTGATAAATGAGGTATCCAAGGGCAAGGAATCTAAGGTGAGGTGTCATGGGTGAGGTGTCAAGGGTGAGGTGTCCATGGTGAGGTGTCAAGGGAGGTGTTATTAATTTAAAATAGGTAATTTATTTTAAATTAATAAGTGTATGGGTTAGAAATGTTTAGAAGCAGACCAAGGGGACTAAGGGGTAGTCGACCAAGGAGTAGACACAATTTTGGTGTCTACAATATATATATATATATATATATATATATATATATATATAAAATAGGTTTTTATCATGTCTTTGTGATTTTCTATTTTTCCATGTTCTAAAGGTGTTGATGCAGTTCTGCACAACTATATGTTGTTTTTTTATCCATATATTTTGATCCACAAATCTATTTTTGATGCCACTTGTGATATAAATCTGATTTATCCCTCTTTTAAATGATGTTATTTTTAAATTAGATAAATGTAAGATTAAAATCAGGTCAATATTACATTTACAATAATGCATTGATTTAAGCCCAAGACTAAGGATTTCAACACAAACACAACCCTATAACATTAGTTGTGATATCCTAAAATATGGGTAAGGTGGAAAAAGGATCAAAATTAGCTAGATTAAATAATGGATTGGTTACTCTTAATTCATGAAAGGAGGCCAGTTTCAAGAAAACAAGATGAGTCATAGAAGACCAAGAGACTCTTATGCCACCTTTCATGAAGTAATCATTATGCAAGGCTAACACATGTTAAATAAATAATAATAAAACTATTTTTTCACCTTCCATTAGATTTATAATTGATCTCATGATTAGATGAGAGATATCATGAGATTTATACACATCCACCTTCTCTCTCTCCCTTCTCTTCTCCTATATATACCCTTATAAGTGAAGTTGATATCATCCTATAGTTGGTTATGTTGTAACCTTACCAAAATTATGTTTATTTATTACTTTTAAATTTAATAAAAGTTTATTTATTCCTCCATCTTGACTCTAGTGTTTTTATGATGAATTATTGATGAATGATAGTGATAGTGTTCAACTTCATTGCATTTTTCTTCTTCATTCTCACCTCTTTGTGAGTAAGTTATGTTATTACAAGTCATATAGTGTGTGTCAAGTAGTATTTCAGATGTTAAGTGTGAAAAAATTCACTAGTGTCTTCCTTTAGACCTCTTGATTATCCCATTGATTGATGCATTAGCTATATCATCCATATTGAAACACTTATGTTGGAAGCACTATTTTAGAGTTGTGAAATAAGATTTTAGTCTTGTATTAGTACATAGTAGAAATCATAATCTTGTAGAGGAAATTAAAAATTTAGTGTATCACCCAATATATCCATTGCTTCCATGATTTATTTCACCATTTTCCTTGTAATTTGAGTAGGTGTAGTTTTAGCATGGTGGTGTTATGACATTCATTGCACTCAAGTTGTGCCCTCATTTTGTGACATTTGGAAAGGACACCTCCTACCATATCCTAGGGGCCATTTTAAATATTAATAATCACTCATTTATAATTCTTAATGTTTATTCCTCAAATGATGATGATGAGCATTTGACTTTATGGTGATGGATTATTGATTTTCTACCTAACATCCACTAGGCTATATGTGGGGATTTTAATATACTATAAAAATCAGATGACAATATTGGGACTAAACCTATGTAATGGGTTGCCTATGAAAGGGAGGTGTGGTTATGAATTCAAAATAAATTTGGCTTTCATGACCTTAATTTAGGGTGACTCCCCACACCAAAAATTTTATACACTTGTACCAATCTTTGAGGTAGGACTGATTGGGTGCTTAAATGGATTGATCATGATATGATTTCTACTCAATCATACTTCTCATTTGATAACACATTTTCTATATTGATATAAGCCTTGTTAAATTTATATATCTCTATCCACTTTCTAATTAGATATCTATTAATTGGCATTTCAAAAATCCTAAACTCCATTAGACATAATTACTTATTAATGCAGACCTCATGGATCATGGGCCCACCATGGTGCATATCAAGTAGGTTTGGAATATTGATCATAAGAATACTCAATAGCTAGGGTGGACCTAGTGGTGGGATGATGTTCTCAACTAGATAACTATATTTTTACACATCTATAGGTGCCAATTATTGAATATTTGACAAAGATCCTATTCCACCACCTCTTTAAAATTGAGTCAAGTTGTGCCCTCCTTATAAAAACACCCATTTAATGAAAATATATAGTTATAGGTGGCCAAATTATGCCACCAAATCCAAATTATTGACTAGTATAATTTTTTAGTGCTCAATTTTGAACTCATATGCATTGGCTTAGGGTTGGTGATTAGGTCTAAAAGGAGTTATTCCACATGTTCAAGGATAAGTCCACCTCATAACAAATGCAATCCATCTAGGATAATGGGAAAAAACATAGAGATGCCTAATATGGCCAAAAATTTCACCAAGAATTATCGACAAGTGTTTTCATCTTAACCTCTATCCATGGAAAGCCAACATGCCTTGTGTCAGTGCCTCTTAACGATTCCCACTAAAGTTACCTCTACCCAAAAGGTTTTCTATGACATGATCCTTTATTTGGAGGATTTATTTAAAGTTATGATGAAAATGGATAATGATAAATCCCCAAGATGTTATCGATTCCTTTACAAGTTTTACAAGGAAACTAGGTTATTATTAGGGCTAACCTTTTTAGGTCTACTTTTAATCCTTACACACACAGACCTTATGTTTAGCCATCAACAAAGGGAATATAAAATTAATCCTAAAGTCTGGTGACTTTGAGCTCATTTTTAATTAGTGTCTTATCATTTTGCTTAATGTCTCTTATAAAATCATCACCAAGGCTTTAACATTCCATATTAGACATATATTGCCTTCAATTATCTAGACTGAGAATATAAGATTCATTTAAGGCAAATATATTATGGATAATTTTATTATGGTGTGAGAAGGAATGAAATGGGGCCATCAATTGTATCAAAAGTATTTTTTTCATTAAAATTTATTTTTATAAAGCCTATGACTGCATTGAATGGCCATTAACCTTTTACGACTTAGTGAATGTAAATACTATGTTGTTAAAGAGTTGAGTATAGTAAATTAGGGTATAAATATGTAGTAAATATATCCACTAATCTGGTACAAAATTGACTAACTTTGACCTTTCTAAAAATTGTAACAAATAATGGAAATAAGAATTTAGTTGGAATAGTAATATGATTATGTAATTCAAATGAATGATAATTATTTATGGGAATACTATGAACACTATTATGAATTTTGTGATGCTAGTTTCACCTTATGAAAACTCCAATGATGTTCCTAATAATGATGGATGGTTAGGTAAGCAGGAAAATTCAAGCTTATGAGTCTACAAGGTTCAACACAATAGTATTATAGGGCACATATATTCAATTAGTTTTTGACTATTGAAGGAGATGACAAATGGATGCCCTAAATACATGGGGATGGATAAAGTGATTAAAATTATTACATAGGTGAGTTAAGAAGATAATTTAAGTAGTGCTTCAAAAGCTTCCTTTGCTTCTACTAGGGTAACCATTAGAGTGATGGGTTTGGACTCATATTTAACAGGCGGTGAATATTTTACAAATTTAGTTTTAGAGGGTGAGAAAATAGTGGTGGGCATTGATAGGGTGATTTCATACGTGTATTTTATAGATGAGGCTCTCAAAGAGTTATTTCAAAGTGAGGAGTGTTATTCAGAATGGGATCTAGTTTGTAGATTTGATAGATTTTGCCCAACTTCCATGCTTTCCATTAATAGATTTATGATTCATGGTGACCTCTAATGGAGGACAACCTAGAAATTTATCTTTTTGTTAGAGAATACTATATTGTGGTTT
Source organism: Torreya grandis (assembly GCA_037957365.1). Lineage (NCBI taxonomy): Eukaryota > Viridiplantae > Streptophyta > Pinopsida > Cupressales > Taxaceae > Torreya > Torreya grandis. The sequence continues at coordinate 488,182 of JARHVA010007772.1, forward strand.
TTGATAATCATTTAGATCATAATAAGTTTATTTAGGCTAACTCTTTGATTTGGGATCAACATCTCCTTTTCATGAAACCCTAGATTCCTTCCTTCAATCCTTTACTTGATAACCTCACCATTATGCCTATTTAGGTGTAACTATTGTATCTCCCACTTCAGTTTTGGGCATAATATTATTTTTCATGCATTGGTGGAACTTTGGGAGATTTCCTAGAAATTGATGCTTCTACATCTAATTTTTCTTGAACTACCTTTGCTAGAATTCTTTTCTATTTGGATATCTCTCAAAATATCCTCGAATCCATTAAATTGAAGGTCAAAGTTCATTATTAGACTCAAACTCTAGATTATTAAGGGTTACCTTTTAGATGTTGAATATGTTTTTAAACAAGCCATTTGGTTACTTCTTTCCTTATCTCTAAGCATAAAGTGTATTCTTCATGGTAGAAGGATGTTAAAGAGGATCATATCTTAGTTCATCCTTTTTTTGTACATTATAATATTGTTAGTAAAGATTTATGGAAAGCACAAGAGGATGATTTAATAGTTCCTTATTTGGTGAAGTCATCTTTAATTTTGGAGGTTATTGGTTTAGTTGAAAAGAGTTTTGTGAATTTAGAAAGTAATGAGAAGGCTTGTACAAACTCACTTGTGGATTGGTGCATCTCTCCAAGTATAAATTTATATATTTTGAGTAATCAAGAAGAATGGATAGTTATTATAAGTAAGAGAAAAGGTCATCTCTTACCTAGTTCCACTTCTAGGACATTTATCTCTCATGGTAAATTTAAAAAGGGTGAGACTTAGTAAGAAATAATTTTCTATTTTTTGTAAATTTGGTTATTTAATGTAAATCAAAATTAGTTTTAATACTTTATCATAGTGTGTTTTGTTTGGAGTTTGTTGGTCATATGACTTGATGGTTTTTTTACTATCAATACATGCCTATCTAGTTTTTTGATCATTCTTGTTTTTGAGAAAGGGTCCTATTAAAATCCAGTATCAATAAAAAAGAACTTACTTGTAAAATGACTAAGATCGATGATCTAGAGGCTAAAAACTAAGAGAATAGATTTAATATCAAAAATAGGATCTCGATATCAAAACCCCATGAGTCACTTAACTAGATCTATATATGTAACATGATTGTATGGGATGGGAAACATGAGTAACTGGATATAATATATGTGAATTTATATATAGTATTTAGATGTAACATGAATGTATGGCTCACTATTCATAATATTTTGTTGGTTGATTCCATGCATCCCCTCCCCTATATAGATATTGATTATGTTTGGGTCAGTTGTTAATTGGCTTATTCAAACCCATTTTAAAGCTCTATAATAGAGGGGTAGGACATTGGTCGAGTGCCAACTATGACTATAAATGTCCTCAAAATGACATCTAGATAGATAGAATATCTAGTTGGGTTTTCCATCCCTATCCCATATAGTTCTCATTTAGTTTGTATAGAGGGCTCCACTATATATATGGGAGTTTATTTAGCTCCACTCTATATAATCTCTATCTAACTCTAATCCCCATCCCTAAATATATAGAGAGGGAGATGGAGAGGGAGAAGGGTGCCAAAATAAATAGATCTTTGGGCCCCTTCCCCCTCTATAAAACTAAACTAAACTAACTCTATCTAACTCTAATCCCCATCCCCATCCCCATCTCCATCCCTATCTATATAGAGAAGGAGAGGGAGAGGGAGGGGGACCAACTACATATCATTTTTTTGGCAACCCCTCAAGCCCTATATATCTATCCGGGTTAGATCAAATCTATATATATATATGTATGTATGTATGTATGTATGTATGTGTATATATACATATAGGTATATATACATACATCTATATATATATATGTATATATATATACATATAGACATATATATATATAATATACATATATATATATATATATATATATATATATGTATATATATATATATACATATACATATGTACACACACATACATACATACATACATACATATATATATGTATGTATATTCATATACATATATATATATATATATATATATATATACATAAATGTATATACATATATTCATATATATATTCATATATACATATATATATATACATATACATACATATATATATATATATATGTATACATACATACACACACACACACACACACACACACACACACACACACACACACACACACACACACATATATGGGGAGTTAGATAAAGTTTATATAAAAAGAGGGAGGGGCCCTCCCCTCTATATAAACTGAAATAAACTAAACTAAACTAGACTAAACTCTATCTAACTCTAATGTATATCAACCTAGGATCCCTATATATCTGTGGGGGGCTTGACCCCCCTCTATCTATATTAATTTAGGTCTAGGTCAAGGCAAGTCTAGTCCTTAATCTATCAATATTAAGTGAGCACCCTTGACCCAATACCAAGACCAATACCAATACCAATCAATTGATAATACTAATACCAACCTAATACAAATGGACAATCAATAAGTGGGCTAATTGATGGGTGGGTTAGGATATGGATCACTTCATGTATATCATATGTACACTTGATAGAAGGTCTTGTATGCATGATCTGTGTCTAAATAGTGTAGATATTCACTTGTATGGGTTCCAATATTTCTGAGATCTATGTTGTTAGGGGACTCAGCAAGGGTCTTACCATCATTGAATATGTGAATTTCTCTCAAGTACTCCAAGATGGTCTTCCATGTCAAGGATTTATACTTATGGGTAGGGATGGATATAACATACCAAAAAATTTGGTAGTCAATAATTGTTTAGACTTGATAGAAATTTTTATGGCACATATAATGGGATGGGTGACTTGTCACAACACTCACAAATTGATTGATGGTGTTTTCATCATCGATGTCTATCAAGTAGGACATGTGGGTTAGCTAGGCTCTTCTATAGCTAATGATACGTTGATCCTGAATCCTTTGGAGTATCTTTCTCATAGGTTCTTTGATCTAGATTTTTTTGGGATTCTTGATGGGTTGATTTTCCCAATTCACTTCATTAACAACACTTCATGAAGGAGCTCAATCGGTAGCGATCAACCAGTAGCACCCTCTCCTCCCCTCCCCTTCCCCCTCTATAGAAACTAGATGGGAGATGGGATGTGAGATATGGGCCTAAGATAGAGGATTAATAAAATAGGGACCCTCCCCCTCCAAATATCTAATTCTAGTTTTTTTTGCCCTCTCCCTCTCCCTCTTTACATAAGGATTAGGATCAAGATTGGGATCGAGATCGAGATTAGGATAAGTTAGACTAGAGTTTATTTGGCCCTTTATAGAAATCAGATGGGATATAGATATAGCTACCACTTGACCCCATCTAGATCTATATATATGGGGACATTTATGCTCCCTTATAGATCTATAGGTGACCCCTCTATATATCAATGGGATAAGATCAAATATATAAGGGGTAATAATAAAATATATAGTATGCCACCTCTACCGCTACCACTATCGCTATCACAACTATAGGGTTAGGGTGGACAAAATACTCTATCTATATGTCAAAGAACCCCAACCCTTATAGATCTTATACTTTAGGGGCCTAATGTCAATCGATGTCCAATTCACTATGGGTCAAGTAGTAGAGTGAGCTGGTCACTATGATGACAAAGATATTGGATCAAGATACCCTTAAGGTCTTCCAACTTGGAATAGATGGTAGAGTATAGGTGGGAAGCTATGAGATGGATATGGTGCTTTTCCCTATGATGCTTCTCTAACTCTCAGCAAGAATTAGGCCCAACCCCCTATATAGATTTGGGGTAGAGGTGGACTCTCTATCTATATGGGTCTGACTATAGAGAGTTGCCCCTTCCTAAATGATCATACCAAGGGATTCTACCATACTCTATGTAGTTGTGAATCCTACAAAGCTATTTAGGCTAGATTGTAAAAAGTGGGTGATATGTTTCTAGATCCCTCTTAGGAGCTTCACGATACCCATGATTCCTAATAGGAAGTTGTCATCATATCATGCATAATAAATCCTAATTCCTTTAGGGTTATGGCTATATATAGTCATTAGGTTTAGACTAGCCAAAAATAATCTATCTTGAGGGTATTTAGATATGGTGACCCTATCTATATATATGAGAGATCGAGGCACCTTATATATGGCACTTTATCCCCTATACCTATATGGGTACCCTCCCCAAATATTTATTTTGTTTGGCTCCCCTAAGATAAAGCCCATTAAATCTATATGGTGGCCCTCCATAGAAACTAGATGTGAGATGGGATCTGGGATATGGGTCTGAGATAGAGGATTAATTGGATAGTGTCCCTCCCCCTCAAAATATATAGTTCTAGTTTTTTTGGCCCTCTCCATCTCCCTCTCTATATAGTGATTGAGATCAAGATCAATTAAATTAGAGTTTCTTTGGTCGTCTATAGAAATTAGATGAGATATGGATATAAGCACCACTCAACCCCCTCTAGATCTAGATATAGATATATGGGTATTATCTATCTAGGGGAATCTAGTTAACACCCCTCAAGTAGTTATATAGAGAGGGGAGGGTTGATAGGTGATAGGATGAGGAGGCCCTTTATCTATATGGGGAGTGAGCTTAGTGAATCCCTCTCCTAAAGACTCATATCAGTTGAGTTCTTGATTAAGGTTGAGTGCATATTAGTCATTCGGATGGTCATAACGAACTAATTTGGTGATTTGAACAATTGGAATTTTATGCTTCTATTAGATCCTCTCTATCTATTGATCAATCTTATGTAGGTAGATGTTGCTTAGTAGGTCTAAAGTAGGATAGAGGAAGGTTAACTACCTATCCCTCTCTCCTTATCAATTGAGGGTCTCCCATATAGATATAGAGCTCCTCTCCCTATCAATTAAGAACTTCTTGTCAATAAAGAGTCCCCTCCCCATATAGATAGAAGGCCTCCTTGATCTATCATTGATAACCAACTAGATGCCCTCAAACCCCTATAGATAGATGGGGTCAAGTGGTGGATATATCCATATCCCATATAATTTCTATAGAGGGCCATTGTATATAGTTAATCAATTTATATAGAGGGACAAGGGGGAAAACTATATATATATATATATATACATATATATATGTATGTATGTATATATATCTATATATGTATATATTTATGTATATATATATATGTATATATATATACATACATATATATATATATATATATATATATATGTATGTATATATATATACATATATATATATACATAAATATATACATATATAGATATATATACATACATATATATATATATATACATACATAAATACATACATACATATATATATATATATATATATAGATAGATAGATAGATAGATGGGGGTAACCCTATAAAGTGAAGTTGATTTAATGAGCTGCCCATATATATAGAGGGGGGGAAAAAAACTCTATCTTATGCTCCCATGGAACTCTCTAGATTTTTGCTCTGATGGAATAGTGATATAAAGGGCCCCATATATAGATAGGGGGTCGATATATAGTAACACCTTAATTGGATATGAATGTCATGTGGCATTAGTGTCCTTATTTTTTTGGTAGTCTTCTCTATGTAGGATTATCCCAAACTTTTGGGTACACTTATGTCTAGATCTATAGGTTTGTTCTTATGTGAATGAGTTATGAAACATGCTATATGGTTTTTTTGACTCTATTTCTGAGAAAACCCTAATCCTTCATGTTGTCAAGGCATCTGATGATACAATATGAAAAGTGTGTTTGTTATTAGGGTAGGTTGGACATCTTCAACACCTTATTATGAAGAGAGTTTCCTACATACCAATACTCTAAAGAGGGATCAATTTCAATGTAGTTATTCCCACCTAAGTGTTGGTGTAAGTGCAATTTAACCTAGTATGGTAGTTGACTTGAATTCTTTGAATGTGCTTAAGACTATAAATTTGAGTATTTTGAGCTTAGGAATGTTGTAGATGGTAGTATATAGAAGTAGGGCAGACTAAGGATTGACAACCTTAACTATGCATAACTTGTTATGAGTTTGCATATGTATTTTACATTTTATTTCCATCTATTAGTTAGAGGGCCAAAATTCATGTATTAATATTGTTCTAGTGCTTATGCTAGTGTTAAAAGAGGTCTAAGCTGACCTTGGGAGGTCTAATATTTGAAAATATATCTATTTGTGAAAATAGTATGGAAATGATAGTAGCTCCATTATTAGGACACTAACACCATGTGGCACTACTATCCCTATTATCTTGCTAGTGTCCAAGTGGTAGAACACTAGGCAAGAAGGGCAAGGATGCAAGAATTAGGGTCTGAGACTACTTTATGGATAACTAAGGATACCTTTGGACCACAAGAAGGTTAGATAAGTGTTATAATAGGTTTCAAGATATGGCTAGGGATAAGTTATGGATAAGTGGCCTCAAGTATCACTATTATCACTCAAGTGCCACTTTTAGGTGATTATATTCCCCCTTTTATTCTAAAAATGTAGCAAAGTTAATGATTAAAATAAAAGAAAAATAATCATACCTAGACTTACCTAAGAGGTTAAGACTATGAAGTTAGGTATGAGTAAGTGAATCATGCTCCAATGTGTGTCTTATAAGTGAAACATGCATAAATTAGTCCTTAATTAATATATATCAAAAGCAAAGACAAAAATATGTAAATAAGTGAAACTAATTAAATTTGAGTAAAGGGATGAGAGAGAGGAAATGAATAAATACACCTCACTTGGTACACAAACCAGTTCATAAACGTAGTGATAACCTATGTGTGCATATATAGATTGATCAATCAGTGAATAACTTGGATTAAACTAATGGATTGATCAATTATTATGTGTGGGTGGCTCAACAACTTAGTCCAATTTGACACCATCATTTCCCACCATTTCTTTGTGGATCATGACCTATGAATAGCTTGGATTGGAATAATGGTGTTTCCAACCCTCTCATGTATGTGTATCAAGAACTCAAGTTACTATTAATCCATCATTTCCCACCCATGTGTAGTAGATGCACATAAAACTAAATTTATTTGATGTAACTAGAAATGTCTAACTAGAGCTACTTGGGTATATTAGGTGGCTCTAGGCCATTTAGGAATGCCAACCACTATAGATGGTGTAAGGCATGAAAATCATGTGTAACCTATAATGTGGTGTCTAATGTATACAATTTAGAGAATGACATGGATTTTATCATTCCATATGATCAAATGGTGTATAAGTGATCAAGTAGAAATAATGTGCCGTGCACATTCCCCCAAAGATGATATCTAAGCACATAGATTCTAAAATAAGTTATAATAATATGTATATAAGTATATTAACTATAAATGGGAATGGTTATGCCATGTATGATGCCCTAAATTTGAGAAAAATATTATTAATGTAAGCTAAAATGGTATGAATCTAAGCTAAACTAAGCCAAAATTGGTAAATCTATAATTGAACCTATACAAACCTAGACTGTACTTATTGCGCCTTTTTGGCTAATCTAGATTTCTCTAAAATTAAGGCTACTAGATAGTAGAACTATATCTTGAACATTAGCACCATGTTGTGCTAGTATCCTAATTTGGGTGCTAATGTCCATTTGTTATATTTTGTTTACAAATATACTAATCGCTATGTCACTATTTTCCTATGTGTTTACCTAACTTTGATTTGTATAATCTGAGCCTCTATGTTTAAAATGTATTATTAGTGTATTATGGGAACCTGATCTCTATGACAAACCCCTATGAATACTTTAATTTTTAGGGGAGTTGTTGAACCTATGCAATAACTATCCTCAAAATAAAAATCTCTATAAGATGTGTGTTATCTAGAACATATAAAATATCTACCTAATAATCCAATATAATGTGTATAGATAATAATAGAATGTAAGATAATATGTTCATAAGTTTGTAATATGTGATATATGTTATGTATAACATTCAAAAGGCTGTCAAGATAGATATAACCATGTATGTAACAATAAATCTATGTGATAACTTAGTAACCACCTAGGGGGATGGGGCATGATGTCCATCATGATACTCAATTAGTAAGGGGAGATGCATGAGGTATCTCATGGAATCTAAAACTAGATTGTGTAACAAGTAAGATAAAAGTGTTATGGCCATGACACATAAAATAAATCATACATACAACACATGAGGCATGCAAATTAGGGCAAGGGGACACAATAAAAGGGACATTGGTACATTTCAAAAAATTTGACAAAGTAATACATACAAGGACATGTTTAAATGTACACATATGCAATTAGTAAGAATGCTGGATTAGAACCACATACAAATACATGTTTAAATATATTCATACACAATTAGTAAAGTGCACACAATGATATGTGAACATATCCAAATAATATATACAATGGAAAGAAGTAGCATAGAGCCAAAGAGAAATGTCATATTTAAATTCCCTCAAATATAAGAAACATAGAGACATAATCAATTCTAAACTAGTAAAGTTAGAAATGAAAGTATGCATGAACATGTAATATAAATCTATGTAAGATCCAAAATGTACATATATAGAGTCTAAAGTAGTAGTAGCATCCAAAAAAATAGAGTGTCACATGATCAATATCAATATATAATAATGATAAAACTATGATGTAAAGTATATAAATATGTAACCTAATAATCAAAATTATGTATAGGGTACCCCCGAATGGGAAAATGTGTCATACGAAAAACATGTGTATTTCTGCATATGCTCATAATGGGTAGACAATAGTAAATATTTATCAGTGTTGTGGACCTGAGTCTTGTAGAAATTTGTAAGCTATAGACAATAATATGTGAAGCATATATGTATGATAAAAATTACTAGACTATGATAGTTAACATATGTAGTGTCTAGAAAAAATAAGAGATGTAAACATGCCAATGCATATAATCTATAATTTTATGTTTTCTGATAAATTATTTGAATATTTTTGTGTTTTTTTTTTTTTTTAATTATATTATTTTGTATTTTATAGATATAATCTATGTGTAATAACAATAAAAATGAAATTATGTATAAGGATCAAGAAAGAAGGAAAGTATGTAAAAATAGGGATGAAAAATACTAACTGATGAGTCTCATGCGAAACTCACTATTAGTGTGGCCTGTGTCAAAAATAGGAATGGTAATATTTCATGTATTGTGAATTTTATTCTAGAGTTGAATGGTGTTATGACATGAATTTGGGTATTGTTCATCATTAAAATCATAATAATCAGACATAATAACCTAGAATGCTATGTGGAATTGCCTCATACTATGGAGTTGACCTTTCTAAATTGTGCTTTGGAATATTGATTGTGATTTTTCCCTTTGAAACTATGTTTGTTGTAGACATATGGTCTTGTGTAGGCCCTTTTTCTATAAATCAATTTTTGAGAATTCTTTTTGGCTTTTCATGATTTTTAATTTAGAACTTAAGTTCTTATTATTTTTATAGAATTTACTATGTATATAGACATTTTTCCTTTAAATATTATATATGTGAATCATTTACCTTAGGGTGTTTAATAAATTTAAAACCTTATTGACCAACATTATCAATTTCTAGAATAGGAGAAATGATTCCTTGGGCCTTCTTGCCCAAACCTTGACCATGATAATCAAATTATTGTAGATATTTTTGATGAAATCCATACTACTTTGAGAGTTGAGCCTCATTTTGGAGAGGTATATTTTCATCTTTTAATTTTTTTACATGTGCTTATTATATTATTTCTTGATCTGATTTTGCTTTTTAAACCTTTTTTAATTCTTAGTTATGCTTTGGTAACCATTTTTGTATTATTTTTTAATTTGACCCTTTTTGAATTTATAGATGTGCCATTGTTTTTTTGGATGATGTGTCACTATTTGAGTCATTTGTATCCATTATATGTTATTTTTTTCCTTTTCAATGATAAATATGAATTGGTGTGGCACCCATGAATTCTATGATATGCATAATCATATATATATATATATATATATATATATATATATACTTAATGAGTGTAGAGGAGGTAGGTTGATCAACTTAACTTTAATCATTTCCTTGAGTATCTCACTTGAAATCTTATTAGACCTTGGTAATATTTTTTAATCACTCATAATAGATGCATTATGTTATACTTTATTATTTGGATATTAAACAGTGTTGGGCATAACTTTACTAGGTGTAGATGTATGTACATGATGAATTATAACATATTATGAAGACTATGTACATGTAAAGTGATTTAACAGTAATGTGACCTTTACACTTAAAGGGACTATTTCAGATAATTTTGACTTATCTAAAGTCTAACTAAAAAACAAATATCAAGAATACACCTACATTATTCAAAATTTTATTATTTTAATTCTCTATAATATAAAAAATGGGGAACATATCCAAATTATTACCATACTCTTCACGTGCAACTGCACATAACCCAAAAACTATTCATTTTAAAAGATTATCTCCCATATAATTTAGGGACATAAGTCCATATTATCTAAAATAGTCATTTTAATAACTAATTTTGATTATATAAATATTATACTACCTTGCTCATAATGATAAATTTATCCCTTAGAGTCTGACAAGTGTAAACCCTAATTGTTTTTTTATTGAACATGTAGACACACACCTTATATGGGAGAGATGCAAATAGGCTAAGTATGGGGATTAGTAATAATAGTACAAAATATGTCATCTTTTGGAGGAGTGATATCATGGACTTAGTTAGAGGTAAAATATATATCACCTTCATGAAGATGAGGAGGAGAAGGATATTCTTTCCTATGCATAAGATATGACATTGAAACATGAAACATAGTTGTTAGTGTATGTACTATATCCTCTATGTGTGTAAGGGTTTATCTATTAAATAAATTTTTAATAATAAAACAATAACATGATAGAGATATAATGTAATATGACAAACATTTTAGTTGATATAAATCATCATGTATACATGTGTTTATATATTTTTTGACTTCATTTTGAATTAAATGAAACAAGCATGCAAATGAAAGAATTAGACTTTGTATCCAAAAGTGATAAAATTTATCTATAATTATTATAATTATTATATTAAATACAAATATTAAGATATATGGATCTAAAATATGAGTATGGGTCTTATAAGTATAGAAACATAAACCCTAGGGTTATATAGGGTTAAGGTTTTTGCAATACTCAAAGTAAGGGGTTCACCAAATGTTTTAACCTCATAAGACTTAGTGAATGTAAATCATCTATTATTAAAGACATGAATATAGTAAATTACGGTATAAATATGCATGAAATACAACCACTAATCTATTACATAATTGACTAACTTTGACATTTTTAAAAAATAGTAATAAATAGTGAGATTAAGAACTTGGCTAGAAAATGACTGAGATGTATGAGATGGAGGCTAAAAACTAAGATAGAGATTGGTTTGAGTGTCACAAATAGGATATTAGTGTCAAAAACCCTCCTAAAAATAGTTACCTAATTGGATAGTAGTAGCATGTGGTGTTATTTTCCTTATTTTGGTAGTAGTGTCCTTTGTACAGGGCTATCCCCAATTTTTGGGTACACTTATGTCTAGATCTGTAAGGTCTTTCCTATGTGCACAAGTTATAAAACCTAGTATATGGTCTATTTTGACTAAATTTATGATCAAACCCTAATCCTCCATGTTACTATGGCATATAATTGATACAAGAGGAAAAGTGTGTTAATTAGTTGGGTAGATTAGACGACCTCAACACCCCACTATGAAGAGAGTTACCTACATACCAATACTCTAAAGAGGAATCAAGTGCAATATAGTTCTCCTGACTTAAGTGCTAGTTAAATTGCAAGTTAAGAAAATATTATAGTTGACTTGAGTGCTTTGAATGTGCTTGAGACTATAGATATGAGTAATCTGAGCTTAGGAATGTTGTAGATGGTAGTATGCAAAAGTAAGGTAGTATAGGGATTGATAACCTTAATTTTTCACAATTTGTTTTGAATTTGCATATGTATTTTACATCTGATTTCCATTTAGTGGTTAGAAGAATAAGAGTCATGTATTTATATTGTTTTAGTGCTTGTGTGGGTGCTAAAAGAGACCTACGCCAACTATAGGAGCTCTAAGATTTGAAAAAATATCCATTTTTGAAAAGAGGAGGGAAAGGATTATAGCATCAATATTTGGACACTAGAGCCATATGGTGTTATTTTCCTTATTATGTTATTAGTGTCCAAGTGGAAAAACAATAGGCATGAAGGGCCAATATGCAATTATAAGGGTATGATACTTATTTAGGGATGACTAAGGATGCATATGGCTTGCATAAAGGTTAGATAAGTGTGATAATAGGCTCTAAGATAGGTATATGGACAATCTAGGGATATTTTGTCTCAAGTAGGAATTTAATCACTCAAGTTTCACTTTTAGGTGATTAAAATATGTTATAAGCTCTAGGTTTTGGTCTCAGTCTCATTCAATATGCTTTCTTGTTATTTTATGATTCCTCAACCTTCATTTCCATTAATGGAGTTAACTCAAAATATTTTAACATCTTTAGATCCATCAGGGAAGGTTTCCTCTTGGCCCTAACACTATATGTGCTCATAGTGGAAGGCTTTGGTTATCTTTTGGCCAATGCTCAATATCAATGCCTCCTTGTGCATCATATATCCTTTCCTTTGTAAAAACCCTAGAAACTTCTCAATGAGAAATAAATAATGACTTATTTATTATGATCATCAAGGAGGAGGATGTTGTGGCCAATGTTATGCACTACTTAGAGGTCTTTTATCTTTCCTCCAGACTCACCATCTAATGGCATAAAACATAGTGTTATATGTAATTCTTTCTTCCTCAGCTTTCCTAGATGATGAATTAAAATTGGTATTACCTATAGCATGATGATATTGTTGGGAATTTATTTTTCCTTCTAGTCCTCTCCCTCTTGGCTATGGAAATATGTGGTGGATTGTGTTGATAAAAAAATTTATATTGGATCACCAAGATGCTTTCCTTTACTACAAAGCTCTAAATTTGTTCCAAATTACTCACTACCAACCATGTATACTACTCTTCTTATTGGGTTCCCACCAAATAGGTCATCTAAAAGCCAACTAATTTTCTATTAGATTTCATTTAGGCCAATCCCTCCAAAAGTAAGAGCTTTCATAGAGTTAACTAGGATTATTATCATCTTCCTCATTGAGGCTAGATGTATGGGCCTCATTGATATCTGTCAACAAGCCTCTACCCTATGTGTTAAATGGATTATTCATGTAGTGAAGGGAAAATAAACATTGAAGACTCTTATTCAAAATTGCATTGATCAAGAGGCCCCATATGACCATGCAATATGGAAAGGGATTAGTTTTCTTAGTCCCCTTACCCTTATCACCTCACTCAAAGTTGTGAGCACCTTTGTCATTAAGAGTATCTGAGATGACTAGGAAAAAATCAAACCATAGATATTGTGGAATGGTTCATGTTTTTGGGATGGTATTTCCATCAACTAGTAATGTTTATGGTTGTCACTTATCATCAACATAAATGTATTTCCCCTGGTATAAATTCTTGGATTCAAGAACTTAGGTTTCATTATAGAGGAATTCACATCATGCAAGACCATTTTTACAAAGAATCTTAGTTTTGGATCCCATATTATGATTTCCAAGCTAAATTCAAACTTTCTCCAATTGATAGAAAGTCTTATGATGAGATTGTTGTAGTAGTGCCTATGGAATTTCTTCACAAAATCTCTATCAACTCTTACCATCATTGTGGAAGGAGTGGAAATGGTACAAAGAGAATCCTTTCTATAATTATACTACCATAAAATGATATGGATGTATCCCTCTAAAGTTTAATATGGTGGATAAACTCAACCATAGGTGAAGCATCCATTCCTCCCCTTCTATCTGGGGGAAGCACTTCCACACTATTTGGTCTACTTATACTAAGCCCAAAATTTCACATTTCAATTGGTGTTTGTTATATCAAGTCTTGTCTATTAGTGTAAGGCTTGTCCAATTAGGTATTTATTTACCCAAATGTATTTTATATGGCCACCTTGAAACCATATGCACCTTTTTTGGTATTACTTAAAGGCCCAGCTTGCTTGGATATAGATTCAAGACTTTTTCTAGCCCCTCTACTCAATTCCCTTTAGGTAGTGCCATGTTTTATTTATAGATAATCTTGGTCTCCCTCCCTAGTACACCCAAGTCTAGTATGATTTCATAATGAAAATTTTATTTTGGCTATTGAAAGAGCATAATTTAGTGATATTTTCTAATAATTTTATTACTCGATATTTACTATTTATGAAAAATTTAATTATTTTAAATGTGATTCTATAAATACAAGTGCAAACAAATAAAGTGATTATGAATATTAACTACCTATAGTGGATACTCCATCACAAGGGTGACATGCCTTATACTGTTGATTGTGTATTGACTTAAAAACCTATGGACACCTCACTACAAGGCTACAATAACCCTCCTAGGGGTGGATCTCTATATAGCTAGCCTCTCTACCATTCCTAGGATTCTAGTTATTCACAACAATGTCACTCTCTCCCTCCAACTCAGCATGGTGTCCAGGGATCTCCTCCCATGGATAGATGTTCTAGATAGGGAACTCCACCTCCATCAATTTAACATATTTAGGGGTGGGGATCTCCACTTCTAGTAACCTAGCTCTATAGGAATTTTTAGTCTAGAAGCTCTTGGGATGTTACTTTTCAACCCTTTGATTAAATTTTTTTTGGCTTAATTTATCCTTTTTTCCCCTACATGCTACTGAATAAAAGTATAACATTTACCAAGTGGATACTGATTATAGACGGGACCCCATTATTGATGGGAAATATATTATTGGCTCTAGTTGGGTTGGTCATCCTAACAATGACCCTCCCTTGGCTAGTTTTTTTGTTATTATTATTTAAGTTTCCTTTTTTGTTGTATTGGAGCTTTTTCTAGGCTTTTTCTAATTTGTTCAATATTGTTTTGGCCTTAGGCCTTTTGTTTCCTATGAGTGTCCTAGTGTGACATTGTTGGCATGTCCTTTGTCACCTTTTTATTATGAATAATCTTATATATGTTTTTTTATAATATATATTTAAATAAAAAACATTTGTAATATATAAGCTATAGATATTATTAAGCCAAAAATTACCTTAGACATTAAAGCCTCTGAGGCTAGACTAATATATTCTGAATATGATAGCAATGGTAATAAAATAATTGATTTATAGGTATATATAAAATATTTTGGACCATTATCAACACTTCCTAGTGATGAATCTATACTTGAGCTAATCTATGCTAAAGAATCTCAACATCTATGCCAACATTATAAAATTGGTTAATTTAAGAAAAAGGTTCCTTATTTTAATAATTTCATTACTAGTGTCAATCCTAAAATACATCCTATTTCTTCCCTTCCTACTAATCCATACCATTTACAAGAGGGAACTGCTATGCATTAAGGAAAACAAAAAAAATAGAATACAATACACCAACATGTCCTCGACCTCTTCCTGTTTCTGAAGAGATCACTCTTGAGGAGCATAACAACTTTAGTTTATTCTTTGATAAATATCATGAATCATTCACTTAATCATATTAAGATATCTCAAAAATTGATCCTAACATCATTGTTCATAACATCATCACTTATTCAGATGTTAAACTTGTTAGACAAAATCAATCTAAGTTCTCACCTATAATTTCTACCTTATGTCATAAATAAGTCATTAAAATTTTGGATGCTAAATTCATTAAACCCATGGACTACTCAGAATGGGTATCAAACATTATCATTGTTCATAAAAAAATCACAATAGTTATTCATATATGCATTGATTTTCATAATTAAAACTTATCATGTCCAAAAGGCAAGTTTTCTTTTCTTTAAATAGATATTATCATTGATCCTACTATTGGGTATGAAATTTTATCAATTATGTATGGTTTTTTAGGCTATTAACGAATTCCAAGACTCATGAAGACCAACATAAAAAAACATTTGCTACATAGTGGGTCACATTTTTCTATGTTAAAATGATTTTTGATCTCAAAAATGTTGGGGCCACCTATCAATATGAAATGACCCATATTTTTCATGATATTATTCACAAGATTGTTTAAAATTATGTGGATGATCTCATTGCTAAATATAAAATTTGTAAACTCACCTCAATGATTTAGCTATCATTTTTTATCAACTCATTAAATATAAAGTTAGACTTAATCTATATAAATGTGTATTTGGAGTTACTTTTGGTAAAATTTTATGTTTTTTGGTTTCCCTTAAAGGCATTGATGTCGATCTTGATACAATAAAGGTTATCAAAAATATGCCTATTCCTAATTCCATTCTTAGCATATTGACGTACCTTGATAAAATTGGCGTAATTCACCGCTTTGTCCTAGAAATGGCTTATAGTATTTACTTCATCAATTCTCTCATTAAAAAATCTAATAATATAGAATGGATGGATTCATGCCAAAAACCATTTGAGAGTATGAAATAATCTTTTCTTCATACTCCCACTTTTTATCCACAGTAAAATGATTATCCATTAATTTTATTTACATCCTTTACCCCCATATTAGTTGGTGAAATGCTTAATTAATAATATGATACTAGTAGATAATATGATATTTAATATACCAATCAAGGTTTAATTGTTATGAAAAATGTTATACCAAAGTATAATGTGATAGTCTTACCATATATTTCACAGTTAGAAATATCCATGATTATATGATCTAATGAAACCCTTATGTTATTGTTTATTGTGATACCTTCATCATTTATTCTCCAAAGCTTTATTACCTAGAGATAGAGTTGGAAAAGGGATGGTCCTATTGATGGAATTTGACCTTCAAATTGTTACACAAATATGTATCAAAGAATAGGTCATCACATACCAACTCATGATAGAGTCCTTACCAACTATAAATCTCCTTCAAGATACACTTCTAGATGAATAAATTATTTATTTTGAAGGTCTTAACCAATAAATTTATATCAAATATTGTTTTTGTAATTTCACCATACATCTAGAAGAAAAGGATTACACTCCTTACACCATTAAATATAAAATAATTATTGAAAAATTACCAAAAATGACAATTGACTTACATGAAGATAATTGGACACTTCACTTTAACGGTACAAAATGCCTCTAAGGAGCAAAGGTAGGATGTATTATAACCAACCCACAAGGTAAAACTATAAATTTAACATTTTAATTAACTTTTGATGTCAACGATAACATGGTTGAATATAAATTTCAAATGCTATGCATGTAAGCCATAATAAATTTATACATCCCATATTTAAAATATTTGGGTGACTCACACCTTATATTCCATCGAGTTAGTGGTGATTATTAAGGAAAAAGTGAAATTTTAATCACACATCATCAAATTGCCACTACACTTGAAAAATAATTTGCCTCTTTTACCATTTAACCAATTCCAAGAGATCAAAATACTATAGCTGATTCTCTCAATTCATAAGCATCTTTATTTATCCCTCACCAAGTACCTCATGATTCTTAATTTCTTATTTAAATAATAAAGACACCTTCTTATTTACAAAACAAAATCAATTTTCTAATTTGTCACTTTGAAACTATTACTATTCGATAAAACCTATGGTATACAAAATAATTCAATTTTCTTAACATCAAACTTACCCTCTATACATTGATTATCATGAAAAAAACTTGAATACATAAATAAGCTTTCAAGTATGTTCTTATATACAACACCCTTTACTATCACAATGTAGAATTAACCTTACTACATTATTTAATGTAAGAAGATCCTACTCTCCTAAAACAATCACATGGGGGCATTTATGGTGGTCAATGTAGTGGTCATGGAATAATATAAAAATAATTGCATATGGGTTAATTTTGTTCTACATTAGAAAACAAAGCCATTAAGTTTGCTAAAAAGTGTAATCTTTGTCAACTCCATGATGACCTAATCCACTCTCCTCTAGATGAACTCCAAATAATGGAATCTCCTTAACCATTCTTTTTTTAGGAATTAGATCTCATTGTAAAATTACCTAGATCATAATATGGTCATGTAATTATTATAATTGATACTTAATATTTTACCAAATAGGTAAAAGCCATGTCTCTTGTTAATTTCACTTATATTACCATTTCCAAATTTATTCTCAATCAAATCATCTTTAAATTTAGAGTTCAACATTCCATCATTTATAAAAATGGTGGAAACTTAAAAAATAAATACATGAAGCAATTATGTGAGAAATTAAAAATTTACCACAAATTCTCAACATATTATCATCCTCAATGTAATGGCCAAGAAGAAACCAATAAAAAAATATGAACAAAATCTTAAAATAATATTAGAGAAACTCCTACTGGGTAGCAATCGTTATCCCATTCTTTGGTACTTACCACACTAGCATATGCACTAATACTTTTCCAATGACATTTTCAATAGTATATGGATCTGAATTAGTCTTACCATTAGAGTTTGAACTCCCATATTTAGGTATATTTTTTCATGGTATAATTCATAATGAAGAATTATGTGAAGCCCATCTTTATGCCGTAGACTTTCTTGATGAGCATCGTATGCCTGGTTTACAACATAATCACCAATACAAGGCTCACCTTAATAAACAACATAATAAAAATTTCAAAGTATGAACTTTCAATGTTGGTGATTTAGTCCTCCAACTATATTATACGCATGATAAAGAATGAGAATATGCCTAGAAATGGTGGGGTCCTTAGTAAAAGACATCCTTGGACCTAGTACCTACAAATTAAAAACTAATGAAGGACATGTATTAAAAGAACCCACAAATGATCAATTTTTAAATAAATGTTTTGCTCAAATATTTACCTTCTTTTCATACTTTCATATACTATAAATACCAATAATTTTTATAGGTTTCCTACAAATATTTCAACTTTACAACATCACATTATTCTCTGTATCCTTAGCTCTTATTGTTATTCCTTTGTTATATATTCATTACTTTAATTTAATTTATGAGTTTCATTTTAAGACCATGAATATGACCTGACCTTCCTCATGAATATCATTTACTTCATAGTTTAGTCTTAACATTTTATCTTTGATCATGAATTTATCAATGTACAAGTTTATTTTCTTTCTTTATTTTCTTTTTCTTTTGTGTGTTGTAGTGTAAGACCCTGGATAGTACTAGGCCTTCCTCATAATAATATTTTCATATTTATACTCACTTTATTTTAAATATTATTAGTTACAATGTAAGACCTTGGATAAGACCAGGCTTTCCTCATAGAATATATTAATTTTTCAAAATTATCTTAAACTATAGTGTTTTTCATATAAATTAAGGCATTGATTAAGGTTTATGATTTCATACTATAAAAATCAATTTTATTTATTTTATGGTAACACCTTCAAAATAAACTATTTATGCATATTACCCTACACTTATATTATTTTATATGATATAGACTCATACTTACCTGTCATTGTACCATGTCCACATTATCACATTTTTTGTGATTTGAGGTAACTCAAGAATTTCATGTTCATTCTCTTTAACTCCCCTACTTTAATTCCACATTGGGTATACTAAGGTCATTTTAAAGATAGCATTATCATTTACATAGAATTATAAGACTTGTATATACCATTCTCTCTAAGTTCTTTTCTTTAGCTACCAAGTCTAAATTTTCTAAGTGATAGTCATTTTTGACAACCATGTTGGTTTTCCAACTCCATATGGAGGAGGAATAGAAAAACCCATAAAATAGTTAAAATCCAAATCATTTAAAACAAAAGGAAATGTAAAAAAGGAAATTAAAAATCAAAAGTCAAAATACAACAAAACACATGATTAGTAAGCACACCTTATATTCTAGTCAAAGCTCAAACTCCATAGTTAACCTCATGAAAGAGATGACGTCCATTGGGGTGAAATAGGATAGTATATTAGAATATAAGAATCAAAATTATATACAGTTCTACCTACTTTCTCACATAAGTACCAATATTTTTAGTACATCAATAGATCTATAAGGGGTCCTGAATAATGGGGAACATGTTATGCGAAGTTAGGTCTATTTTAATTTTCTTGTATATAGCCTTCATGGCATGATATTTGTACTTAATTAGATAACCCTAATTTGTGTGGATAAGGTAAATTCTCTAGAGTTGTTAATGTCTTAATTCCTCTTGTTTTGATAACTTAATTTGAGTGTCTTGATAATGATAAATATTTACTACCTTGGTATCACCTATATTCTCCCACCACCCCTACCCATTTTATTTCTCCCCTTGATACGATTTATTTTTAAATCTATTTACCAACATATTTATTTCCTCTTCTTCACATCTTATTAAAACATGATACCAATAATTTTATTTTGGTTATTTTAATATTAAATAATAAAATTGCATTTTTGAGTTACTATGCATTACTTTCCTACACCATTGCTTTATCTTTCTCATATTTTCTTGATTTGTTTTAAAATATTTAAAAAAAAAATCTCAATCTTTTTGAAGATCATCTTGTTCCATTTCTATATTTTCCTTTATCCATTCTTGAGTGAGTTTGGATTGTTACTTCTAGGTTATCAACATTATTTTAATTTATGAACCTTTTCCATCTTTGTTTAATTTTGGTTTTTTAATTCTTTTACATTGATGTTAAAATTATCATTTTCCTTTCACATGTCCTTGGTTTGATCTAATTTGTTACTTTTTCTTACTTAAGGCACATTTTATTTGAGTTTTTTGGTCATTTAGTATCCTTGGATTTTTTATTTTCTCGATTTACTCTCAGTATCCCTTGGTACTTTTAGTTCTAACTTATCACTTATCACCCTATCTTAACATTTGACCAAGTGACTTAATTAATTTCTAAAAATTTTAGTTACTTTTATTTCCTTTCATTTTTTTACTCTTTAAGTATCCCTAGGGTTTGTCCAAATAAATTATTCTGCCCTTCACAATAAAAATTAAAAAAAGTAGAAAAAATTTCAATGATAAAGTTAATTCAAGGTATGTATATGATACTTTCCCTTATTTCCTTACTATTATTTTAATTTATGTTTTTACTACGTTTTATTAGCTCAACATGGTGGATTTCTATGTTATTTTCCACAATCACCATACAATTTTACAACTACGTGACATGTGATGAGATTTGAGTGGGGAATATGTATACACATAATATTTTTAAACTTTATTATTTATTTATGATTTCTCTCTTGTAGTAACCCATTGAATATTAATCTCTATGAGTGTACTCTTTAAAGGGTACACTAGGAAATATGTTGGTATACCTTTGGTGCTTCATAGGATTGTTGGCCTCTATACCACCACTTAAAACTAATATACTTTACCCTTGTAAATTTCCCTAAGATTTGAATCTCTACTTATACATTTCGATAAGCATCTCGTCTCCCAAAATAATCCCTAACTAATCAAAAATACCCTTTTACAATATTTCCTATCACATCAATTAGGTTACCCCCATTATGGTTTTTTAGCATACATTACATAACTATGCTAGCTTAATTTCAAATAGTTTAACACTTAACTAATTTATTTCATGCCTAACAAGGTCAACCAAGCCAACTACATTAGCTAAAATCTTATGAGGGTTTAGGTTCAATCCATGACTATATATTCCCCCTATAATATCATTTCTAATAGAGGATAAATCAATTATGTATCATTAATACTTGTAAATCTACTTATATAATCAATATGAGGTTTTATTGCTTAGGTTTTTGCCTTGGATAAGTAAAACTTATCTTGTGGAAGTCTTGGATTCATAGGAGAAGTATTTTATAATAGAGATGATTTTTCCATCTAATACTCATAAGCCCACAATAACCTCTTTTAAAACATCATTAGCCAAGAGAGAGATTGAGGCATGATAGGCTAAATTCAACAAGGTAACTATATTCTTAGACTTTCATATTTTGATAAGTAGATGTTGTAGAGTTAATATATATTGAATTATATCTCTCATTAATTAGATCAATTCTATGTTATAGATAGATTTATCTTTGCATGTTTATTATTTTCCCCATTTAAGTCACAAGATTTGGTGAGCACTAAATTAGATTTCATATGCATTTACTAGATTATCTTACATAATTTTTTAGAAGATTATCATTCTTATTATTATTTACAATCATAAAACCTAGCTAGGGTTATCATAAGATATAATTTGACTAGATTCCTTAGAAACATCTCTTTTACCATAGTGTGATAAGAGATCCCTTAGTGTAGGTTTAGTGGATCCATTATTGGTCATTACCCTGATTTAAACATATTCCAAAGAACACTTGTTAGTTGATTACCTTCTTTGAGATAAAATACTATTGATTTTGATAAGCTACATAACTGTCTATTTTCACTTACATATAGTTTCAATCTTTTGATGACTTATGCCATATTGTTCAAGACCATGAAATGAAGCTTATTTCATTGAAAAATATCAAGTATGTAGTAAACATATAAGTTTTTTCTACATCTAGTACAAAGTTTAGAATCAAATAAAGTTATAAGGTAAAACCTCATGACCATAAAAAAGAAACAACCACCATGGTTAACATAGTTGGACAATAGCCTAATTAGTTTGTCCTATCTAATGATTCAAGGATAAAATTTACATGTTTACATGAGCCTCATGCTTCATTAATTTCATGGTTTTTAGAGTGTCATATTATATCTACCCCACTTCCGATAGAGGTTATATAAATAAAAATATACCCAAAGGATGTTATTCAAGTACTTATTGTGACTATCACCAAGGCCATGGGCATTATATGAACACATGTTTTACCTTTAATCATAAGATCTAAGACCTCATTAATGACCATGATATTAAATTTGATGATTATCTAAAGGAGTCAGGTTCATAACTTAGTGATCACCATAAGTAGAAGATATTTAACAATCCTTTTTCAATACCATTATAGGAAGAAACCAAAAGTCCAAATGGCATATAATTCACATAATAATCAATAATATTATGGACACCCAATATATGGGGTTATTATTACTTACATGTGACATATACCTCTTATAGTTCATAAAATTGCCATTTCATTTTACAACAATGAAATTAAGGATGATGATTATGATCTCCATTCTCTATTCATTGGAGCATACCTTGATTAATACCCCATAAATAGTGGTATGATTTATAATGATGAAAGAAAAAATGCTTACACCATGACATTAGTTATGAATTTGTCATATGCTCATCATAATTTACACCTATCTACTAGATCAATTAGAGCATTCTATAGGACCTCACTGAAAGTTCTTGGAGAGAATGATCCACCTTTACAAGTCAATCTAACACATGTGGTTACTAATTTCTTAGTTATACCTTTTATTGTTGTCTTTAACATGTTGTTGGAATGAAATTGGATACATACTCTTTGATCAATACCTTATATAATGCATGGGTGTGTTAAATACATTCATGTTGATTAGTAATTATAGTTTCTAGTGTTACATATGAGTAACCTATTAAATAAAAGAAATTAATACCTAGATAGTTAATTATTAATATTGTTAAGGCTAATTCATTGTAAAAGGGTCAAAAATAAGTAATCCTCTTTACTAGGTGGACAATTGTCATGTCCCCTTCTAGTTGACATCTTTTCAAGCGGATGATTAGCCTATTATGCGACCCTCGTAGGCTGATGGGATGGATAGAGGGTCTTGATGGAGATGGGTCGGATTTCGTTCAGGCTCTTTCAGACATGAATTAAGGAAGATATTAATATTTGATTGATTTAATCAAATATTAATTATTTGATCTAATTTTTATTAATTATTAATTAATTATTAATTAATTAATTATTAATTAATTATTAATTAATTAATTATTAATTATTAATTAATTAATTAATTATTAATTAGTGGGTCTAATTTTAGGATCCTAATTCTTATTTAAGAATTGGTCTAATTTTAAGACCCTAGTTCTAATTTAAGGAAGCCCTAAGTCTAATTTAAGGGAATCTAATTTTAGCAAGCACACCTTTGGAGGTGTATAAGAATCTCTCATGGGAGAGAGTTTGTATTCATGATTATTATTGATATTGATTCTTGTTAAGAAATTCTTCTGTGAAGACTGAGCCAAGGGTTCTAGGATTCCATTTGCATTGAAGAACGTCAACTCTTCATTATGTGTGATTCAGAGGTTGTGAGAGATCAGCCGATCTATTGCCAAATTGAGAGATAACTTCATACAAAAGTTATCACATGTGTTTACAAGTTTGAGAGATAACTTCACACAAAAGCTATCACAAGGGTTTACAGGTATTTCATTATTTTTGGGTTTTGATTCAAGAATTATCTAGATATAGATCTTTTGTATTAGCCCATAATTCTACAGATAAGGATCAAGCATACAAGTTGTGCGACATCAATGGCCGTATGACTTTCGTATAGATCCATGAAAATCTGTACGCACCTATAGAAAGTTCAGGCACCGACATCAATGAACAGGGACCTACAGAGACTGACATCGGTCGACATATTATCGACGTCGGCAAATTAACGACTACAAGTCGACCGATGACAGCAGTATAACCGATGTCGATGACTGTGTTTTTTACACAGCAGGCTGAGACGTACCAAATTCAAACCAGTATGTGGAATATTCAGGCTATTAAGGCCATAATTTCAATATTCTTTATATACTTGATAGAGGATCTCTATTGTAAGCTTATGATCAAATAAATAAGAATTTATACTGTGATTTATTTATCTATTTGAAGATATTTTGCAAAAATTTAGATAAGCAATTCAAAGCTTTTGTTTTGATATTTGAAGGGATATTACAGTGGTATCAGAGCTAAATCCTGCCATCCTGAGGGTTTGAAAATCTTATGCAGCCACAAGAGTTAGGACCACACAGGTGTTACACACGCAGTAGAGCTTTGCTTGAAGGTACCCAATTGTTAGAACAACAGCCGATTATCATGAGTGACAGATGAGAGGGTAGCCCACCTAGGGTCCACTGACATAATGATGATCTGAGTACTAGAGAATCCTACCGTGAGATGACACAAGCACTACAGGCACTAACTACTATGATAAGGAGGATGAACCCACATGATAGACAGAATGGGGACCAAGGTGATAACAAAAATGTTACGGTTAATTAGAGACCCCAGTAGGGCCACTCTAGAATAGCAGATAGACCTACACGTCCTACGTTTGTTCAAGAAGAACCAGAAGTTCTAGTAGAGGAGGAGGTAGGAGATTCCTCATTTGCAGATGTTTACTTGGCTGTAGATGATGAGTGGAATTTATTACCTCCTCATGTTTGAGAGAGGATGACCCTTGAATGTTTTGTTAATCTAAGGAGAGAGCACTATAGATTGGCTAGACAGGACAAGAGACCTAGACATCAGAATAATGATCTTAAGCATGCTACAAGCAGGCTCACACTCGTGATGTTCGACGAAAGTGGTAAGGTCATAGCACAAGCTTGGATTAGTAAGTTGGACACCTTTCTCACATTGCGTCTCATGGCCGAGGAAGATGCTATCAGATATACGACACTACATCTTGAGGGAGTAGCTCATGATTGGTGGCACCACGGGATGGTGACACTCCATCATGATCAGATCACTTCTTATCAGGAGTTTGTGGACAGGCTGGTAGAGCATTTTGATAGGAGGGATCCAGAGTCCTATTTTCGAGAGTTGTCATAGTTGTGCCAAATTGACAGTCTAGAGTCATACATTGGTGACTTTTAGAAGTTATCAGTCATGGTTCCTAACATTTTAGAGAGGCGACTAGTAGTACTCTTCATGGAGGGATTGACAGAACCATTGAGAGGTTGGATCAAAGGCTTTGATCCTCCTTCATTACAGGAAGCTATGAAGAAGGCGCACAGTATGGAGATGGCAGCCCCATCAAGTAGATCTAACTCCAGAGGTACTTCTTCATCTAGGGATAGTAAGGGCTTCAACAGGAATAGAGAAAGACCAGGTTTCAACATAGATAGATCAGGTGTTAAGAATGATTCAAAGGCCAATCTAGCAGCACCACCTTTGGATAGAGAGGCTCTTAATGATCTACGCAAGAAGAAGCTTTGTTTCTATTGCAAAGGTCCATATGATGCTAATCATAATTGTCCTTTGAGACCTAAGGACAAAGCAAATTGGGTGATGTGGGCCTATTATGAGGATGAGGAATCAGAAGATTTTGAACATCATGATTGTTTCAAGGAGCTAGAGGCTGAGGCTTCAGAGCCTAGGGTAGAGGCAGAGTCAGAGCTCTAGATTTAGGAGGCACGTCTATCTAGCATCCAGCACGAGGGATCATTCAGACTCTGGGGAGTTTTGGTAGGATAGAGGGTCATTACCCTTCTTGACATGGGATCCACACATAATTTTATTGATACTAGATTTGTGGAGAAGCGTGGACTCACCACAGAAGAGTTTGAGGGCATTAGAGTTAAGGTAGCTGACGGTTACACCCTCAGGTGTGAGCGGATGATCAGAGATCTCCCATTGTGCTTGAACAACTATGAGTTCAAGGCTGATTATTATGTGGTCAACATGGGGGACATAGATTTGGTTTTGGGCATGAAGTGGCTTCATTCCCTTGAGGTAGTCACTCTTAGTCTTAAGGATATGGAGATCCATTTTGATGTAGATGGAAAGACTCACATTCTTAAAGTAATACGGGATGACAACATCAAAACCATTTCTTTTCATCAGATGGAGAGGCTCATGCGACATGACATGGTAGAGTGGGCTGTCAAGTGCACATTAGTACCAATGCAGGAGGGATAGCAGAAGACCCAGTATCATCCTGACATTCAGCAGTTGAGAGTCAAGCATGATAAGGTATTTAGTGACATTCCACTAGGGAGACCTCCAGACAGGGGCATTGAGCACATTATTGAGCTTGAGGAGGGTGCTAAGCCCATTATGATTACTCCTTACCGACATCCTAAGCAATTAAAGGATGAGATCAAAAAACAATTAAGGAGTCACTGGCTATGGGTCACATTCGGCCTAGCAAATCACCGTTTGCTTCTTCAATTGTTCTAGTGAAGAAGAAGGATGGCACCCTACGCATATGCATTGACTACAGAGCCCTGAATAAGAGAACCATTAAGAACAGGTATCCTATACCTCATATTGATGAGCTTATTGATGAGCTCCATGGTTCACATTACTTCACGAAGATAGACTTAAGGTCAGGCTATCATCAGATTAGGGTTCGCGAACAGGACGTGGAGAAGATAGCTTTTCGTTTCCATTGTGGACACTATGAGTTTATAGTGATGCCATTCGGGCTCACTAATGTGCCAGCAACATTTCAATCCACCATGAATAGAGTCTTCCATTCACTGCTGAGGAGGTTTGTACTTGTTTTTTGATGACATTCTTATATACAGTAGGACTTGGCAGGAGCATTTGGCTCATCTGGAGATTGTACTCAGCATCTTGGAGAGGGAATCCTTGTATGCCAAGGAGTCCAAATGTGATTTGGGGATGACTGAATTATTATACTTGGGTCATATTATCAGTGCAGGGGGAGTGCGGATGGATCCTGAGAAGATCCGCGCTATCATAGACTGGTATATTCTGTCAAACCTAACACAACTAAGGGGATTTCTAGGTTTGTGTGGATTCTACCAAAGGTTCATGAATGGTTATTCATGACATGCAACTCCTATGATAGATTTGACTAAAAAGGGTGCTTTTTGTTGGACACCTGAAGCACATGAGTGTTTTGAAAGGTTTAAGGAGTTGATGACTACATGCCCAATTTTGGCACTACCTGATTTTTCGAAGCCATTCGAGCTTCAGTGCGATGCTTCAGATGAGGGCATTGGAGCGGTGCTTATGCAAGACAAGCACCCCATAGTATATGAGAACCATAAGCTCAATGGACTAGAGAGACTGTACAGCATATATGATAAGGAGATGCTTGCTATCATGCATGCCTTAGCAAAATTTAGGCAATATCTCATGGGTAGCAAATTTTGCATCAAAACGGACCACAACAGTTTGAGACATTTCTTGGGGCAGCGAGACCTCAATGATCATCAGTAGAAGTGGGTGAGTAAAATACAGGCATATGACTTTGACATCTCTTTCATCAAGGGCACCCATAATATTATGGCTGATGCTCTTTCACGCAGGCCGTATTTGAGTACCATGGTCCACATTACAGAGGATTGGCGACATATGATTGTGGCAGAGTATGCCAAGGATACATGGGTGTCTAGCATTGTTGAGGGATCGACGGTTGACACCATATATACTCTTGTGAATGACTTGATCATTTATAAGAATAGGGTTTATTTGATCCCAAGATCATCAATGAAGAACATTATCATGTGAGCTTTTCATGATATACCTACTACAGGACATCCCGAATATTTTAAGACTTATAAACAGGTTAGGGAGAGACTCACATGGAAAGGCCTCAAAGCAGATGTTCTTCAGTATGTATGTGAGTGCCCTATTTGCCAACAAAACAAGCAAAAGAACACGTACCCAGCAGGATTATTGCGGCCACTTCCAATTCTTGACAGGAAGTGGGAGTGTTTGTCGATGGATTTCATTATGAGCTTGCCTAAAGCCCAAGGCCGAGATTGCATATATGTAGTTGTGGATCGGTTAACAAAGTATGCCCACTTCTTTCTGATTACCACCACACACATAGCTACACAGGTAGCAGAGATTTTCTTTTGAGAGGTATTCTGACTACATGGATTGCCTCAAAGCATAGTGAGCGATAGGGATAGTCGGTTCCTGAGTCACTTCTAGTAGGAGGTGTTTCGACTCTGTGGGACTGAGCTTACACCTAGCACCAGCTACCACCCACAGACTGATGGACAGATGAAGATAGTGAACAAATGGGTGGAGGGTTACCTCAGGAACTACATTGCAGGGCAGCAAAAAGCTTGGGTCAAGTGGATTCATTTGTGTGAATATTGCTATAACACGACTTTCCACATGACCATTCAGATGTCTCCTTTTATGGCATTATATGGGTATGAGGCACCGAGTTTTCTAGATTTGCCACTGAGTGAAGGTAGAGTGCCGAGTGCTGGAGACTTATTGCAGGAGAGTCAGGATACTATGAGGACTCTCAAGGAGAATATTGCTAAGGCACAAAATTAGTAGAAGCAGTATGCAGATCAATGGAGGACCAAGAGATGTTTTGAGGTAGGTGACATGGTCTATCTTATGATGTAGCCTTATCGTTAGTCTACTCTTAGGAAGAGTGGGGCAGAGAAGCTTAAGCCACGTTACTACGGTCCTTTCAAGATCTTGAGATGCATGGGAGAGAGGGCTTATGAGCTAGAGCTTCCTACAAAGAGCAAGGTACACAATGTCTTTCATGTATCACACCTCAAAAAGGCATTAGGACACTATGTGATACCTTCTACAGTTTTATCTCTCTTAGATAATGAGGGAAAGTTGATTTTAGTACCTGAGTCCATATTGGAATCTAGAGAGAGACAGTTGCATCGGAGGACTATCAGGGAATATTTGGTAAAGTGGAAAGATTTGCCAGTTGAGGATGCAACATGGGAAAGCGAAGATATTCTACAGCATCTAGAGTTGAGATTGCTTGAGGACAAGCAATTTCAGGAGGGGCGGACTGTCATGTCCCCTTCTAGTTGACATCTTTTCGAGCAGATGATTAGCCTATTATGCGACCCTCGTAGGTTGATGGGATGGATAGAGGGTCTTGATGGAGATGGGTCGGATTTCGTTCGGGATCTTTCGGACATGAATTAAGGGAGATATTAATATTTGATTGATTTAATCAAATATTAATTATTTGATCTAATTTTAATTAATTATTAATTATTAATTAATTAATTAATTATTAATTATTAATTATTAATTAGTGGGTCTAATTTTAGGATCCTAATTCTAATTTAAGAATTGGTCTAATTTTAAGACCCTAGTTCTAATTTAAGGAAGCCCTAAGTCTAATTTAAGGGAATCTAATTTTAGAAAGCACACCTTTAGAGGTGTATAAGAATCTCTCATGGGAGAGAGTTTGTATTCATGATTATTATTGATATTGATTCTTGTTAAGAAATTCCTCTGTGAAGACTGAGCCAAGGGTTCCAGGATTCCATTTGCATTGAAGAACGTCAACTCTTCATTGTGTGTGATTCAGAGGTTGTGAGAGATCAGCTGATCTATTGCCAAATTGAGAGATAACTTCATACAAAAGTTATCACATGTGTTTACAAGTTTGAGAGATAACTTCACACAGAAGCTATCACAAGGGTTTACAGGTATATCATTATTTTTGGGTTTTGATTCAAGAATTATCCAGATATAGATCTTTTATATTAGCCCATAATTCTACAGATAAGGATCAAGCATACAGGTTGTATGACATCAACATCTATATGACTTTCATACAGATCCATGAAAATCCATACGCACCTATAGAAAGTTCAGGCACTGACATCGACGAACAGGGACCTACAGAGACCAACATCGATCGACATATTATCAACTTCGGCAAATTAACGACTACAGGTCGACCGATGACGGCAGTATAACCGATGTCGGCGACTGTGTTTTTTACACAGCAGGCCGAGACATACCAGATTCAAACCAATTTGTGGAATATTCAGGCTATTAAGGCCGTACTTTCAATATTCTTTGTATACTTGACAGAGGATCTCTATTGTAAGCTTATGAGCAAATAAATAAGAATTTATACTGTGATTTATTTATCTATTTGAAGATATTTTGTAGAAATTCAGATAAGCAATTCGGAGCTTTTGTTTTGATATTCAAAGGGATATTACAACAATACTTGAGAGAGCCTTACATCAGAGACAAATAGTGGGTTTTATGTAATCCTCATCTTTTATGCATAATATTAAGATATCCATAACACCTAAATGTGTTAATACTATTTTTATTGTAATTAAACCACATTGTACAAAAATAAGGGTTACATAAACCCATACTCCTTATATTAGTAATTCATGAACTCAAAGTCCTATTATATATATGTCAAGCATCATAGATACCTTGGTGACATATATTTCACCTATACATTATCCTTGGTAGTACAACTAGTTTTTTTCATCAAGTTTTGAGTGGGAAGATACCTGTGATCATACATTGGATGAGATCATATAATGATCATGTCTCTTTCAAAAAAAAATCTAGAAATTCTAAAAAATAACACATTTAAAAATTTTAAAAACATTTTCATCACCTTCATGTTTTATTGTCTCCTTGTCATCTATGTGTTAGTTCCATATTACGGGATAACATATTATTTACTTCTACATACACATATACAGGCATACATAAATACATGATACACTCATATTTTGGATGTTAGCCTTTAATTCTACTCATTTCATATATACATTGGGGGAATTTTATTCTTGGATCTTGATATGCACATGTTATATGATTTGATGATCAATCTACATTATCATTTTTGAGCTTACATTTGTATTTACACATTCCTTATCCATACTTATATATTTCACATGGTACTTGATATATTATTTACTTGACACTTTTTTCAAACACATTTGATCCATGGTCCACTATTAAATGTTTATGATAGTTGATTATGCTTCACTTTATATACTTCCTTGAGTGCTTTGACCTATTATTATCTTGATTTTTTGAGAATTTTAATATGCTACATTGTATGTAGCCTTTGTGCTTATGTTTGCCTTCTTAGACATTTGAATATGGCATTACTTATTGTATGGAC